>JANVFT010000022.1:0-492073 GCA_028011325.1 Lentinula lateritia | reverse complement strand
GACCCACCTCCGTACCTCCCCAAAACATACCAGTTACCATCTTCAGATTCCTCGACACAAGTAACCCCTAAAACCTCCCCCGACACGCGTAAGAAGCCCTCCTACACCTACCCCATTAAGGTACTAATCTCGATTACATGCCTCATGGTCCCTGATGTTCCCTTGTTCACTTCCCATACCTATTTAAGTAGCTCCGTAACGTCCCCAAGCCCCAGCTTGGTATATTTTGATCACACACCCTTTACATAGGTCCAGTCCCTGTCCCTTTGTACCTGCTAACCGTACGGAATTCTCTCTATTATCTGTTTCTCTATCTCTGTTTCTCTCTACTCTTGTCTATTGTCTCTCTGGTTGTCTATACGATCGAATACACGCTTTTACTCCACGTCTAAGCAATCCGAGTGAGTTCCCGAGCTCCCTCGAACAATACTAAAGCTCCCCAACGCCTACCGCCTTGGTGAGCTAACTTCCCCAACGCCTACCGCCTTGGTGAGCTAACTTCCCCAAACCTCCTCGAGCTCCCTAGCTATTCTATAAGCTTCAGGACCTCTGTCTAGGTAACGTCGAAGCTACCCCTCACGTCGAACTACGTATTGCTTCTCCGTTACCAACTCCTACACTCGAGGACGTCCATCCTCAAGCCTAGCCCCCGGGGACCTACCCTCCCTGGCACATCCCTTCTCGGGAGCTTACACCCTCGAGACCCATTTACACATACGACCTACGCGATCCTATATTGATGTTCTAGCGAGTACAACTCCTACTACGCAATATTGTACGGTCCCGCACTCTTCCTTAACCTCCCTACGCCTTAGGGACCTCCCTGGACCTCCTAGGAACCCCTTCAAGGGTCACCGTCTCGTCGTTCTAGCCACTACTAGGTCATTCCCGTCCTCGGTCGCGGTTCTCGTAGCTCCCTTCGAGCTCCAGCCTGCTCCTAGCACGCTACAACCTAAACCTCCACATACCAAAACCTACCCTAAGACCTATTTTGACCCAGGTCTTACAACGTACCATCTGAGCCTTGGGAAATCATAGGAACAGATATGATTGGGGAGTTACCGGAGTCCGGAGGGTATAATGCCATCAGCGTATTCGTTGATCACTTCACGAAGAGGCTACGACTCTTTCCCACACATACTACGATAACATCCGAAGGAATGGCACGTGTGTATCGTGACAAAGTATTCCCAGTCCATGGAATGCCCCGGAAGATTGTCCACGATCGAGGCCCTCAGTACCACGCCCGCTTCATGAAGGAACTGTACAAGTTGCTGGGAATCGAAAGCAACTATACAACTGCATACCACCCTCAGACTAATGGCCAGATGGAACGGATAAATCAAGAAATTGAACATTACATCCGCCTTTTCGTGAATCATCATCAGAGTGACTGGCATGAATGGCTTCCTATGATGGAGTTTGCGTATAACGACCGAGTACACTCAGCCACAAAAGTTTCACCCTTCTACGCAGACAACGGCAGACACCCATACAAAGGAACCACGCCGAGGATGACGTCAAAAAACCTGACGGCCCAGGAGTTTGCCGATAGTATGAAACAGATCAGAGAAGAAGTAGGATCGGCACTGAAAAAAGCCGCTGAGGACATGAAGCACCAATATGACAAACATCGGAACGAGGCGATAGAATATAATGCTGGTGATAAAGTTTGGCTCGAAGGAACTAACATAACGACAGATCGTCCAATGAAGAAACTCGGTGACAAACGATTTGGACCGTTTAAAGTTCTTGAAAAGATCGGACCCGGCTCATACAAACTCGACATCCCTCGCACATGGAAAAGAATCCATAATGTCTTCAACGAAACACACCTATCCCCGTACCATGAACCCCAGTTCCCCACACAACCCCGAAACACTGAACCACCTCCAGAAGTAGTAGGAGAAGAAGAAGAATACGAGGTAGAAGAAGTAGTTGACTCACGCAAGTATCGGAATGGCATCCAATACAAGGTAAAATGGGAAGGTTATGGACCGCATGAAATGACGTGGGAACCTGCAGCTAATATGACGAATGCCAAGGAAGCTGTTCAGGACTTCCATAAGAAGTATCCTAACAAGCCCAGGCCTCGAGTCCTTAAACGGATCGAGATTCCGATTGCTCAGTTTCCCACTGAATTGTTCCGACCAATCCCTACATCCGACATAGAACCGATCCCAAGTAACATGCCATCTGAAGCACTTGTCAATCGACTTGCGCGTCATGGAATTCGCGCCTTAAGAGGGGGGTAATGTTACGATCACTTCTTTTTCATCTTATCTTTTCCTTATCTTGTCTTATCTTTTATCTTTTGTCTTATCTTCTATCTCCCTTATCCTATATCTTGTCTTATCTTGTCACCTGACCTATTATTTATGCTTACTGATACAACATGCGCTTTTCATTTACTTATATTAAACACAGCAGTCTCACAACACGTATACAGCATGACGATCGAGCTTTCATTACTTACACATTGCTTTACTTATGTTCTACTCATGTTTACCACTAACCCAGGGCGTTGGGCATTAGTAGGGCGGAGGGTTGTTTACTTGTATATAAGCTGTAGTTACTTGCTGTATTTCCTTAGCTTTGATCTCGTCTATTCTACCTGGTTTAGCCCAGAACTTTGCTATTCTCTTTTACCGTTTCGCCACCTGAGGTTTTCTTGAGTGTGACACCTGGTGACATCTGTTACTAGAACCAGTCGCTGACACAAGGGTAGAATGTGTCATGCGGAGGGAAGCTGTCGAACTTGCCAGGGTGCAGCACGGCGAAGCAGGTCATTGGGGACGGGATGCGGTAAAGTTAGCACTAATGGACAGGATATGGAGCCCAAAACTAGACGAGTCAGTCTTGGAAGCCATTACCAGCTGCCCGGAATGCAAAAACTTCGGCGCCGCCCACATCCATGTGTTCCTTAACCCTATCACGCGACTGCACCCGTTTGAATTGCTAGTAGGGGATTATCTGTCGATGTCGAAAGGTAAAGGGGGGTACAAAACCGTGGGATTATATCTAGATACGTACTCCCAGCGCGTATGGGCCTTCAAATTCAAGTTGTGGGATCAGGTGCCACAACCACATCTAGCTTAACCTCCCTATTCAACGGATACCTTCCGCCTGAAACGTTCATGACCAACAACGGATCACACTTCACCAACAAGGAGGTGGAGATGTTATGCGCGAAATGGGGTACTAAGCAGCACCTCACTCCTGCGTACTCACCTTGGGTCAACGGCTTGGTGGAGGGAACCAACAAAATACTACTCCATGTTCTCAAATGCCTGTGTGTGCCAAAGCTGGGGGAAGACTCCGAGGAGTTCAAGGGAATGCACTGGGAAACACTCCCGGAGAAGTGGCCAGAATACCTTGACAAAGCTATATGGATCATCAACAACCGCATTCTGCCATCGGTCAAATTCTCTCCAAACAAGCTGCTTCTGGGTGCAGTGGTCAACACGCGCAGGACTCCGGTTGTGGACGCAACTTCGATCCTCCCACCGCAACAGATTGAAATTCAAATGGCTTACATGGAGCAACAACAACTGGATGGCTACAGCGCGTCTGTACGGCACGCGGTGAAACGGAAGAGTGTATTTGATAGAAGGGTATTGAAGAAGGAGGGTAAGGAAGTTGTTTTTGAAAAAGGTGACTTAGTGCAGGTCTATCGAAGCGACCTCGACTATACTTTCAAAACTATCAAAAAAAATCATCCCAAAATGGTCCCGGCCCTATCGAGTTGTAGAACGAAACGTCAACTCCTACACGTTACAGACAACTGATGGACAACTCGTCGAGGGCAAACAGTTCGCCGCACGGAGGCTGCGGGAGTTCAAACCTCGGCTAGACACAAAGCTGGCCATAGAGCAGCAGGAAGTAGTTTGCAAGAGGGAGGAATCCAAAGGCGGAGCATAGGCGACGAGGGCGCCGCCATTTTTTAAGTGGGGGCACATGGAGTAGGGGCTCTAGGAGTCCGATATCTAATCTAACAATCTTATCTATTATCATGTTGTTATCTGTTTGCTCATAGAGTACAGAGGCAGAGACGAGAGGCAGACACACAATCATCTATTCTACCATAGTCATCAGTCAGACGACCCAGTCCAACGCAGCTGACCGCATATACCTCCTCAGTATCTCATTGCTGCTGGGACCCGAAGGCCTTCGGCCTTTTCCCACCACGCATAAGCTCACAAGGCTGTATATTATAGTAGTACCAGTATATACATCATGTACTACCTCGCGCATACCTAATCGCATCACCAGAGTTCCAAGAGGTGCCATTATAGAAAAGAAAAGTATATCATTTTATACTGCCTGAAGGCACAAGGCACCAACTAAAGAAGGGGGTTTGGGAGCTTGTCCCCAACAAGAATGAAGAAAGGATACAAAAGGGTTCTTGTCCTAGTAGTAGAGATGCTCCAGCATCTGGTAATCGTGCTCTGTCTCGATAGGACGAAGGCTTAATTCTGCACGTGGGCGCCAAATTTCGATAGACAATCGAACATCTGGCGGATAAGTCACCTCTTTGTTGCGCCCAGCCCAGTCATAGTCAACAACCATAATGTTCTGCCTTTCACCATCCACAAAAATATTAGCAGCACGAAGGTCACCGTGAACAAATCCTTCTCTAAAGTAAGGTCTCATTTTTGCAATGACGACAGCTTGAACCTTCCCTTGTTCCTCACTCCCTTCGATACTATCTGTTTCCACATAACCTTTTGGAATCGGTTTCATGACTACCATCTTCCAACCCCCATGCAGCTTGTCATCATACGCCAGAAGCTCCGGTGCAATCCCCAACTTGTGCGCCTTCCGATGGGCCTCGGCGCCATACTGTTGCGTATATTTTATATATAGAGTGTCCTTCTCCTCGGTTTCAACCTCAAAGACAAGCCGAATGGGGTCGACGCGCTTCAAATAAGTGAAAGTAACGACCTGATTACCACGTTTGAATTCACGCGGGTAAGGGTACACATGTTGAATAGGAAGGATTGGGTTGAGGGGAGGAGGGTTGTTATACACCTTGCCGAGGTCAACAAATAGGACATTAAGGGCTGTCAGGGTGCGCGCGAGGTCAAGAAACAGTTCTTGATTCGAAACATGGAAATACATGGGCACAGATGGTGTGAGCACTTCGATCTGGGGTCGGTCAGTCATAACACCACCAAGGATTTGGATATTGGGGCCTAAGAACAAACAATTAATTTCATTGAAGGTACAACTTGACCCATGCACTCACCAGGATGTGATATTAAAATGGACGGTAGCCTTGCCCTGACCCAAGCCGCCGCTTCTTCGTTCCCAACGACAACATCCTGGCGAACTCGACGCGTATTCTCGAGATAGTACAATGAAACTTGGAAGCAAGGATCACTGGTGCCGATTTGTTCTAATTTGACTTCGACTAGAAGTCGTGCGGCACCTTCCTTGTCGATTGCCGTATATCTATGGATAACCCCACCATCGGTCTTGCAATCGCCAATGGTAGCCTTTGAGACATCTTCGCCGAGAAATTCGCTTAAGATTGAACAGAATTTCTGCTCCCTTTCTTGCTCGTCACGAAAGATGACACAGAGTTCATTCACCATCTTCGTCGCAAAAAGCATGGCGCGGTCGGAGGGTGCGACGTGTTTGACGTTCGTCTGGAAGTTTCCAAAGGATGGCACGAGAAGAGCAATTGGAACCGAGATATTATCAGGCTCCCGAGGACGGTCTATATGAATTCGGGTCTTCCGGTCGGCTTGACTGTCAGAGAATTCCTTGGGTTTGGCTCCATTTGAAGACGCTTTTGACGGTCGCTCGTGAAAAAATTTACCACCGGGAAGCTCCGAAAGGAATTCTCGTGGAGCTGAGGCAAAATTAGCGATTGATACGAGTAAGCTGCAATAATTCTCGCGTACGGAGCTCATTGAATTCTTGGGCCCGGATCGCAACAACTTGAACGCGTTCGATATTTGGATCGGTCTTCAGTGCCTCTCGCAATTTCCCTTTGGTCCACCTGATCCATTCGTAACTAAAATGTCCTAATTGTGCGGCCATAGCAGGTTCTTCGTCGACTTCAATGGGCTCATTGAGCACCTAAAGAATTAAACACAATGACCTGACGGGTAAAGGGAATCGAACTCACAAAAAAGACCAATCCGCCGACTTCCGTGCCCAAAGTGGCTCGCACGAATTTTTGAGCTTGCTGAAGGACCGAGTCTGTGCTGATTTCAACGGAGGACGATACGCTAGTTATCGCAGCATCTGCGTCGAGAGACAGCAAGATAACGTTAGCGTCGTTCATGGTAGGGGGGAGAGCGTTTAAATATTCCCACAGCGACAACGTCACATGACTTCGCCCAAGCTTGAAAACATTAGAGCTTACTATGGTATTTACGGATATGCACTGTGGCTGTTCCGAGACGGGACCCCGTCTCTCGAGACGGTGCCGTGTATCTATCTATCTATCTATCTATCTGTGCAGGGATATGCAACTGGTGAAAAATCCCTCATTTTTCACACTTTTTTTTTGTAATGCACATTGGATATTGTAAACAAGTTATAGCAAATAATATTGGCAAAGTACTGGGTACATATGACATGCGAGAAGGAAAGTTTTTGAAACTGGGTTTGTGACACCCATCAAACAACCAGGAACAAAGTGCAATTAGATATTATGGTTTAAGGAATGGATGGAGGACAAAGATAAAATATACATGGTCCTTACTACTGAGTTAGAGAGAGGTACAGTGAGTGGATGGAGTTCTATGAGCTGAAAACAGGATACAGAGTGACAATGAAAACAAAAGGAATGTTGGAACATCGGCAGACCAACACAAACAAATGGAGTGCGAATTTGTTTGGTGTAGAATGAGATGCCTCCCTCACGACCTAAAACGGGGTGACCCACTCGCTTTGAAGCTCTCCAAAAAGTGCCACTGAAAACATGCAAGGTGGATGACAAAACTGAAGTTCAAATAGAGAAAGCTCAAGAAGAATTCTTACAAAATTGATATCCAATGCACAAGGCTGCTGCATTAGTGAACAATGTCCTCTACCATACATTTGTACGCCAGATGAAAGGGACAGCATTACCCAAGAAGAGGGCCCGCAGTAACCAGGCACTGCTCAACTGGTTAGAAAAGAAGGCATTGGTGGAATGGGTGAAATATCTCGGACTTACAGGCCATCCAGTGAACAAATGCACAATCCAAAGGTCCAGGCCATCATGAGGCAAAATGGGAAGGTTGTGAATGCCAAAACAGTTTCGAAGTCTTGGATCCAAAATTTCTTGAAGGAGTTTGACAATGATCTCAGGCTTGGGTGAGGGTCTGGCTTGAATCCTAAATGGGCACAGGCATTCAATTACACTACTGTTCATCATCATTTCAAACTCCTGTCCAACTACTTGAAGGACAAATACATACCTTGGGAGAATGTGTATAACATGGATGAGAAGGGTGTTCAGCTAGGTGGAGGAAGGAAGAACTCGCAAATATGAACTCTTGTTGGATTGAGCATGGCTTGATGAATAATGTACACCTGTACTGCCTTCCTCCACATACTATGCATTGTCTCCAACCACTTGATGTTGGTTGTTTCAGTCCCTTGCAGACAGCTGGGTTCAACCGTTGCGATGACATTTTGGCAGAAACAGGGGTGTCAATGGATCTTTGCGATGTGGTGAAGGAGTACATGGCGGTACGGGATCTTTCATTCAAAGAATCTACTATTAAAACAGCCTGGCAAAAATCTGGAATCAACCCACTGAATCCAGGGATATTTAGTGAAGCAGATTTTGCACCTAGTATTGCAAGTTCCACCAGAATGCAGCTTCCTGCTTCTTACCCCACACAACTTCCTCATGGCCCAGATGTTGCCTCCTCTGACGCTGAATTTGATGGCAAAGTACTTGAGGGAAGAGAAAGGAGAAGAAACAAAAGAGGCAGTGATTCTGATTACTGCACTGATGAATCATCATTGGAATCATCTGACAAGTCCGACGATTCAGAAGAACCTTCTTGTCATTGTTCATTATCTCCTCCGCAGGACAGAAATGTCAATATGCAGTCTACACCACTGACTCGAAGCCACCAAATCAGTAATCAACAGGTACCCATGACTCCGACTGCAATACCACTCACTCCATCAATCTCTTTGACTCCAGCTCCATCCATTCCTGGCCCCTCTGGATCCCACTTCCATGCCACCATATCGCTTTGGGAGATTGAATTAATGTGCAGAGTTGCTGACTTGGAGCGTGACCTTGCAATTACCAAGGCTGAGCGTGATGCAGCAACTGTATACACTGTTTACTCCAGTCAAGAGGCTTCAATTTACAAACATCATTTGAATAGCCACACAAACAAAAAGGACACATCAAAGAGATTCCCCACCTTGGCATGTGTGGTTACTTCGAGGGATGGGAGGATTCAGGCAAAGGAGGATGATGTTCGTAGGCAGGCAAAGGTGCAAGCTAATGAGGAAAGGGCTCAAAAGAAGAAGGACAAGGAGAGGGATGATATTATTCGCCGTGCTGCTCAGGAGAAGGAGGGCACTGAGTTTGAAGGCTCTCTCAACTCAAAAAACAAAACTGAGCTTGAGGATATTGCATTTTCGCTGGGACTTGATATTGATGCCACGGCAATCATACTCAAAATACGAATTGATGCGCATTTCAATGCTACACCATCATTGAAGCAGGATCCTCAATATATGGGTCTTTTTACTTGCAAACGGAAGTGCGCTCCAGTTCTCAGTGAGAACAATGATATCTGGCCTTCATCAAGCCAGCGGTAACGAGCTTGCCTCATTTTTGTGTGAAAGAGAAAGGAAGGAATCTAATGGGCACTCCAACCAACCAATCTAATACACAATATGCGAGTTCTCTGCTATCAAATTTATTTAATAGCAAGGGGTAGCGTTGTCAAAGGTTCTGCAAAGCTTTGAGAGCTAGGAAAAGCTTCGATCAATCTGAGTCAATCCTCGGCTCATGGTCACTTGAGTAAGTTCTTCCAAACTCCTGCCAGTGTAAGGTCCAATAAGAATACCCTTGGGATGTCAGACGTGAATGGTCATCCTTCGGAGGTAGTCCGAGTCTGGTATAATCCTGCTTGACAAACAGGTAGACTGCTATCTGAAGGTAGTATCGGGGATGGGTAAACTAACCAACTTGTGGTAGTATGGGTATATGGTCCCTTCAACTATTAGACTGATTCAGTATTGACTTTGACTGTCAATCTGGGTCTCAATTACAGTCCTCTTGATACAAATCTGTGTGTGAAAGTGTCACAATTCACTGCATAGACGTCCAGCCAAAATTTAGGTGTGTCAGCAGCTGTTGTCACCAAACCCTCGATCCCCATCACTGTCTTCTTATTTCCTGCATCATTGCTCCTATTCTTCACCATCATGCTATCATTCACCTTCCCCATTACTTCATTCTAACTTCCCGCACTGCCAATTCGGCTCTACTGTCAATAATCTCATATCATCATTGTCTTCCACTCATCCAAGCAACAATGCTTTCCCTCCGTCCTCCCCCCTTCACTACAATCTCAACATGTCACCTACTCCAATTATACCTCAACCTAGACCAATACCTTCACAACCTCATTCCAGTACATCTACTGCACCTCATACCTCTTCCTTCCCTCACATGTACATACCCTCTTACCACCATCCCTTTACCTCACATTATGATACTCACTTAAGTACATATTCTCAGCCAGAGACCCCTTGGAATTATACATGATGTGTTCTGTTCATATGTTAAGATCATGCAACCCGTGTAACCGTGCCAGAGGTCACAGAGTATCTAAGTGCGGAAGATGAATGGGACAGTAGTGAAGTTATTAACAACACCGCCGTTACGCCGTTAGTCCCCGGAGGTCAAGAGTATAAGAGGGAGGAGCTAAGTAGCAGCCACGTCGGAGCGGCGGTATCGCCGGTGACGAGGAGCGAACCAAAGGACGTATAAGTCCTAAGGTAGAGTAGAGAGTACTTCAAGGCAGTGAGCCTGAAGACTTAGAGGAGCACAGAGTTAAGGAGGGAATCTAAGTCGATAATTAAACTGAGGAACTACAGTAGCGTACAAGCAGTATTTATATCTACGGAACGGCGCAACGGTACGGAGCGCCAGACTAGCTACTAGGAGTTATACGTGTAGTCCTGCAGGGTAAAGTAAAAGACAATAAGGAAGAACTAGAATGAAAGGGTATGTGTAGCGAGAAAGAACAATAAGGAGAAGATTACAATAAAGGTGGATCTTCGGAGTACCGAGCGGCGGAATGGAGGCCCGAGGCATGGGCTTGACAGTATCCCCCTCTTAGGCTTGAGCCCTCGAAAGCCATTAATACCGGGAGTTGATTTGTCACCAAGAAAAAATTTTAAAGGCCGTCAGCATCGGGAATTTCTTCGATCAGTCAGCAGAAAAAAAAATTTTCGCTGGTACACCGTACGCCGATTACAATTTGAAGTCTGGCCTGGTCCGTGCGCAGTTTTGATCCTATAAAGGTAGGCGGATTTTCGCCTTGAACTTTCATCTCCAAAATCCTAAGTCCAATGTCTCCTAGCCAAACTACTACCCAGACCACTACCACCGTCGGCTCCATTCCTATCACCGGTGGGGCCACCAATCCAACCTCGGGTCCGACCCGCCCTTCGTCGCCGGATTCTTCTGATGAGGAGCGTCGCCTAGAAATACAGTTGGAACGTGCCCGGGAGAAGAAACGACAGGCCAAGGAGAAGAAAAAGGCCGAGGAAGAGGCGCAGCGGAGGTCCGAAGAAGAAGCGGCGAGACGGGCTGCTGAGGAGGAGGAGAAAAGAAGAGAGGAGATCGCTCGGGCCGCGAGTGCCAAGAAAAAGGAGGAGGAGGCTGCGGATAGAAGGAGAAAAGCTGCAGCGGCAGCGGCGGCGGCTCGGCGACGACGATGGTGAAGATGATGAGGAGGAAAGAGCACCCTGCGAGCGGTGTCTCCACAAGAAGATTCCCTGCTTGGAGCAGGTAGGGAAGAGAAGCACCGTGATATGCAAGGCATGTCACGATGCAAAGGTGAAGTGCTCGTATTCGGGCCGGCCGGTACAGGTGAAGCGGGAAGGAGGACCGGGCGGCGAGAGGATGGCCGTCATGGAGAGCCAGTTGGCTCAACTGATGGCTGACAACCGGGCCTTGAGGGAAGCCACCTCAAGGTCACATCAATACTTACGGCAGCTCCTGCGGCGACAGGATGAAGATCATGCCCGGCTCATCGCCATCGACACCAGGGACGCCATGAGGGGAACGGCGATTCCAGGACCGTCGAGGTCGATCTCCGAATGGCTGAGAAATTTGAAGAGGAGAAGGATCGTGGAGAACAGCGAGGAAGAAGAAGAAGAGGAGAAGGAGGAAGAGAAGATAGTGGAGGAGGAGAAGGATGGAGAAGGAGAGGAGGAGATGGAAGAGGGAGAGAAAGAAGGGGAGGCGCCGGCGCCGGAGAAGGCGAAGACGGCGGCCTCTGAGAAAGGAAAGGAGAAGGAGGTGATGGAAGTCGATTAGCGGACTTCGGACTTCGAACTTCGGCCTTCGGCCAATTTTGTACTTTTCTTGTAGCCTTCTTGTATCCCTATCTTGCTGTAGATTTTTTTTCTTTTTGGACTTTTGTATATATAAAAAATGTTAATGCAATTTTTTTCAAGTCGGAAAGCGAATGGGCCGCGAAGCGGCGTAAGAACTAATTAGTTTTGAAGTATAAGTAGCTTAAGTGTGATTGGAGAATAAGTAAAATAGTAACTAAGAAACAACATAAGCAATTTAAGAAAGAGAGGTAAACACTCAATTTGCTATCATCGTGTTTACCCTCTAAACACACGAAGTAAACTTCGGCGGAGCATGGCGAAAAACGGGGAAAGGAATAGAATGATTTTTTGTGATCAAGGTCCAGGCTTGTGAGGGTATTGGGCGTGGAATGCCGGTACAAGTTCGTCAGCATGTAATTCATCAGCAGCAACCCAAGAGAACTCATCGTCGGTACCTTCGTAACCGGCCCACCGAATGTAATAACGTAGAGGACAACGTTTGTACCTTCTGTCCAGCTTGGAGTCAAGGATTTCGGCAACGTTGTACTCCTCTTCACCATCAACTTCGATTGGAGGTGGAGGAGATTGAGTACGATTCGGGAAAGGATTCGGCGTAGCCAGCTCCAACTGTGAGACGTGGAAAACCGGGTGAATGCGGCGAAGGTAGTCCGGGAGCTTGAGTTCGTAAGACAAAGTACCAGGTCGACTGATGACCTTGAAGGGACCAAGATATTTTTCTGAGAATTTTTCAGTAGGACGAGTAGAACGAATGTGCTTAGCAAGAACAAAGACTTCGGAGCCGATCAGGAACTCCGGGTGCGAGATTCTTTTCCTGTCAACTTGTTCCTTGTAACGAGACTGAGCTAAAAGGATTTCCTCTCGAAGGAAAGCGTGGAGTTCATCAAGGTTAACGACGAAGTCTCTAGCAAGATCAGACTTCATGTCGACCTCGGGCCGAACGGTGATATTTGGGTGGTATCCTTTGTTAGCAAAGAATGGAGTAATACCCGTGGAAGCGTTGGGAGCGTTGTTATAGGCAAACTCGGCGATCGGAAGTAAAGGCGACCAGTCATCTTGTTGGTAGGAGCAGTAGATCCTGATGTACTGTTCGAGAGTCTGATTGACACGCTCGGTCTGCCCATCGGCTTCCGGATGGTATCCAGAGGTATAGTGAAGTTCCATGGAGAGCGCTTTACCGAGAGCCCGGAAAAACGCCGAAACAAATTCAGAACCACGATCAGAAGTAACATGATTAGGGACACCATGTTTAGAGAAGACATGAATAACAAAAAGCTCAGCTAGTTGTTCGGAAGTAATGGTGTCGTAAGTTGGAATGAATATAGCTTGTTTGGAAGATCGATCCACAACGACGAGGATAGCGGTATAGCCATTCGACATTGGCAGTTGCTCAATGAAGTCCATGGATATGGAATCCCATGGTCGGACCGGAACCGGCAGAGGCTTCAACAACCCGTAAGGCCGGTGACGGCGGGGTTTGTTGCGACCACAAACAGTGCAAGAGGTAACGTAGTCACGTACAAAGTCTCTGACCTTGGGCCAGGTGTATTGACGACGTACAGCTTCTAGAGTTCGGTTCTGGCCGAAATGGCCAGAGAGTGGATGATCATGAAAGTAGCGGAGGACTTGAAGGCGAAGATCGCCGTGATTGGGGACATAAATACGGTCGTCAAGGCGTAATAACTTGTCACTACCTAAGCTCCAACGTTCATTGGAAGGATCTTTGGCAAGTTCCAAACCAACAACGGAGCTCGGGTCGGCGGGAAGGGCGAGGATGATTGCTTGGTGAAGGGCTTCGATATCCATGATAATCGAGGCTCGTAAAGCCGGGCCTTCCAGGAAGGTAGCTCGAAGAGATGCAGTGAGTTGTTCGTTAGTAAAGATAGGACGGAAGTTATGAGGGTTCACTTGGGCGTAGCCAATATCCCCCTCTTTAGGGTAGACGTCCCAGCGTCTAGTTATCGAATCGGGTTTCTCACCGAGTTTCCCCGGCTGGAAGCGAATGACCATATTAAATTGATGTAAAAATTCTGACCATCGGACCTGTCGGCGAGTGAGAACCTTGGTAGTAGAAAAATACTCAAGATTTTTGTGATCGGTGATGACGTCCACCGGATCACCCGAGCCTTCCAGATAGTGACGCCAAGCTTTAAAGGCCTCGAAGATGGCCAGTAGCTCTTTGTCGTGAGTATTGTAATTGAGTTCAGCCGCGTGAAGCGTTCTGGAAAGGAAGGCTAGAGGATGAATTTCACCATCAGCATATTGGATGGAAAAAATCGCCGCAATGGCGTAGTCGGAAGCGTCGGTCTCCACGATAAGTGGGCGATTCGGCTCCCAATGGGCCAGTATCGGCGCAGAAGTAAAAGCGATTTTGAGGTTTTCAAAGGCCTCTTGACAGCTGCTGTCCCAGATCCAGGGAGCGCCTTTTCGGGTAAGCCGAGTCATCGGCACAACGATATCGCTATAATTATAAATGAAACAACGATAGAAATTTGCAAAACCCAAGAAGGACTGAATGTCCTTAACCTTCCTCGGGACCGGCCACTCTAGAACTGTCTGAACTTTCTCTTTGGACATGGTTAATCCGTCGGGAGAAAGAATGTAACCCAAATACTCAACAGTATCCATATTGAACTCGCACTTCTCGGGATTGGCGTAAAGCCGATGATGGCGAAGTCGCCAAAGAACTTCCTTGACGTGTTCTTGGTGTTCTTCTGGCGTGTCAGAGTAGATTAGAATATCGTCAAGATAGACGATGACACAAACATCGAGCATGTCAGAGAAGATGTCATTAACAAACCGCTGGAAAGCCGCAGGGGCGTTCGTAAGGCCGAACGGCATGACCTTCCATTCGTAAGATCCGTAGCGGGTCCGAAAGATGGTCTTCCATTCATCACCTTCAGCGATTCTGACAAGATGATAAGCGTGAGCGAGATCCAATTTGGTGTATATTTTAGCTCTTTTCGGAGCATCGAGAAGATCTGATATGAGTGGGAGTGGGTAGCGATCCTTTTTGGTGATACGATTGAGTCCACGGAAGTCGACGCAAAGGCGAAGTTTGCCGTCTTTCTTCGGGACGAAAAGGACCGGAGCGCCGTGAGGAGAGGATGATGGGGTGATGGCACCAGTAGCCAGCTGTTTGTCAATAAAGTCTTTAAGGGCGACTAACTCCTTTTCAGACAAAGGGTAAATACGGCCGAGAGGCGGCGAAGCGCCTTCTTCCAAGTCAATCTTCAAGTCGTAAGGTCTGTGTTCAGGGAGAGAATCTGCAGCAATCTCGTCGAAGACGTCTGCAAACTCAGCATACTCTGCTGGGATGGAAAGAGGAAGTGGAGGGACAGTAGGAGCGGTGGAAGAGTGGTCGGCGGCGCGGGCCGCGACCTCTGAGTGGATAGCACGAAGAAGAATGGGTTCCATACCGGCGTCCTTGCAAGCCCTATTGAAGACTGCAGCACTGACAAGTGCAATGTCGACCTCGGGAGTTTCCAGCTGAGCAGCGAATTGTGAGACCGTAGGGTAAGAATAGATGGGTTCAAAGGGGAATTTGGACGAAAGGGGCTTTGCCTGTGAAGTCCGAGAGCGGGAGCGAGAGCGAGAGCGAAGTGAGTCCCCAGGAGGGGTCTCCAGAATTGTCGGTAAAACCGACGGCGAAAGTTCCGGTAGCGGAACAGCGACCTTTGCAACAACAGTGTTGATAGCAGAAGGCACAGACATCTGTGGAGAATCAAGATGTGAAGTGTTACGGAACGTAATGTTTCGAGATGCCCAGTCAATCAACGGATTGTAGCGGGATAAGAAACTGTAACCTAATACTGCTTTACAGGATGAATCTAAATGAGTAACATAAAAGGGCAATAGAAGCAGCTCGCCGGAGGGGAACCGAACGGCGATATTCGCCATATCGGTAATGGGTTTAGAAGATCACGAGAATTCAGTAGTTAAAGATATTACAAGAGAGCATTCAATGGAAGAAAGAGCGGACGCGTTGAGATATAACTCCCCAGGTGAGGTACAAACCTGATCAACGCAGCTCCCGTTTCGTACCGGGGAACAAGAGCTGCGGATTAGTTTTCCGAATCCTCTTCAACAACCTCAATGGTTGCTTCGGGGGTTTCTTCAGCCTCGGCAGCGCGGCCCTTCGACTCTCGGGCCTTTCGCTTATTGCAGTCAGCAATCTGATGCTTACCACCGCAGAAGAGACAAAGATTGTTCTTCATCCTTCTTTCCCGTTCGGAGGGAAGTACCTTACCATCTGCTCCTAGATGGTTGAACGCGGGGCGCTGACCGCCGGATTAGCCGGAATTCGAAGAGTTCTGGGGCTTACCATTGTTGTTAGGCTTACCACCAGAGAAGGGTTTAGGTTTCGGCGTGAACGGCGCCAAAGAGCCTGAAGGCTGAGAATTGTTGTGCTGGTTAGTAGAACCAGTCTTGAAGTCCGAGGAACCCTTCTTCGGGTTCCGAGTAATAAATGGCTTACCAGCCTCACGCTTCTTGGTTTCTTCGCGCTTCCAATAACGGTTGTCAATACGAAGAACTTCTAGACGATAAGCAGCGAGCGTCGCCGGCTCGGGCAACCGCGCCATTTCGTCCTTGATGCGTTCAGCCAGGCCTCGTCCATAAGCCCATTTCAGGGCAGCAGAATCCCAGTTGGTACTAGCAGCCAGGGTGTTGAACCGGATGTTGTACTTCCGGATATTCTCGGTTTCCTTCATCTTAAGGTTACCAAGGGCGTCCTCGGCCTCGCCTTGGGCGTCGTAAATGCCGAAATTGTCCTGTAGCTCCTTTACAAGGGCCGTGAAGGACGACGTCCAGGCCGGCAGCGAGTCGAGGTCCGGGTCGAGGATATCAGGGACAAACCATTCTTTGGCTGACCCACTGAGATAGGAAAGGGTGTAGTTCACCTTCCGCTGGTCGGTGAAGTACTTGGGACGGTCATTGAAGACCAGGGCGAGATTGACGAAGAACGTCTTGAGTTTTCGGGGGTCCGAACCGTCGAATACCTCGGGCTCCTTGACCTTGCTCTTGGATTCAGAGCTGTCAGAGGGTCGGCCAAGTGCGGCGAGAACGGAGCCGAGGGTTTCCATAGAAACCTTAAACCCTGAGAGGAGATCCAACATAGCACGTTGCTCGTTGGGGATGTCAGGAGAGTTGGAGGAACGAGGTCCACTGGGGTCACCAGGCTCACCACGCGATAAACCGCCGGAGTCGTCATCCAGGTCGTCATGATTGTTGTCGGCGCTCGGGTCATCGGGGTCGACAGGAGGGTCTTGATCGTCGTGATCACCAGTATCCAAATCGAAGTGAGGAGGTGGGTCACGAGGAGATTCAGAAGCTGCTCTGCGTTGGGGTTGTTTACCCGTACGGCGAGCGATGGCTTGAAGGATTGGAGAATCAACTCGAGTAGTAGACCGGCCCTGAGCCGGAGCGACCACGGGGGTTTGTCCACGGCGAGGGGTCAGGACTTGGACAGGTTGTCCGTCACTAGTGAACAAAGTACTGTACTCAAATTGCTGTTCTTCTTCCATGGCTTCAGGAAGAGTCGACGTAGTTGGAACTGTAGCTGGACCGAAACCGCGATTACGGCGACGTGGTTGACCGATGGCTGAGATAGATTCGGAGAAAGGGGCGAAAGATTGGGCTGTAGTGAAGAAAGTGTTTTCTTCGGAGTTAGCTCTAGATTGAGCTCGAGTTTTCGGAGGCATAAAAAATGATATGTCAGTACGACGTTAACGGATTGAGTTTAATTATACTGTTAAGATCATGCAACCCATGTAACCGTGCGAGAGGTCACAGAGTACCTAAGTGCGGAAGACGAGTGGGACAGTAGTGAAGTTATTAACAACACCGCCGTTACGCCGTTAGTCCCCGGAGGTCGAGGGTATAAGAGGAAGGAGCTGAGTAGCAGCCAAGTCGGAGCGGCGGTATCGCCGGTGACGAGGAGCGAACCAAAGAACGTTTAAGTCCTAAGGTAGAGTAGAGAGTACTTCAAGGCAGTGAGCCTGAAGACTTAGAGGAGCACCGAGTTAAGGAGGGAATCTAAGTCGATAATTAAACTGAGGAACTACAGTAGCGTACAGCAGTATTTATATCTACGGAGCGGCGCAGCGGAGCGGAGCGCCAGACTAACTACTAGGAGTTATACGTGTAGTCCTGCAGGGTAAAGTAAAAGACAATAAGGAGGGACTAGAGTGAAAGGGTATGTGTAGCGAGAAAGAACAATAAGGAAGAGATTACAATAAAGGTCAATCTTCGGGATACCGAGCGGCGAAGTGAAGGCCCGGGGCATGTGCTTGACAGGGGGGTCACATATATGTCCCAGACACTGGAACTCTACGAAGGGAGGTTCTACAGCTGTATCACGACCATAAACTGAGGGGACACCCAGGGGAGAAATGCACCAAGAAGCTCGTAAACCAGTTGTTCTTCTGGAAAGGGCTATCCAAAGACATGAACTACTATGTGCGGAGCTGCCACCCATGTCTGAGAGCCAAAGCTAGTTGCTCCAAACCTTATGGGTACCTCCGCCCACTACCAATTGGCCAACGACCTTGGTCCTCAATCTCCCTAGACCACATCACCCAGCTCCCAGCCACAGCAGGTCCGGAGAAGTACAACACTATCCTTGTAGTAGTCTGCCGACTCACCAAACAGGCCATATATGTTCCTTGTCATACAATGGATAATGCGGAGGACTTCGCTAATCTATTCATAACACACATCTTCTCAAAACATGCAATGCCCTCTGATATCACATCTGACCAAGGCTCCCTATCCGTATCCCAATTCTGGAGAGAGCTTTGTAGGGTACTAGGAATCGAATCCCACCTATCTACGGCGTACCACCCCCAGACAGATGGACAAACGGAACGGGTAAACCAATCTGTGGAGGCATACCTAGGACACCCCTGACTGGAAGGAGGGTGACCAGGTATGGTTGAATATGGAGAACATCAGGACCCGACGACCGATGAAGAAACTAGACCACAAATGGATGGGCCCATATTCAATATTATCACGAATAGGGAGCCATGCCTATTGACTGGACCTCCCTGGGGACCTCCACAAAATTCACAATGTGTTCCATGTAGACCGACTGAAACCTTACTTCCACAATGAATTCAAATGACAGACCTCCCCACCTCCCCCAATCTTCATAAAAGGAGAAACGCAGCACTTTGTCGAGGACATCCTTAACTCCAAACCCAAGAAGGGACGACCGGAACAAGTGGAATATCTGGTGAAATGGGAGGGTTATAGTGAAGAATTCAACTCTTAGGTAGGATGGGAAGGTATGACGGCCTCCCTGGGGCTCCTGCGGAGTTGGCACAAGAAACATCCAAGGAAGCGGCATTGGGCTCATCTCAAAAAGGATGCACTGGAAGACAAGGAGGACGACCGGGAAGACAGGAAAAAGGACAGGGACTGAACGAAGGCAACAAAGACACGACGGGGAAAATGTCCCCACAACACTCACGACTAACCAACGATACGTGCATCTGAGGGTTCATGCCACCTGAAGGCACCATGAACAATTTCAATCTTATTTGTTTTCAACCATTCCAATGGAGGTCTTTATTAGCTAATGAAAAGAAAAAAAAACAAACAAACATAACATAGAGAGGTACAAAAGAAAGAAACAGGATAACAATATGACTATGCAAAAAAATGTTGCAACTACTCATCCTTAACGACACCCTGACCAGCCGCCAAACCAATAGCTTCCCTCGCCTCAGAAACCCTACCAACACGAGCCTCCTCTGGCTCATACAACTCATCATCATTGCCAGTAAGGTTGATGGATAGATTGGCGACAGATCCAAAAAGGGGGGGCAGATTGGGGGAATGAGGAGGAGGAGAAGGGGAGGTTGGTGACTCCTGCTCAGGCAGGAACAGAGGGACCTGTGGGTTGGAACCGACAGTAGGGGGGGACACTAGGGCATCCGACGCATCAAAGGACTGCTCGCCATTTGCCTCACCCAACGATCCGGTAACGGTCTCCACCGACGACATGGGAGCTTGCACATCTGGGACAGACAATGGGGTATTGGTGATGTGGTGAATATATCGTAAGTCAGCTGGTCGAGACTGGGAAGCGCAGGAACAATATCGTCCCACCTCCCAAGTCCATCACTATGAGGAAGAGGGGTGGACAGCGTGAACATTCACCAATGAAGAGGGGGTTCCAAGGACTCATCTGGGGGAGGAGCAAAACCGGCATGTTGAGCAGCCATCAGGAAAGGACTGTCATTGTCGAATTGAGAGTGCTGCAAGACCATACGATAAAGACCCTCATCTTTGTCGACAGCATTGCTGAAAAACCTCTCAATACTGCTTATGGACCGTATGTAGAGATCTCCGTGGACACCTCGAGCCACCTGCATATAATCCAATGCCAACCAGAAGTTATGAACGACAATGTTGAGATCATCAGAATCGAGACCACGGCGGAGGAAAGCAACCACAGCTTCAATAATCGCCCCAATGTAACGGTGGTGATGGTGAAGTACAGTGGCAGGATCAGAATGATAAAGACGATGAGCAAGGGTGGCAACGCAACAGAGGTCCTCACAAGTCTTGTTAAGGTCCCCTTTGAGTTGTGAGAGAGGGGTCAGAACGACCTTGTAATAACCCTCGTCAGGGTATTCCTTGATCATTTGCTCAACGAACGCTGCACGACTGCAGTCATGATGGACCTCCTCTTGCAACTCCTCCACAAGACGACGTTGACGGGTTGCCAAAGCATTCAATTCGTCAACAAGACCTTGTTGGTGCAGCAGGGTGGTTGTCAAATGCGAGTTCTTGCGAGTGGAGGTGGTTAGTTTCTCCACAGCGACCTTCTGCTCCCTGGTGGCATTTTGAAGGTCTTCCTGCACGTTTCGGAAACACTCCAAAAGACTCTGAGGAGAAGGGTCAGACAGGGAAGGAAAAGTAGGGGAGACTGTAGTAGTACTCACTTGACTAGGAGTCCCCGGTAGGGCCTCATCTAAAGCGAGGAACTGATCCAACACTCGGCGGTACTCCACTTCATGCTCTAGGACTTCACAGCTAGAAGACCGGAGCTGCTCCACTTCCTGTTGCCAAGATTCAAGGGCATGCGAAGTATCCCGAAGAGCGGAGGTAAGGGAAGAACTCTCCCACTGCGAGTCAGCAAGCTGAGACTCCAGCAAACGAACCCGAGCAGCAAGACACTGATTTTCAACATGGTAAGGGTGCGCGGTGAAAGTGCGAGGCACCAAGGCAGGACGGGGAGTGGGAGGCATAGTAGAAGAAAGGAGATCCTGCCCGGCACCCTTTATAGGCGTTCAAACAGAAGGGGAAGAAATGGCTCATTGAACCAAACCAGAATGCACCTCCACAACAGCCACCAACCGAACCAGATTGCCAGGACCCTGCATTGACAGGTCCCTGGGAGGTACCTCCATTTGGAAAGGGGAGGCTCGAGGAGGAACAGGAGTGAAAGTGGAGGTGACGACTGGTCAACCAGGGGGAACCACCAATCGGATGCAAAGATGAGATTCGGGAGTCACTTCTGCCACAGGGGACTTATGACGAGAGCACTTTTTGGGAGCATCTGACCGAATCTTTTTGCTGGAGGGACCAGCCACAGGCAAAGGGGAGCGGGCGCGCTTACATTTAGCTGCGACGGCTGCTTCACCCTGTTGCAAGGCAAGGAAATGCTGCAGCTCATGCTGGTCAGCATCGGCGGCATCCCGCTCGTCCAGCATATTCAGTTCTAGGAGGGTTGAGGTAGAAGAAGTATGTGCGTGAAGCACAGCATTGTATTCACGCCAGATGCCCAAAGGAATACCCCACGTTGATTGATGTGCGGGAGTCCCGTGGAGCTCCAAGAACCTATGGCTGTATGCAAGATCCAGGTTACAGCGGCGAGCGAAATATCAGTATCGTAGGATCTTCCCCAGACTACAAGTCTTCTTGGTGGAACAACTGGTACAGTGAGGGGAGTTTGGCAATACCTTGCATTTACCCGGGGCCTTCGAACAATTTGTGCAAGGAGAAGCTACTTCCACTAGAAGAGGCCACAACGGATCATCCTGACAGTAACCCACAGCGGTTTGCCAGTGTTGAAGACTGTCTTGAACAGCTGAAGCTGGGGACGAGATGGTGACTCAAGGGTGAAGGCTAATTGATCTTGTTCGACCTCCCCATCGGATTCAGAATCCGAGGAAGGTACCTCCCCCAGAGCGGTAAGAGAAGGCAGTGGAGGGGAGGTCATGCGAGAAGGAGGATGAGCACGATCAGAGGACATCGCAGTTATAGGAGTATGACCCGTAAAACTGAGGTGGTGGAAGAAGGGGAAAAAGCAGGTATCTGACAGACTTCAACAAGAAAATTTTTGGGTACCACGTGAATGTCAGGTGACTTTCCAGAAAACGCGTCTACGCATCGCGAGGGTGCGAAGGGGTTACAAGAGGGGGTAATGTCATGCCCTGGCCACAACCAGATCAGCCTCAGTACCAGCCACACATTCTCACACCTCCGATATATCTCTGCACCTCCCCAAGACAGTATGCACCTCCCCAAGGCATTACCACCAGTACCCGAGATACCTACCCAAATGCCCTGACGATCACCCCGAGACGCATGCAAAACCCTCCTAACACCAACCCCATTAAGTGTTAATCTCGATTACCTGCTGCATGTCCCCAGATCCCCTGATGTTCCCTTGTTTACTTCTCATACCTACTTAAGTAGTATCGCAACGTCCCCAAGCACCAGCTTGGTATATTTTGAACACACACCCTTTTGCATAGGTCCAGTCCCTGTCTCTTTGTACCTGCTAACCATACAGATTTCTCTCTACTCTCTGTTTGTCTATCTCAGTTTCTCTCTATTCTTGTTTATTGTTTCTATGATCCAATATATGCTTTTACTTCACATCTAAGCAATCCGAGTGAGTCTCCAACCTCCCTTGAACAATACGAAAACTCCCCAACGCCTAACGCCTTGGTGAGCTGACCTCCCCCAAACCTCCTCGAGCTCCCCAACTGCTCCTCACGCTCTGGGACCTCGATCTAGGTAACGTCGAACTATGTACCACTTCTCCGTTACAACCTCCAATATTCGAGGACGTCCACCTCTAAGCCCCATTTCCCGGGACCTTTCCTCCCGGGCGTATATCTTCTCAGGAGATTACACACTCAATACCCACTTCTACTATGACCTATTCGATCTTACGTTGACGTTCTAGCAAGTACAACTCCTACTAAGCAACATTACTAGATCCCGTACTTCTACCTCCCCTCCCTATGCCTTAGGGACCTCCCTGGACCTTATAGGAACCCCTTCAAGGGTCACATCTCTCTATCCCAGCCACTACTAGGTCATTCCTGTCCTCGGTCGCGGTTCCCGTAGCTCCCTTCGAGTTCCAGCCTGCTCCTAGCATGCTACAACCATAAATTCCTTACACCAATTCTGACCCAGGTCTTACAGAAGGCTCAGGTGATCCAGTCAATGTCGTCACCAATCACAAGAATCTTGAGTATTTTTCTACTGCCAAGGTTTTTACTCGCCGACAGGTCCTATGGTCAGAATTTTTACATCAATTTAATGTGGTCATTTGCTTCCAACCGGGGAAACTCGGCAAGAAACCCGATTCAATAACTAGACGCTGGGACATCTACCCTAAAGAGGGGGATATCGGCTATGCCCAAGTGAACCCTCATAACTTTCGTCCTATCTTTACTAACAAACAACTCACTGCGTCTCTTCGAGCTACCTTCCTGGAAGGCCCGGCATTACGAGCCTTGATCTTTATGGATGTCAAAGCCCTACACCAGGCTATCATCCTTGCCCTTCTGGCTGACCTGAGCTCCATTGTTGGTTTGGAACTTGCAAAAGATCCTTCCAATGAACGTTGGAGTTTAGGTAATGATAAGCTACTATGACTTGATGACCATATTTATGTTCCGAACCACGGCGATCTTCGCCTTCAAGTCCTTTGCTATTTCCACAACCACCCACTCTCAGGCCATTTCAGCCAGAACCGCACTTTGGAAGCTGTATGTTGTCAGTATACCTGGCCCAAGGTCAGAGACTTTGTACATGACTATGTTACTTCTTGTACTATTTGTGGTCGCAACAAGCCTCACCATCATCGGCCCTACGGCTTGCTGAAACCTTTGCCGGTTCCGGTCCGACCATGGAATTCAATCTCCATGGACTTCATTGAGCAACTGCCAATGTTGAATGGCTATACAGCCATCCTGGTCGTCGTAGATTGAGCTTCTAAACAATCTATTCTCATTCCAACCTTCAACACCATTACTTCTGAACAACTAGCTGAGCTCTTTGTTATTCATGTTTTCTCTAAACATGGTGTTCCTAAACATGTCACTTCTGATCATCGTTCTGAATTTGTTTTGGCATTTTTCCGGGCTCTCAGTAAAGTGCTCTCCATGGAACTTCATTATACCTCTGGATACCATCCGGAAGCCAATGGGCAGACCGAGTATGTCAATCAAACTCTCAAACAGTACATCAGGATCTATTGTTCCTACCAACAGGATGACTGGTCGCACTTATTACCAATTGCCGAGTTTGCCTACAACAATGCGCCAAATGCCTCCACTGGTATTACGCCATTCTTTGCCAACAAAGGATACCACCCCAACATTACCGTTCGGCCCGAGGTCGACATGAAGTCTAACCTAGCCAGAGATTTTGTTGTCAACCCTGATGAACTCCATGTCTTCCTTTGAGAAGAAATCCTCTTAGCTCAATCTTGTTACAAGGAACAAGCTGACAGGAAAAGAATCTTGCACCCGGAGTTCCTGATCGGTCCTGAAGTATTTGTTCTTGCTAAGCACATTCAATCTACTTGTCCTACTGAAAAATTCTCTGAAAAATATCTTGGTCCTTTCAAGGTCATCAGTCGACCTGGTACTTTGTCTCACGAGCTCAAGCTCCCGGACTATCTTCGCTGGATTCACCTGGTCTTCCACATCTCACAGCTGGAGCCGGTTATGTCGAACCCGTTCCCAAACTGTACTCAATCTCCTCCACCTCCAATCAAAGTTGATGGTGAAGAAGAATATAACGTTGCCGAAATCCTGGACTCCAAGCTGGACCGAAGGTACAAGCATTGTCCTCTACGCTATTACATTCAGTGGGCCGGTTATGAAGGTACCGACGATGAATTCTCCTGGGTTGCTGCTGATGAACTGGTACCTGCATTCCACACTTGATACCCTCAAAAGCCTGGACCTTGATCACAAAAAACACTTTATTCCTTTCCCCAAAATTCCATTCTCTGCCGAAGTCTACTTCATTGCGTTGAGAGGGTAAACATGATGATAGCAAATTGAGTGTTTATCCCCTCTCTTATGATTGCTTATTCTCTCCTTCAATTACTGTTTAATTTGGTTCAATCACTTAGATTTCATTCACACTTAAACTACTTATACTTCAAAAACTAATTATTCCTTTCACGGCCCATTTGTTTTCAGTTCCAAGATGCGATCACATTTCTCATATACAAAAACCAAAAAAATTATATAAGGCAAGAAGGAGGCCGAAGGGCCATTGTTCGATGTCCACTACACTACTTCCTCTCTCTCCTCTTCCTCCTCCTCCTCGCTGTCAATTACCCTCTTCCTCTTCTTCAGCAATCTGGATGGCCCGGGCTCCGGCATTTCGGGCGGTGAATTCCTCCGTCTGGCTGCATCCATCATCAACCAGTCCAACTTCCGGTTGATGTGGTGGTGATACATGTTGGCCTTTACCTGGCCTTCTCGAAGCTGCCGAGCCATCTGGCTCTCCAGTACCGCAAGGCATTTGACGGTTGGCTGTCCTCCTCCCTCCTGCTTCACCGTCGAAGGCCGCCCAGAGTACGGGCATCGAACCTTCGCATCATGGCAGGGTTTGCAGATGATGGAGCTTCTCTTGCCAGCCTGCATCTGGCAAGAGAGTTTTCAACCCTGCATTGTTCGCAGGGAGCTCTGTCATCATCGTTGTCATCTTCCTCCCCTTCACCGCCGCCGTCAGGATCTCCGCTGGCAGTCTGTAAGATGGAAATTAGCAAATATTAGGAAGGGTATATTGCAACGTACCTCAGCCTGTAATTTTTCCTTCCCTTTTCCCTTTGCCCTCCTAATCTCCACAATCGGCCTTCGAGGAGACATGGAAAACTCGCTGGGAGAGGTCTCACATTGACTTCGGGCAGAAGCTGCATCAGCCAACAGCTGCCGCCTCTCTGCAATGTCCTCTCCCTGAGCCCTTGACTGCTCAGTTCTATCTCGCCCCTCCTGGGCGGCCCTCCTCCGGGTGGTGCTGGCCCGCGTAGATGCTTCCTTCCTTTTCTCTTCCTCAGCTACCTTCCTTGCCGCTTCCTCCTCTGCCTTCTTCTTCACCACTGCTTCCTTCCTTTTCTCTTCCTCAGCTACCTTCCTTGCCGCTTCCTCCTCTGCCTTCTTCTTCGCCACTGCTTCTGCCTTCCTCTCCTTTACCCTCTGAACCCTTGCTAGGGCCCTATGCATTATCTCCTCCTCATCCTTCCCCTCCTCATCCTGGTCGTCATCCTTGTTATTGGTGGTCCTGAGAGCGGGCAGAATGGCAGGCAGGTTGGATGGGCTGGCAGTGGGACTGGAGTCGGTGTTGGTAGTAGTGATGGTGCAACTAGCTGACATGTTGAGACTTAGAAATTTTCTGGGAGAAAAGTTAGGGCCACAACAGCGAAATGCTGGCCCTTTTATAGGGACAAAATGGCACACAGACCAAGTCAATCCTCAAATTGTAATCAGTGTATGGTGAACCAGCAAATTTTTTCCTCTGACTAAAAGGATAAATGCTGATACTGACAGCTTTTGGAAAATTTCCTTTGATGACTGATGGTAAAACCCAATACCAACGGCTTTCGAGGGCTCAAGCCTAAGAGGGGGATACTGTCAAGCCCATGCCTCGGTGCTCTATTCCGCTGCTCGGTATTCCAAGATCTACCATTTATTGTAATCTCCTCCTTATTGTTCTTTCTTGCTACACATACCCATTCATTCTAGTCTCTCCTTATTGTCTTTTACTTTACCCTGCAGGTACTACACATATAGCTCCTAGTAGTTAGTCTGGTGCTCTGCACCAATGTGCCGATCCATAGATATAAATACTGCCTGTATGCTACTGTAGTTCCTCAGTTTAATTATCAACTTAGATCCCCTCTTCAACTTAGTTCATCCTCTCTCATTTATAAGTCTTCTGGCTCGTCGCCTTGAAGTACTTCTTGCACTGACCTTAGGACTGATAAGTTCTTTGGTTTGCTCCCCGTCGTCGGCATTACTGCCGCTCCGACCTGGCTGCTACTAGTTCTCTTCTCCTCTGTTCTCCATCTCTGAGGACTAACAGCGTAACGGCGGTGTTGTTAATAACTTCACCACTGTCCCACTCGACCCTCCGCACTAACGGTGGGGGGTGGATGTAACAAGAACTAGTAGATGTAAGGGCGTGGTGTAGTATGGGTTGTACTAGCTAAGGATGTCAACATAGGATCGTTGTAGATCGTAGTCGATGTGGGTTTCAAATGTGAGAGCTCCCAATGGAGTATAAGCCCAGGAAGGAGGTCCTGGGAAGTGGGGGGTAGCGGTTGGCATCCTTGAGTGGTGGAGGTAGTAACGGAGAAGCAACACGTAGTTCGATGTAAGGGATAGCTTCGACATTACCTAGGTCAGGGTCCTAGAGCTTGTGGAGCAATTGGGGAGCTCGAGGAGGTTTGGGGGAGATTGGCTCAGCAAAACAATAGACATTGGGGAGCTTTGGTATTGGTTGAGGGAGCTCAAAGACTCACTCGGGTTGCTTAGACGTGAAGTAAACACGTGTATTGGATCGTAGAGACGAGAGACAAGAATAGTGAAACAGAGAGTAAAGAGAATTCCGTATAGGTAGCAGGTACAAAGGGACAGGGACTGGACCTATGTAAAGGGTGTGTGTTCAAAATATACCAAGCCGGGGATGTTTGTGTTACAAGGGTACTTATATAGGTACAGGAAGTGAACAAGAGAACATTAGGAGCCTTGACTGTCGAATCGGCTGTAATCTAGATTTGCATGTCTGTCAGATGGGGAGGTGTGTTGATGGGATTATCAGGTGTGTCGAGGGAGGTTCCGCGGAGTTGTGAAGGTTGTGATAGGGGGAGGTGATGGTTCCATGGAAAGATGTACCTTCTTTGGCAGGTACGGAGATGGTCCCGAGGCTAAGGGGTGGGGACTTGTGTGATCTATAGTCATGGAGCTGGTATTAGGCTGGCCTGGTTGTGGTCAAGGCATGACAGTAGGCAAACTGGTCCCAAGATAATGACAGAGATATATTGAGTATCATAGTCATAAGTACTAGCAAGTAGGCACATACCTGGTCCCAAGATAATGACAGAGAGGTCAAGATAAGGGACCAGGCTGTGAGGGGTTGGCTTTATATACATAATCCGATGTGAGAAAAGACAATGTAATACTGTACAGTTTAGAAACAAAGAAGGTGGTGGAAGCCAGTAGAAGGAGAAGGGTAACAGGTGGATTGGTAATCAATGATGGGGGTCAGGTGGATCAGTAATCAATGGCATTTGTGTCAAGCCCATGCTTCGGTGCCTCGCTCCGCCACTTGGTATCCCGAGATATACTCTTTATTGTAGTTTTCTCCTTATTGTTCTTTCTTGCTACACATACCCATTCACTCTAGTCTCTCCTTATTGTCTTATTCTCTACCCTGTAGGTACTACACATATAACTCCTAGTAGTTAGTCTGGCGCTCCGCCCCGATGCGCCAATCTGTAGATATAAATACTGTTTGTACAATACTGTAGTCCTCAGTTTAATTATCAACCAAGATTACCCTCTTTGACTTAGTCCGTCCTCTCTTGTCTCTAAGTCTTCAGGCTTGTCGCCTTGAAGCCTTTCTTACTCTAACCTTAGGACTTATAAGTTCCTTGGTTCGCTCCCCATCATCAGCATTACCGCCGCTCCGACTTGGCTGCTACTAGTTCTCCCCTTCTTTGTTCTCAATCTCTGGGGACTAACGGCAGTGTTGTTAATAACTTCACTACTGTCCCATTCGACCCTCGGCACTTAGACACCTTGTGGCCTCTGGCACGGTTACACGGTGTACATGATCTTAACAATTTGACAGTGAAGTAACTGTACAAGTAAGGGCATCGAGCTGGTGAGAAAAGGAAAATGATAGGGGCTACATACATAAGCTTGAAAGGGAAACTCAATAGAGCTTATTAGCAGCACATCAAAAAGATCCTGGAATAAAGTCAAAAGGTGTAACGAGAACATGATCAGCATTAGTATAGACAATGCATTGGTTTGTCTATATTCTACAAGCTTTAGAACCCATGCCTTCACCATGGTGGCTCGCTTTGCTCGCACCATGTGCTACAGCAGGGTTCACAGCTTGTTGGGGTCCATCTGCAAAACCTGGATATTTAGCTAAGCACTGAGAGCAGATCGCTACTAGGAGTTATACGTGTAATCCTGCAGGGTAAAGTAAAAGACAATAAGAAGGGACTAGAATGAATGGGTATGTGTAGCGAGAAAGAACAATAAGGAGAGATTACAATAAAAGGTAGATCTTCGGAATACCGAGCGGCGAAGTGGAGGCCCGAGGCATAGTCTTGACATGAACCCCTTTCCCAACATCTCGTCGATGTACTCCTTAAGAGATTTCAGCTCCTTCTCAGACATGTTGTAGAGCTTCCCTATGGGAGGTATCACATCCCCTTCCGTTTTGATTTTGATATCGTAAGGTCAGTGCGGAGGTAGTGTCCTTGCTTCTCCGGGTGAGAATATGTCCAGGTAGTCCTGGTATTGGACAGGAATGGATTTCTTTAATGCTTCCATCTCCTGGCCCTTTGCTGCTTCTTCATTGAGTTCCTTGACAACCTCCCCTTGTTCCGGACTAGAATTCCTACTCTCAGGATCCTTTGGTTGCTCTACTTCCCCTGGGGAGCTGCTATTACTTGCCCGGAGCATTTCTTTGGTAGGGGACTCTTCTTTTGTGGGCGATATATGAAGGAAATACGCTGGGGCTCCCTCACTCAGTAAGCGATCCATCCCAGCAGCTCCTATTAAGCTGATGGGCTTCCATTGTATGGTGGGGTCCGAATTTCGTTCCACCACATGGGTACCCACTATGAGCTGCTTTCTTCGGAAATTGTTACGCCTTATTGAACCCTTGGGAGTTAGACCAGATCTTGAAGGAATCTTGGGTATGTTCAGACTTTCGATGTCTAAGGTGGGGAGATTGGGGTAAGGTCCATGCTCCCTCCTTTTCTTCCTCCACCTGACTTTTTGTTTAGCTCCAGGCCAGGAAGAGGATCATTCCGTGTCTCTACTCTTCCACTTTTGATAGGCCTCCTCTGAATCCTTCACTGGTTGCGGGGTTCCTGCCTCCATGGCAGATCGTCCCGCCTCTAGGGTTTCCTCCACCTCTTGTTCTGTGCTTTTGCTCGCGAATGCTAGCCATTTGTGAATCCCCTTAAGGATTGGACCGTCTGGCCCTAGATCTTTTCCTAAGGGGAATAACTCATGTAGACCTGGTTGTCTTGACTCGTATTCCTCGTCCTTTACTTCCTCCAACTTCACCTTTGTCCTTGGAGCTTTTAGAGGAGCTTCAGGAGGTTGTTGGAGAGTTCCTTCATGTATTTTCTCACCGTTTACCCCCCTTTCTAGCTCCTCAGTACCTCCCTTGGCACCTGGTTGGACAATTTCCGACGCAAGGGCTGCTGAGATTCGGACGTTTTGGTTCTGGTGTCAGCGACTGGTTCTAGTGACGGGTATCACCAGGTATCACACTTCAGGAAGACCTTAGGATAGAGCGATAAAAGAGACAAGCAGAGTTCTGGGCTAAACCAGGTAGAATAGACGAGATCAAAGCTAAGGAAATACAGCAAGTAACTACAGCCTATATACAAGTAAACAACCCTCCGCCCTAGCAATGCCCAACGCCCTGGGTCAGTGGTAAACATGAGTAGAACATAAGTAAAGCAATGTGTAAGTAATGAAAGCTCAATTGTCATGCTGTATATGTGTTGTAAGACTGTTGTGTTTAATATAAGTAAATGAAAAGTGCATGTTGTATCAGTAAGCATAAATAATAGGTCAGGTGACAAGATAAGACAAGATATAGGATAAGAGAGATAGAAGATAAGACACAAGATAAAAGATAAGACAAGAGATAAGGAAAAAGATAAGATGGAAAAGAAGTGATCATAACATCTGGAACGTCAGACGAAGTTCCTTCCGTTCGATTACTGGGCTGTGCAGTCGATTACTGGGCTGTGCATACGTAGCCACGGTAGTCCTAGCACAATTGGAGCCATGGGGTGTAGGTGAGTTACTAGGAACTCCACCTTGTGAATGGTTCCATCTGCAAAGCTGATCTGGTCAGTGTAGGTCTGAGTTATCAATCCTGCAGAGGTAGGTTGCCCGTCAAACAGCTCCAGAGGAATGCTGTTTGTTAAGCCAACCAGGTTTTCAGGGTGTCGCATAGCGACAGTTTTGTCTATGAAGCATCTAGTTGCTCCACTATCCACTAGTGTGGTGTGTTCTTTATCTTCATCGAGGTCGGAGAATGGAAAGCATGTAAGGATGATGAAGGAATTATAGGATCGGGATGTGAGATGAGCTGGCTGACTCCCCGCGAGTGCAGCTCTTATTGTGGTAGGCGAAGGTGTTGCAGAGCTTCGCAGTTCGCCCTGGTCTACCTCGAAGCCCCCTTCCCATTTCCCGCTTTGTCCAACAGTTCTTGCTCACCTTCCTTTGGTGAGTCTAGGATGTGAATGTTCCAGAGGTCGTCCATTCCCTCCTGTTCCTCCACCACAATCCCGGCGCGAATCAGTTCTGAAGGACAAGTTGAATTATCCTTATGGCCTCCCCCTTGATTGGCTGTCCCCCTTCCTCGAGTTGAATCAGCCTTGGAAGCTCTCTCTGAGCTTCCTTGATCCTCCACTGGCCGTTCCAGTGATTCTGGGTTAGGACAGTCCTTTCCCCAGTGCTCCTTTCCTCCACAGCGCATGCAGAGCTCCTGTCTTCGTCTTCTCCACTTCTCCGCTCTTTCTTTGGAAGTCCATTTCCTCCCGGTATCAGTGACTCCTGCCCAGAGGACCGCTTCGGTCCATTCTCCTCCATCCCGGCAGTGGCAGCAGTCCTCCCCTTCCCCTTGATTTTTGCTATCGTAGTTTTCCTCATCCCCCCCAAGCTGCGGAAGCCCTTTGTCGTCCTTCTTTCCAGTTGGACCTGTTTTGGGACCTCCCTGTCGCAGCTGGTTTTGGATTGGAGGTCCAGACGTCAGCTGGGTCTTGCTCCCTATGCAAGGGGGACTTATAAGGAGCTTTGGGTGCGAGCTCCAGCCCAGGGAAACGGCTCAGCCACCCTTGCAGTGTTTTTTCACCGTGGAGGTTCCTCAGGTGCGCATACAGCTCCATCCAACTTCGTGAACACTCAAGTCCATTCATTGTAGGATCTAGGTTCTTCCTTTCCAGTAACAAGCTGTAAAGGCAGCCAGGGAGCTACTCCTTTCTTAAGGTATGTCACCAGGGCCTCATCGTTAAACCCGGTCAGAGGAGCATATTCGTTGAAGCGGATGAAAAAGTTGGCAAAGCTTTCCTCAGGCATTTGTTTCATCCAAGCCAACCTCCTCCTTGCCTCATCTGCTTCATCAATGGGTCCGAATTTGGAATTGAATTACCATTTGAATTCTCAAGACAGGTATACTCTCCCCTCAGTCGTTGCCGATTCAATGTATCGAAGTGGGAGAGTGCTGCGCCAATGAGGTGACTGGCTGCTGAAGCACACTTGTCCTTTTCTCGAGCATAGATGGTAGGACGTACCCCAAACATCCTTTCTAAACTGAGGACCCATGTCTTCCATGCAGAATGATCATCTCCTGCGAAGCTCTTGATTTTACCAACGTTGAGTTTCAACTCAATGGTGATTTGATTCCTCTCCCCGTTGCTCTCCCCTGTATTTCGTCCTTCATTGGAGGGTCTAGGGGCTGCTTTACGATGCCAACCTTGTCTTGGATTGTAGTACCAGGGTTGGTCTGGGTCATAGCGTAAAGGAGGTATCTCAGGAGCTCCCGTGGGAAGCTCCCTCCTGTCTCCATCGCTCCTGCCATCGTTCCTACCCGATTGGGTGTGTTCCCCTTCGTTGGAGCCTTTGGAATTGTTATCCCCCGGCCTTCCTGATGGTGGTGGCGGAGGAGGAGGTGGAGGGGGGGCCCCTCCCCCGCTCCTTCCTTCCTGTCCCCTTTTATCCCGTCCTCCCTGGCTCTGGGATCTTTCTCAATCTCTCAAGTGATTTGAGAGATGTGGGGGGGGCGCTCTATTGGGGAGGTTATACCCTCCCTTGCCTCCTCCACTCGTGGCTATTCCACTGTCCTCCAACGCGTACCTTCCCCCCTCCGGTCTCATGTACTCCCCTGGCTCTGCTCTTTGCACATGAGCTCCCCATTCCTGAATACGCCACCTATCCATACTCGGGGTGGTAGGTATCATGTCATGAAGCACGTAGCCCCTATCATTTTCCTTTTCTCACTGTTTCGACACCTTTACTTGTATGATTACATCACCACCAAATCCCATCGATTACTGATCCACCTGACCCCCATCATCGATTACCGATCCACCTGTTACCCTTCTCCTTCTACTGGCTTCCGCCACCTTCCTTGTTCCTAAACTGTACAGTATTACATTGTCGTTTCTCGCAGATCAGATTATGTCTAAATAGTCAAACCCCCACAGCCTGGTCCCTTATCTTGACCTCTCTGTCATTATCTTGGGACCAGGTATGTGCTACTTATTATTACCTATGACTGCGATACTCAATATATCTCTGTCATTATCTTGGGACCAGTCCGCTTCTATTCCGCTTAGTTGCTCCGCATTTACCACTCTGCTCAGTCGCTCCGCCTCCCTGCTCCGCTTAGTCACTCTGCCGCTGCCGCTTTGTGACATATCAGAACTATTTGTTCTTCCTGACGATTCCTGTCTCTAACTCCCATAGGGGTGCGCCTAGTGAAGGGTATTGGTTCCGTAGCTTGCCAGCTTCTTGGCTGAGGAACTATGGGAGAGGGACCCCCCCTCGTTTCATCTATCATCACCAGGGGTGCTTGCCCGGATAATCCCACCGCGTTTCCTGTTCTGGAAAACAATCTGCCAGTTGGTATCCTTTCCATTACAAACCCTTTCCTTACCTCACGGAGTTGCTCCTGTAATGTCTCAATGACCCGAGCCTGCTGTTGGATCATTATTGCCAATCCCTGTGAGTGTGCCAACTCAAGGACAGTGCCAGGTTGGTTTGTTTGAACTCCTGTCACAAAGGGAGTTCCAAAAGGAGCTTCCTGCAGGGGTACTGCCTCTTTGTGAACTGCCAACCTTCTTTGTTCATTTGGGCCCCTTTGACTCTCCGCTCCCACTACCTGAGACTGCATCGTTACCAACCCTTGATAGGGTATGACTGATGGATTGCTCAACTCAATCTTGGAGGAATGTGTACAGGGTTGGGGACCAGCCGAGCTGTCAGATCGCGTCCGGAGATCCATGATGAATGTTGTGTGCCATCCATCCTTACTCCACCAAACTGATATTGATGCGTTGAGAAAGGTGTGACTGGTTTCGTTTGCAGATTAACTCTGGGGGGAGGAGTCGGGTTATGTGCTAGCGCGTGCACAGTGGGGGAGGTTCCCAATCGTAATTGGGGGCTCCTCGAGGCCGTATTACCGGGGTTATCTGATCCAGGAACTCGTTATTCCTGGGCAATGAATGTGTGCATACCGCGAAATGACCATCAGAGCTTTGGAACTGCCTTTTCTGGTCATATTGCTCTAGGGCGACCTCCCCTGCACCTTCTGGTTCACATTGAACCATGTATGAGGTTCCCCGATTATCCGCAACCAGTCTACGACGGAATTCCAAGGCCCTTTCTAGATTTGATCCTGGAACTTCCTCCAACAGCATTGTATCTGATTTCGCTAGTAAGGCCTGGTGTCGGGTCTCCTGGGAACACAACATTGTTTCCGACTCCTCCTTCCTCACCAGAAGTTGGTGCATGTGCCTCATGGGCGTGTACGTGTACACAGTCTGTCTGCTACGGACCCGTACAGGACTATCCTGATCAGGCATTGATTCTACTGGGGCAAGGAGGTGTGCAGTGGTGTATCTCCTTCATCTACGATCTTTTGCAGCAATTAAATTTGCATCCTTGTTGCTTTCTTCATCGATTTTAGCTGCTGCTGCCGCTAGATTCGCGTTTCAAAGTATCTGGATGGCCTGGTAATTTGGAATATTAACTCTCGAAGGGAGGGGTTTGAATTGTACGGCTCCTGATCTGTAGTTAGATGCTTGGTACAACATACGCAGCCCCTCTGCGCCGCATAACTCCTTCTCTCTTCCATGGGTATGGGGGAGGAGGGGAAGTACTCCCTTCAATTTTCGGAACGATTGTCCGTAACAAGCCTCTGCCTCTAACAATTCTAACATCCGCTCCGGGTCCAATAGAATGTTGTGCCGAGAATCTTATTTGAATCATCTGCAGTGAACATCTGTGCAATCTGTATCAAACCACAATGTACTGTAGACTTGTAGATATACCACTGAACCTCTGCATGAACTGCCGAAGTTTTGATATTTCGAGTTCAGATTATTTTGGGTTGTATCACCGTCTCCCAATGTTCTGATCCCCATTGACTCCAGGACCTCTCATAAGACCATAGCTATGTCCTCCAGGATGCACTCCTGGATCCTAATGAAATCTTCCAGTCGCAACGTCATCTCCAACAATGGTTGCACAGGAAAGTTGGTTCTGCTATGATGTACCGCATGGGTACGCTCCCAGTTGGGCATATTCATAGCTGGACGCTTAAGGAGGCTGGAGAGGGAACTCCCTCGTCTTGGAGGAGGAGGATTAAGGGACTGTACAGGAGGGGTTGGTAGCCTTCTAGACGATGCTCGAGACTGTTTGGATGCTGCGGGCGATTACCCTCCTCTCCGGAAGTTTTTCCTGTTGTCGTGCTGTAAGAGGGTCCTCCTTCTCCTTTTCCCTTTGTATCCTTTCTATAGCAGCTACTTGGCCGCTGACTCTTCCACCCATGTTCGAAGCTGATTCCATGTCTAGCTGCGGTACCGGCTCAGGGGGAGGTCCTCTTGTTCCCCAGGTAGGGGAATAGGCAAAACCTCCCATCGGACTACTGGCAGGTTGGGCATAACCCATGGAGGTATACCTCCTTTGTAGTGGTCCCATCCCAGGGTCCACTGGAGGAGGCTCCTGAAATGCAGGTTGATGTCCCTCGCGGGTCCTTACATTGCTAGAAGTTTCATCCCCGAACAACTGTTCTGGGATGGACATCAGGCGTTGACCAGCTACCACCGTGATGGCAGTAGAACTAGCAGCCTGGGTTGACTTTTGAGCTTCCGTCGTGTTTCCATGAGATAAGGCGCTCTAAGGTGCTCTTTTGTTTTTTTGGTTCAAGTTTGGAACTAGAAGTGTCAGCGACTGGTTCTAGTAACAGGTGTCACCAGGCGTCACACTTCAGAGAAAGCTTAGAAAGCAGAGCGATAGAAGAGACAAGCAAAGATTCTGGCTAAACCAGGTAGAATAGACAAGATCAAAGCTAAGGAAATACAGCAAGTAACTACAGCTTATATACGAGTAAACAACCCTCCGCCCTACTAATGCCCAATGCCCTGGGTTAGTGGTAAACATGAGTAGAACATAAGTAAAGCAATGTGTAAGTAATGAAAGCTCGATTGTCATGCTGTATATGTGTTGTGAGACTGCTGTGTTTAATATAAGTAAATGAAAGGCGCTGTTAAGATCATGTACACCGTGTAACCGTGCCAGAGGTCACAGAGTGTCTAAGTGCGGAAGACGAGTGGGACAGTAGTGGAGTTATTAACAACACCGCCGTTATGCCGTTAGTCCCCGGAGATCAAGAATATAGGAGGGAGGAGCGGAGTAGCAGCCAAGTTGGAGCGGCGGTATCGCCGGTGACGAGGAGCAGGCCAAAGAACTTATAAGTCCAAAGGCTGTAGAGAGTACTTCAAGGCGTTGAGCTTGAAGACTTAGAGGAGCACAAAGTGAAGGAGGGAGTCTAAGTCGATAATTAAACTGAGGAACTACAGTAGCGTACAGGCAGTATTTATATCTACGGAACGGCGCATCGGTGCGGAGCGCCAGACTAACTACTAGGCGCTATACGTTTAGTACCTGCAGGGTAAAGTAGAAGACAATAAGGAGAGACTAGAATGAAAGGGTATGTGTAGCGAGAAAGAACAATAAGGAGAGATTACAATAAACAGTGGATCTTCGGAGTACCGAATGGCGGAATGGAGGCCCGAGGCATGGGCTTGACAGGCGCATGTTGTATCAGAAAGCATAAATAATAGGTCAGGTGACAAGATAAGACAAGATATAGGATAATGGAGATAGAAGATAAGACAAAAGATAAAAGATAAGACAAGATAAGGAAAAGATAAGATGAAAAAGAAGTGATCATAACAAGAAGGTCGTTCCATTGACTGCAGATATTTTGTCGCAACAAGTCCGTTCGGTGACGGGTGTTAAGATCATGTACACCGTGTAACCGTGCCAGAGGCCACAAGGTGTCTAAGAGCGGAAGGTCGAGTGGGACAGTAGTGAAGTTATTAACAACACCGCCGTTACGCCGCTAGTCCCCAGAGATCAAGAGTAGTGAGGAGAGAAGCTAGGAGCAGCCAAGTCGAAGCGGCGGTATCGCCAGTGACGAGGAGCAAACCAGAGAACTTATAAGTCCTAAGGTTATAGTAGAGTGCTTCGAGGTAGTGAGCCTGAAGACTTAAGAGATGGACTGAGTTGGAAAGGGAATCTAAGTCGATAATTAAACTGAGGAACTACAGTAGCGTACAGGCAGTATTTATATCTACGGATCGGCGCATCGGTGCCGAGCGCCAGACTAACTACTAGGAGCTATACATGTAGTACCTGCAGGATAAAGTAAAAGACAATAAGGAGAGGCGAGAATGAAAGGGTATGTGTAGCGAGAAAGAACAATAAGAAAGAGATTACAATAAACGGTAGATCTCGGAATACCGAGCGGCGGAATGGGGTCCCAAGGCATGGACTTGACAATGAGAGAGCTTGGTATAATGTAAGACCTGGGTCAGAATAGGTCTTAGGGTAGGTTTTGGTATGAGGAATTTATGTGGTAGCATGCTAGGAGCAAGCTGGAGCTCGAAGGGAGCTATGGGAACCGTGACCAAGAACAGGAATGACCTACGATTAGTTCGAATGGAGAGGATTGACCTTCGAAGAGGTTCCTAGGAGGTCCTGGGGGGTCCCTAGGACGTTAGCGGGGCTAGAGGTTGCTAGGAGCTAGGAAACGTTGGAGGGCTACGTAGTACAAGTTGTAGTAGATAGGATTCACAGTACAGGATCGGGTTAGAGGGCAGACGTAGGGAGTTCTGGATGTAAGAGCTCCCAACGGAGTGTAAGCCTGGGAAGGAGGTCCCGGGAAGTGGAGGTAGAGGCAAACGTCCTCAAGCGTTGGAGGTAGTAACAGAGAAGCGATACGTAGTTCGACGTTAGCTATATCAAGGTCCCTGAGCTTGTGGAGCACTTAGGGAGCTCGAGGAGGTTTGGGGGAGGTTGGCTCACCAAAACGATAGACGTTTGGGGAGCTTTAGTATTGGTCGAGGGAGCTCGAAGACTCACTCGGACTGCTTAGTGTTACAATCACTTTTTTTTCATCTTATCTTTTTCCTTATCTCTTGTCTTATCTTTTATCTTTTGTCTGATCTTCTATCTCCCTTATCCTATATCTTGTCTTATCTTGTCACCTGACCTATTATTTATGCTTACTGATACAACATGCGCTTTTCATTTACTTATATTAAACACAGCAGTCTCACAACACATATACAGCATGACAATCGAGCTTTCATTACTTACACATTGCTTTACTTATGTTCTACTCATGTTTACCACTAACCCAGGGCGTTGGGCATTAGTAGGGTGGAGGGTTGTTTACTCGTATATAAGCTGTAGTTACTTGCTGTATTTCCTTAGCTTTGATCTCGTCTATTCTACCTGGTTTAGCCAGAATCTTTGCTTCTATCACTCCGCTTTCTAAGCTTTCTCTGAAGTGTGACGCCTGGTGACATCTGTTACTAGAACCAGTTGCTGACACTTAGATGTGAGACGTGAGGTAAAAGTGTGTATTGGGTCATTTAGACAACCGTAGAGACAAGATAGTAGTAGAGAAACAGAGATAAGGAAACAGAGAATAACAGAAATCTGTATAGTTAGCAGGTACAAAGGGACAGGGACTGGACCTATGTCAAGGGTGTGTGTTCAAAATATAGACACTCACCCACTTTCAACTAGGCCACGTTCGGCAATGTCATACCCCTCTCCCACCTAATGTCAAGCTCTAGCAATTGCCTTGCCCTCTCCCAGAGGAGAAATGGAGGTTCATGGAGAACAAGCCATTCCGTGCTGTGGTTGGGTTGATTCTATGGGGACAGGTGTGTACCCACCCCGACCTGGCATTTGCAGGGAGCCTGTCAAGCGCATGCCTTGGGCCTCCATTCCGCTGCTCGGTATTCCGAAGATCCACCGTTTATTGTAATCTCATCCTTATTGTTCTTTCTCGCTAATCATACCCTTTCATTCTAGTCCTTCCTTATTGTCTTTTACTTTACCCTGCAGGTACTACACGTATAGCTCCTAGTAGTTAGTCTGGCGCTCCGCACTGATGCACCATTCCGTAGATATAAATACTGCCTGTACGCTACTGTAGTTCCTCAGTTTAATTAGCAACTGAGATTCCCTCCTTAACTCTGTGCCCTTCTAAGTCTTCAGGCTCATCGCCTTGAAGTACTCTCTACTATAACCTTAGGACTTAGACGTTCTTTGGTTCGCTCCTCATCACTGGCGATACCGCAATACCGCCGCTCCGACTTGGCTGCTACTAGCTCCTCCCTTCTACACTCTTGATCTCCGGGGACTAATGGCGTAATGGCGGTGTTGTTAATAACTTCACTACTGTCCCACTCAATCTTCCGCTCTTAGACACCTGTGACCTCTGGCACGGTTACACAGTGTACATGATCTTAACAGAGCCTGCTTGCATGGTATCAACTGAACCCGGGACGCCAATACTGGGAGTGCATGGAGTGGGTTGCAGGATACATCCTCCACACACTGCACTATTCCATCACATACCGAGCACCCAGGGACAACACCATACCCAGTGCCAGTCTGAAACCCTACACATACATGGACTCTGACCACACAGGGTGCCAGGACACATCTTGTTCCACATCAGGCTATGTTTTCTTCTTGGCAGGCACTTCTGTCTCTTGGTGCTTGTGAGGCCCTGGCACAGAAGGCCTGCTCTGGTCTTACCCAGACTGGGCCTAAGTAAACGCAGTAGCCACCTAGGCCATACAAGGAGGTATGGGAAGTGCCAATACTGGTGAGGGGAGCCTAACCAGAGGTAGTTGTGGAGCTTGGGTAGACCTAATGGAAGGTCCTGAAGGTGTAGAATGTAATGCATAACCACTGCCTTGATGTGGAGGGGAGGTATAGCTGATATGAGTAGGAAGCTGTGGGGAGCTCAGGGAGCAATGAAGCGGAATTGAGAACCTAATGGGAGGTTCCTGTCATGCCCTGTCCCTAAAAGCTCCCCTTGTTACCCTCCTAGACATCCCAGAACCGCTTACCAGCTCCTCTCCACCTCCTAAATAACCTCCCATGAAACCTCCATGAACCACGGAACCCTAGCCAACCTCCCGACCAATACTAACCTCCATCTGAAGCAACAGGCCCGAGACTCGTGTGTGCCGCCGGACAATCCCCTATCAATTTAGCCTCATGGGCTCCGCACTTCACACCATCCACATTAGATGCTCATTTATTATAATGTCTCTTTATCCATTCATCCCACCTATATAAGTATCCTCGGTAACATAAACGTCCCCAGCTTGGTATATTTTGAACACACACCCTTTTGCATAGGTCCAGTCCCTGTCCCTTTGTACCTGCTAACCATACAGATTTCTCTTTACTCTCTGTTTCTCTACCTCAGTTTCTCTCTACTCTTGTCTATTGTCTTTACAATTGTCTCTATGATCCAATATATGCTTTTACTTCACGTCTAAGCAATCCGAGTGAGTCTCCAAGCTCCCTTGAACAATACTAAAGCTCCCCAACGCCTAATGCCTTGGTGAGCTAACCTCCCCAAAACCTCCTCGAGCTCCCCAATTTCTCCACAAGCTCTGGGACCTTGATCCAGGTAACATCGAAGCTACCCCTTACGTCGAACTATGTGCCGCTTCTCCATTACAGCCTCCAACACTCGACGATGTCCACCTCTAAGCTCCAGTCCCCGGGACCTCCCCTCCTGGGTGTATACCTTCTCAGGAGCTTACACACTCAAGATCCACTTCCACTACGGCCTATTTGACCGTATGTTGACGTTCTAGCAAGTACAACTCCTACTACGCAACGCTACTAGGTTCCGTACTTCTACCTCCCCTACCTACGCCTTAGGAACCTCCCTGGACCTTATAGGAACCCCTTCAAGGGTCACATCTCTCTATCCCAGCCACTACTAGGTCATTCCTGTCCTTGGTCGCGGTTCCCGTAGCTCCCTTCAAGCTCCAGCCTGCTCCTAGCACGCTACAACGTAAACTCCTTATACCAAAACCTACCCTAAGACCCATTCTGACCTAGGTCTTACAGTTCCAAAGGATGAAGGACAAATTGTAGAGCCTCAACGTAGATGGTGAGCCAAAGGAGAGGCATAGACAATACGAGGATTGACAGAAAGAGGCCAGAGATGGGAAACAGAGAGGAGAAATAGAGTTGAGATGAGACAGAGATAAAGGAAACAGATAATGAGGAAATATATGACAGTTGAGATGTGTCAGGCCCTGTTAGCAAGTACTAGTAGACTGTACTAAAGGGACCAAGCCAGGTAGGAAGAGTTTCCAGGTAAGATTTGACAATAACATGCTGGGGAGCTCCGAGGGGAGTCCCTAGCCTATATACTGTACATGAGGCTGTTAGGTACATATGTCATATGGCTACTGGAGTGCCAGGTAATATGTATTGTGAAGATCATAAGGATAGTGCATAGAATATCGGAAACATGTATAAGTGATGAACCGGAGCTCTGGAAAGGAAAGGGAAAGGTCCAGAGAAGCAAGGCATGACAGTGCTCCAAATGTCAGGCCACTGTCGCCCTATCCACCACTGAATTGTAGTACATAGGACTATCCCGGGCTACCCAGCAGGCAGTGTGGCTCACATCCTTTCTGTCCAAGATTGATCTGGAGCAATGGGACTCGGTCAACATAGGAGGGGACAGCTTTGTTTCTGTCTGCCTTACTGAAAACTCAAAACACCATGTGCTCATTAAGCACATCAAGATGTACCACCACTACATTTGCGAAAAGGTGTCTAGCGGAGAGGTCAGCATTAAACAGATTTGCTTAGGGGAGAACATCGCTGATATCTTTACCAAAACTCTCAATGGGACCACACACTCAAAATTAGTATCTGTTAAAATCATGTACACCATGTAACCATGCCAGAGGCCACAAGGTGTCTAAGAGCAGAGGGTCAAATGGACAGTAGTGAAGTTATTAACAACACCACTGTTCCACTGCTAGTCCCAGGAGATCAAGAGTAGAAAAGATGAGAGCCAGGAGCGGCGGTATCGCCAACAACAAGGATCAAACCAAAGAACTTATAAGTCCTAGGGTCAGAGTAAGTGTTAAGATCATGTACACCATGTAACTGTGCCAAGGCCACAGGATGTCTAAGGGTGGAGGGTCAAATGGGACAGTAGTGAAGTTATCAACAACACCGCTGTTACACCGTTAGTCCCCGGAGATCAAGAGTAGAGAAGAGAGAAAACTAGGAGCAGTCAAGTCGGAGCGGTGGTATCGCCGGTGATGAGGAGCAAACCAAAGAACTTATAAGTCCTAAGGTTAGAGTAGAGAGTACTTCGAGGCAATGAGCCTGAAGACTAAGAAGTGGTCTAAGTTGATAATTAAACTGAGGAACTACAGTAGCATACAGACAGTTTTCATATCTATAGATCGGCGCATCAGTGCGGAGCACTAGACTAACTACTAGGAGCTATATGTATAGTACCTGCAGGGTAGAGTAAAAGACAATAAGGAGAGACTAGAATGAAAGGGTATGTGTAGCGAGAAAGAACAATAAGAATGAGATGACAATAAAAGGTAGATTTCGGAATACCAAGCGGCGGAATGGGGCCCCGAGGCATGGACTTGACAGTATCCCCCTCTTAAGCTTGAGCCCTCAAAAGCCGTTAGCATTGGGAATTACTATTAGTCACCAGAGAAAAATTTTAAAAGCCGTCAGCATTGGGAATTTATCCTTTAGTCATCAGGAAAAATTTCGTTGGTCCACCATAAGCCGAGTACAATTCGAAGGAAAATTTTAGCTGGTCCATGTGCCGTTTTCCCATATAAAAGGGCCAGGGTTTTACCACTATGGGCCTAACTTTTCCTCCAAGTTTTTCTAAGTCCACCAAAATGATGACCAGCCAAACAACCACCACTACCCAACCTACCGCCAGCCGCCGATCCTCCGAGTCCTGGCACCCCTGTCAACAATGAGGAGGATGTAATCATGAGGGAGGCTCTAGCAAGGGTCAAAAGAGTGAAGGCGCGGAAGGCAGCAGAGGCTGCTAAGAAGAAGGCAGCGGAGGAGGCAGCTGCTAGGAAGGCGGCGGAGGAGGCAGAGAAAAAAAGGAAGGTGGTGGCGGCTAGACGCCAAGCAGCCCAAGATGCTCGCGATCGGGCTGTTCGGGCGCAAGAGCAGGAGGATGAGGTCGTCGAGCGGAGGCTGCGACAACCAGGAGCCAAAGGGAAACCTCCACTGGTGAGACTTCCGTTTCACCGAGGAAGCTGATAGTGGAAATCGCAAGGGTAAAGCCAGCACCCAGGTACGCCTCTCTTTTCTTCCATGAAGTTTCTTACTGACTTGTTTCTTTCCAGCCCATTGGTGAGGACCCCGATGAGGGCGATGAGGGTGATGATGATGATGACAACGAAGACTGGGAGCCTTGCGAACAATGCAAGGTGAAGAAAATCCCTTGCCTGAAGCAGGCTGGCAAGCGGAGTAGCATTATATGTAAGCCGTGCCATGACTCCAAAGTGCGGTGTTCGTACTCCGGTCGTCCGTACACGGTGAAGAGTCATGACAAAGATGTGGACTTGAATACCGAATACCAGGGGGGTTCCTTTGGACTCGATGGAATGAATACTCTTGGTAGCAACGTGAAGTATGACCCGGACTTGGATATTGCTGGGACTTGTTTTGATCCAACTGGTGGGTATATCTATGCTGCCATGACGGAAGGTGTGGTAGAGTGGAACGTTAGGGGATGGGATAAGAGGTGGTGGTCGGATTCAGGGGACATATGGTGTTGAGCCAGATGCCATTTCGCGCGAGCGATGTTTTTTGTTAGGTTTGTAAACATTTACCTCCGAAGCCTTCTAATCCTTCTTCCCATATTCATAACCGTATCTCCTGCGCATTGTCTGTTTTTCTTTTGTGATTTATATCTGTAACTCATACACAATCATTCTTCTCTTCCGTGTCTACTGATATTTGTGTCCATGTCATCCTCTATGTATATGTTTCTGCTTTGTTACTGTATCCATCTATCACTGTACTTCCCCTACTGTGCATTACCTACTGTTCTTGTTTCTGGCTTAACTAAATCGCTGAATTCCGGAAGATGGACACCCTTGTTTACCTCCCAAATGCTTTCTCATTGTACGTACAATATCCGGTCATATACATTCATTGTACATCTGCATAAATGAAAATGTCAGGAGCATAAATCGAGCTTGAGATGTGGTCTGGCGTCTATCCTGACTTAAGCGCCGGTGTCTACGATTTGCATCTCGACCGCCATCATCTTTGAGCTGAAGCAAAATGTCTCTATATTTATCCCGCACCATTCCGAGATTTTCATCTGCAGGCTCCACCTCCTACCTGAAGACACGATTTATAAACACCACACCCGCGTATCCGGGTCACATACCTCTGAACTCGTTTGAAACCGCGTTCTTGGCTGTAGGTTCAGCTGTAATGTCTTTATTAGATCCTTACAGGGCAGGTGTGCGAACGTTCTTATATCGAGGTATTTCCTCTCATCCTGTGATTTTAGATTTGATTGCTGCCTTGGGAGAAACCACTGCTGGACCTGCGCTTCCTCGTCTGAGGGACATCATGCTTGCGACTGCCGAAGGTAGACAGATACTGAAAGACAGACCTAGAATCAACACCAGGACAGTTGATATGAACGCACTCTCACAGCTTCCAGAGGGCACTTGGGGCCGCACATATAAAACCTGGCTTGAGCGAACAGGCGTCACTCCGGATTCTCGAGAGCCTGTAAGCTGCGCGCCGTTCAGCATTCTTAGTTGCTCAAGTCATTTTTCGTATCCAACAAGGTGCATTATATCGACGATCCAGAACTAGCATATGTGATGCAACGCTACCGCGAATGCCACGACTTCTATCATTGCATTTGCAATTTCTCTGTAAACGTCGATTCAGAGCTTGCCATCAAGTATTTCGAGTTTGCCAACCTTGGTCTCCCGCTAGCTGCCATATCTGCGATAGGTGGCCCTTTGCGCCTCAATGCGAAGAAACGCAGTGTTCTATTTTCAGAATATGTTCCCTGGGCGTTGAAGTATGGAAGCACTTCGCAGTGTTTGATTAGTGTTTATTGGGAGAAGCGATGGGAGCAGGACGTGGAAGAATTGAGGAGAGAACTAGGAATACGAGATTCCCCGGCGAAGTGGTCGAAGAAATCCATGGGTACAATGGCATCTGCGGCAGTTGAGAATTCAGCTGATCTCGCTTCAGGCCCAATTCACTCATGATAACACGGTCATTTTCTTTCGTTCCCTCAATAATTTCTGATGTTCTAGAGCTAAGCTTCTTTATAAAAAATAATATCATTGCGATTGATTATCTGGCCTTCATCTGGATATCAACCTTTACAGTCTCGATTCGCAATGATGTCGTTCGATAGCATTACTTCTGTTGGACGATATATCTTGTCGCAATTTTCCTTCCCATGTGCTCCGTGCCCTGACTTCAAGTAGGGAAATTGAATTCAGTAACCTTGCCAAAAGAACGCTCATATTCCCTCCCGTATATGGAATCCTATGACAGGCTGAAGGATTCTCATTTTTCGGAGAAATATCGTTCAGTTGGCTTTGGATTATTGCTGGGTCACTGGACTGTCTGCAATGCTTTGGCAAATACTCACCTGGTCGTCTATCCATTCTCTTCTCCCGTCTTGCTCCTATTTCGTGGATGAAGCTATGTACCTGTACTTTTCGAGTCTGTTCTGCCCACCGAACCAGTCTGGCAGGTACGGCTCTGGAACGACCTCTGTCTTCCCATTCCTTGTTATTTTTGTTTTCCTCGTCTTTCTCCAAGATGATGTTAGACCGTGATCGTGACGATGATAGCTTAGCGCTGAACGTTATTCGTTCAGCGTCAGGTGCCTCGTCATCTTCTTCAATTACAGGCCAAAAGCTTGAAGGGTTCTGTGTTATATTCGGAGGAAGTTCCTTCGGGCCGTACTGTGAAGAAACCTCAGAATCATTCTCGTTGTCCTCGTCGCTGCTTTCGCATATGGAACACGGTAACTCTTCTTCTACTGTGCCGTAGAGGTCGTAGAATATTCCATCCTCCTCTTGTTCTTCGTATATTGGGTGAAGGTGCTCGCCGTGTCTGAGAGGATGTTTTGTCAGTAATAATTCTAGTGCTCAACTAATTTAGGACTAGTTTGTAGAGTACCTAGACCCTTCCCCTGCGGATTGTCGTGTGACCGAATTATCGAAATAGAATGAACTGAGAAGCTCCTCAATCTGAGCATCATCTTGTTCGTCGACAGCGGCTTCAGTTTGAAGCACTACTAGTTCGACGTGTTGTTCCATCTGCGCGGTTGAATGTGGCGTAAGTATGCCAATAAGAAAGTTAACCAACTATGGGGGTTTGTACAGCTTCTGGGGAAATGACGAATCTGCCTTTTTATATTTCGTGCGGGGAACCTCTTTGATCCCTCGATGTGATGATGAAAGAAACTCACAGTCAAGCTAGGAAGAATCAGGAAGAAGCACAAGCACAAGCTATCGATATCCGAGTCCGGGGACTTTTAATTTTGAGCGAACGTGAACGCCTTCGCTATAATCGGTGGATCACGATTTGAGCCCAAAAACCTTGGAATTTAAGAAATACAAGGAAACTGATTTGGAAATGTTGAGAATTCCAGAAATTGTCAGCGCCCTCAAAATATGAAGTACTTGACATCTACTCTATCTTTCATAGATACGCGCAACGTTGAAGCTTCTGTTCATTTCGGAGTTCAAGCTTTCAAGGGGGACGTAGATTTGTTTGTTCAACTTTTGTCGATAGACTGGAGCGTTAGTTTGGTATGTCACCAGCAACTTTCAGTCCTCCCCATTCACCTGGCATCACCAACCTAAAACATTCAAGCTTACGAAAATGAATCAGTCTTTTATCGCTGATCAAATTCTCAAATGCCTCAGCTCACCAGTGAGCCTCTTACATGGGTACTAGATGAAACTACGCAGTCTGAAATGAGTGTTAGTAACGACTCGGAGTCAATACAAAACGAAGTATTCGCCGGATGTCAGCCATGAATAAGTTAAAGTTGCCCGCGGTATGCACGCATCTGTTAGAGGCTGACTCTAGAGTCTGAGCGGATAGCTACGTTCCAAGCATGTACGTACATTTGCTCAAAGAACCAAGCCTCAACGTAGTTTCCTTACAACCGGTAAGATGATGTTCCCAGATGATAGTGTCAGGTGCCGCTCACAAGTCAACCCCTGGCTACCAGCATTTCAACCAGCTCACTGATCAACCATACAAGTCAGTCCAACTAGACCCTAGAAAGGTATGGAGCGGATTCTCAGACTTCCAAGTGACAAAAAACGTGTGTCGCATGTCGTTCTGCGAGAGTAGGATTGCACAGTCCACGACACCGCTGCAACGGTTTGGACAAGCGCAGCTGACCGAACCTAATCGCAAGATACAGTGTAGAGGAGTTTGAAAGGACAGAAAGAAACCAGCATCAGGCCCTTCGGCCGAGAACATAGATATGGTTAATATTAAGAGACACTTACAGATTATTGATTCTGCGACTCGCTCAAAACTGAAAACCATCTCATACTGCATCGGTCCAGGTGATGTATTTCCGCGCTTCGAGTTCGAGTCGTTCGAGTTCCTCTTCTACAAACATTACTACCAGGCAATAAGTAGAATAAGGTCCACACAACCAAGACTTGAGGGATTGAACTCGACGTTCATCCCAAGGGTTCATCGCTAGACATTAGTTAAACCGAAGTGTACGTCTCTGACGGTGCGATTCTATTGTGGCAAATAATGTCTGTTTCCTCGGAAAATAAAGGCTACGTCCCAAGTAATGATCGTTGAAACTTAATATGACGATTACAGGCGTTGGGATATCGTATTTGTGAGACGGCTTGTCTTCGACTAAACATGTCTCTCAGGACAAACGTTGAAGGACAAGGCAACATACTTTGTTACTCCGCTGACATCCCAGCTTTTTTCAACCTTTCTTCCTTGATTGCCCATGGTATCACGCTCGGACCGTCAATATTGTATTGCTGATGAATGAGTCTGATATATCCAAGCCCCGCTGTGGCATCAGTGAGATCTTGACCATTCTGTCTGTATCCGAGTGGTCAATAAGAAAAGCCTATGAAGACAGATAGAAGCATGCCTGCGACCACGAACCAAAACATTATACCATGCATGTACTATGTCCGCTAGTTTCTTGGGCGCACTAAACACTAACGCTCGGAAACCATTTGCGATCCATGGGGAACAAGATCTCTGAAGCACAGATTATTCAGCACGGTTAGCTACATATAGTAGTCCCAGAGTAGTCCACTGGAAAAAGATTTACATAAAAGGCAACAAGAACGTGACCTTTTCGCGATCACGAACGCATCTAAATTACTAGAAATTACTCCAACATTAGGCTTTGGATGCCTCAAATTACTAGCGCGATGTTGTGTCCTCTGATCCAAGGGACACTGCTACCGATGTCAAGGTAAAATCCACACAATGGTCAGTACAACCTCCTGAAGTCCTTCTTCAATAATCAATGCGCCGAATTATAGATCTATTTCACAGCATGGTCCAAGAACTGAATGCCGAAAGATACATCATGCATCGATATATCCATTGTTGTTCAGCCTACATAGGAAAATATACGAGCGCCTGTTCTACTTTTGTTGGTCAATCTGGATTCTGGCCATTGTTGATCTGATGTGGCCCGCCTCTGCACGTGCATTGCCATCCAATTCCCGTATACTCACGCCTGGTGGTTAAACGACTGGAATATAAAATGCCGACGCCATATTCTCAATGCTCTCAGAACTGGGGTCTCGTCTTTCCTTCACATCCGTTTCTCTTTGTCGATTTAAACACAACGTCATGTCTAATCCCACCACTGTCAGTGAAGATATCTTGCTGAGGGTAAATCTCAAGTGCACGAAGCGTCATGCGACATTCTTTCCGTCAAAGCTCGATCTTGCTGCTGATTTCCGGCGCCAAGCCATGGAGGAGGAGGACGACCTAAGCACTTGGGAGTTTCATGCTCCGGTCGAACCTTTCATCAAACGGAGACCGAGGATCACAGCCAACGCCGTAATGTCCCCTGCACAAAATCTCGCGCGCAACTACCGAGTTGCTTCTTCCATGTCTGAAGCGCAGCAGATTGCTCATCGCTATCGAACTGGCCTAAAGGTATATGATGTCGAATCAACTGCATCCACATCTACCTCTCGAAGCTCCTCCGCCGAACCTCCAACCCTTGTAGGATCCGAAAGAGAATCCTGGATCAGCTCTGGTGTCGATGAAATCACGTTGGAGACGAATCATCAGTGGGGAAGTCCAGTTAAGGAGCCCAAGCTTAGGCACAGTGATTCTCGCGCAGACGCTCTCGCACAGGCTGTGAGTATTTCTTCGAATGATTGCCCTGAAAATTCTCTGAGCTTTTCTGATCCGCTCAGCGTATTGAAGCTCTCCAGGAGATCAAGTTCGCCTCTGCTTCAGGTGCTCTCGTATGCCCTCGCCAATACTGCCGGGCAACTTTACTCAATGTTAATGCTCTCACCTTTCACCTTTCTCTCCATGATATCGGAAATTCTAAGTGCGTGAAACTGGTTTTATCGAACTATCCAGCGTTAACCTTGACCACAGGCCTTACCATTGCGCAGGCTGCGATCAAGGTTTTGATAAACGCCAGGCTCTTAATACACATGCATGCCCTTCACGATCTCGTTCCGCGCCCTCCAGTCCCATCTTTAGTAAGTCCTTCGTCAATTTATCGTCCTTCGAATGTAAATTAGCTCTATCACTTTAGCTACTTTCCAACATGTCCTGACTAGAATCACTTCTCGTGATTGATTTATGACGATCTATACCTTAATCTTCCATGTACCTCTCTCGTTCCATTTGATCTTGTTATACCCAGATCCTGTATCCACCGCCCATTTCTCTTTGTTCTTTCAATAGACATCTCTGTAGCGACTATAATTTTCCACTTTATCATTTTTTCCCATTACTTCGGTAATCAGAACCGCCTAGTATACCCCAGATCATTAATAATTTTACCAGCGTATTCCACACGAAATCCTATGTCCTTTACTCGTCGACTATTTCATTATATCTCTCCTTGTTCAATGACTCTTCCCGACACTCCTTGCTACAGAAGTAATCCGCCTCGCTTTGTGGGAGCTGAAGGCAGAAGATACAGGGCGATGCCAGTCCTGAGTCCACTGCTTCCCTGGAACAGACGAGTTTATTTGAGTCAGTTGACAAATCTCATAGTAGCAGCCTAACTCACTGCCGGTGTCGCAATGAACAATATGCGCTTGTTTTCGTTCCTTTGGCATCTACGTAGACGGGCTGCCCACAACCCGGTATAAGACACTCCACAGGTGCTTCGGATTCAGGTTGTTGAGTTTGCACACGAAGCGAGGGCTGAGCATTCGATGTGGGTTGTTGAAATGTTTGTTTACTCGACAAAGATGTAGTTTGGGCCGTGCTAGTTGAATAAACAGAAGGCGCTGGGGGAAGAAGCGTTTGCAGCTGTTGCACCACGAGATCTTCAAGCATATTGTTTTAGCATGGAAATTTCGGTGAGTTCTAGGTCACTCACTCGCAATCTGGGTTGGATCTATAGGGGCAGGTGTACTGCCTACCAATGCGGTAGCAGCTTGAGCTATCGCATTGAATGAACCCTTGTTACTAGGATTAGGCTTGTTCGGGGCTGATGAAGTTTGCGGAGATTTAAACGTCGGTTTAGTGGAAGAACCAGTCTTCGCGCTCTGGGCACAACTCTTTCCACAAAAGTCGTACCCGGGGTGTTTCGGAACTTTCTTGCAGAACTACATGCAACATATTTCAGTTCAAACGTCCCAAATTTGAATTATAGGTCAGAACTCACATCACACATATTGGTTGCGGCGGGTTGTGCACGAGGCTTCACGGCAGCGGTGGCGGGTTTATTATAAGACACAGGTGCATTAATATTGATCCTCGACGGTGCTTGAGCAGCACAAGTCTTTGAACAATAGTTGAACTGTCCAAATTTCGGCTTGACATGGCAATACTAAATAGGATGGACGTCAAGAAGAGAGACAAATCGTTACTACTGCTACATAGCTTACATCGCAAAGGTTCTGGGGATTCTGCATCGCGGTCTGAATAGGTTGAGACATATCTGCGTGGAGTGGGGGATGGAGTGATAGTTAGAGGACAATGATCTTGGATGCCTTAAGTATATGAGCGAGATAGACACGTTGAAAAAGGATGTTGACAGAATGAGATCCATCCTCGATTTTGTCCTTGTTGAGCATGCATGATCATGAACGTGCGGAATTGAGTAGCGGTTATATATTTCAAGCAGCGATGCCATTATATTGAAATTTCTTTTAACAGTTGGTCGTATCAATATACAGAGCCTGAATTCGCATCGAGCTTAGATAGAATCAGTTGTTTGGGAAAGAAAGATAGACCGATTCCGACATTTAAGTGTGTGAATGATGTGGATAAGAACGGTGTGTTTGTCGTGAGGCCCAGACTGTGCATCTTGCTGGAGTCTGGAAATAAATAGCTGCAAGCTCGTTACTACCTGCTCGACATCACAGATACGACAAGCTGCCTTGAAACACGCTTTACAGCTTCACGAACGGATTGTCTTACTATCCAGAGCATCGTGAGCATGGTGTTAACACGATTCTGTGGCTTGGATCAGATATCGGGTCAAAGCGGAAAACTTGGAATCCACCCACGTCTCTAGTAAGGAGAAAGCTTCGTTAAACAAAGCAATAGTCAACAATTGATACTGTTTGATACGAAACGAGGCCGAAAACAGACCGAATAAAGCTCGAATTTGGCTGCAATATGCAACTGAGATGCATTGGGCTGGCAATTCGCAGGCCAGAATCGTGGCCCCGGCGACCCATACCCCCAAGGTCACGATTACCCAAATGGTTTGAGACCCCACTGAGGCGACAGGATGTGTCGACCAAGTTGGATGAATGAACATTATTGTGAGAAATCCAGCGGTAAATAATGTCCAACATGAGCAGAATCTAAGGCAGAGTTCACTTTGAGCATAGGCCAATGGTCGTATCGTGGAATATTTCACTGACATGATGAGCTGGAGAGCAGATCGACTTGGAGAATCAGGGTATGCTTGTTGGTGGATATGTTGGACGAGAAGCCAGGAGGCGCAAGCTGTCTGCGTATGAATCAGTAAGTCGAAGATGAAAGATAGAAACATCTGCACCTCGACAAGGCTATTGATTACTATGAAAATATAAACAACTCCAGAAGTTGTGAATACTATACGAGCCCAGAGTAGACATAACTCACAAGGAGCATAGAGTTGTAGATGTTGACTATAGTCCCTTTTGAACACCCGAGGTTGCATTCGAAAGAGATTGACAACCCATAAGAGCATCGAGAAATAAAATACTCCAACGATTGTCGCCAGGAAAGATACGATACTAGTCAAATTACTTGAGAATTTGGAAGTTTCTGAAGATACTGCAAGCATCGATGAATTATAGATTGTGTCCATTGTATAATGCGTAGAATGAAGGAGGTTCTGACGAGAGTTGCAAAGATTACTAGCAGGGTTCACGGTGATGCGCAGCTTGCTGAAGGGAGCAGGCGATGAAGCACATGTATGGATTATGCATGTGCGAGGTGAGATTGCGACGTGGTCGTATCAATACTTCATATTTTTGGTTCACAGTCAATCGAAGAATAAGAATAAGAGTCGATGTTCCATTGACTAGTGTACCCCTGCGGGGCCCTGAAAACCTTGCTCACTGATGTTTAATCAACTGAATCACTGTAAATGTATAACATCATTCAGTAGTACATTACATAGTAGTTTTCAAACAAAGCAACTCTAGCATACACTCCCGAACACTTCCCAGCCAGTTGTCACTATCCACCTTTGTCCAGTTTATGGCTTATGTTAATAAGACCATGGCCCTGCATATGGCGGCAGAATTCATCAAAAAATATTGCTCCAACTGATCGAACATTGCCGTGGGACTTTCAACTTGTGCGTCTCGACTTAGACTTTTTGCAGTCCTTTGCACATTGCATGCAAGAGCATGAAAGTTGATATGTCAAGGATAGAGCAATTTTGGATAATTTACAACATATCACTTTTCAACAAGTACATAGACTATTTGAGCTTCAAGCTAGTATACTATGGCATCTAGACGCTCTGAATTAAACTTATTACATCAATTAGAAAAGAATTGGTGTTGCACATAAGCACAAATTTTGCCCATAGTCATCTATTAGTGTCTCGAGTGGTGACAATTTGTGATTTTTGATACAGTATTTGTTGTTCCAGGATCTCAAGCAACTCCGTTGAGATGGCTCTTAAAATTGTCATTAGACATATGGTTTGCCCTTCTACCAAGAAGCATTTTTCCTCCCATCTGGTCGTTCTTTCTGCTTCCTCTTCACATCTTTCTCGTCTTTGTATCATTTTCCATCATATTGCCACATCCTCATCCTCTTGCCATCGGTAAGTTTGCATTGGAATCCAACTTGGATCTTCATCTGAATTTGACCGCTTTTGTAGAAACATGTCCGGACTTGATCCAGGTCAAGTGGAGGCCTTCCTCCGAAGTCACCCCGGCCTCCTTGCACAACTTTTTCAGCAATCACAAATTTCTGCGCATTCTACTCAACCTCCGTCACCTGGTGTTATTGCCTTGGATCCAACTGCAGCTATTATTCATCATGGCGGAGCAAGCAGCATCTCCCCAAGTCGGCCTAGCAGTAGCACTACTGTGCCAGGACCCGTTGCATCTGCTTTATCTACCATGTCGGGGGTCATGGCTCCTGCTCCTTTTGTTGGGATTTCTTCCAATCAGGTGGTGCCATCGTCGTATTCTTTTAATCAACCAAATCCTTCTTCACCCATGAACCCCTCAACATCTCAGCCAAATTCCTTTATCCCTACTCCTCTAATTGTTCCGCACTCTGGTGTCCAGCCCAGTTCTCCTATTGCTCCTGCACCTCCGATAACTCCATACTCTAGCATCCAGCCTGGTCCTTCTGTAGCTCCTGCACCCCCAATAACTCCATACTCTAGCGTCCATACAATGCTGGGACAGGTCGTTGCATCATCGGAAGGGCAAGGGCATCCTCGGACGGTCACAGCCTTCCCTAGCATTACCACAATCAATCGTGCCAACAATGACAGATGTGCTCATGCTGCTGCTAGCAGCTCTGCAGGCTCCACAAGAACTCGCAGCAAGGCTAAGAAGCCCCCATCTCTGAAGGGACCTGGACCTCGGAAAATCGAAGATTGTATCCTCATAGATCAGAATGGCGTTCCTGTGGTTCGACTAGATATTCTGATTTACCCTGGATTTCCTTCAGTGGATGATCGTAAGGTGTGTATGCCGAGGCTTGCTGGTTCGGTGAACAATCGAATTGAAAATTTGAACTTCCATCCAATAGAACTCAGTGCTTGCACTGCCAGACAGTATCTATCGTTATCTCCAACACAATGATGCTTTCAGAACAATTCTTCGATCGCTCGACCTCGTCTACCAATTTGATGCCCTTCCTACTAGTACATCCTTGCTCCAGTTATTACAAAACCTCAAAGAACGACTTCTCAGCTGCGGATTTGTTTTTCCACCAATGGCTTCAGACTCAATTTTCCAAGACCACGAGCGCCTTGCGATTCAACCCCTCGCCTATGTTGGTAGGGGTAATGTTAAGATCATGCACACCGTGTAACCGTGCCAAAGGTCACAGAGTGTCTAAGTGCGGAAGACGAGTGGGACAGTAGTGAAGTTATTAACAACACCGCCGTTACGCTGTTAGTCCCCGGAGGTCAAGAGTGTAAGAGGGAGGAGCTAAGTAGCAGCCAAGTCGGAGCGGCGGTAACGCCGGTGACGAGGAGCGAGCCAAAGAACTTATAAGTCCAGAGGCTGTAGAGAGAGTACTTCAAGGCGTTGAGCCTGAAGACTTAGAGAGGAGCTAAGTTGAGAAGGGAGATCTAAGTTGATAATTAAACTGAGGAACTATGGTAGCGTACAAGCAGTATTTATATCTACGGAGCGGCGCAGCGGAGCGGAGCGCCAGACTAACTACTAGGAGTTATACGTGTAGTCCTGCAGGGTAAAGTAAAAGACAATAAGGAAGGACTAGAGTGAATGGGTAAGTGTAGCGAGAAAGAACAATAAGGGGAGATTACAATAAAAGGCAGATCTTCGGAACACCGAGCGGCGAAATGGAGGCCCGAGGCATGGACTTGACAGGTAACCCAAACAACAATGCTCGCACCCCTCGTTTTACCCCTGGAATTATCACACCTACTATGACACTTCAGGATTTACTCAACAATGTCAGAAAGTATGCAATTCCGAAATACGCAGTTACAGAAGATAATCGTTTTTGCTTTGTACCAGTGCGTTCTTCAAGGAACTAGATATTTACAGTCTCATTTTCAATTTATAGTCCTCAGGTCCAATTAAGTTGCTCGTACGGTGAACCTCCGTCGTCTTCATTTAGGTTCTGAAGATGCCGAAAGAGTGCACTTCTGCCTGCCTCATCAAATATATGGGTTGTTGAAAAGGAACTGCGATGCTAATGTAGATGTGGGTTATCAAGCACTCGATGAGGAGGAATTAGAGTTAGCTTGTTCTGAACAGCACGAAGATGATGCGGTTAGTTTCCCAAATGGTTATTGGAATTCGTATTTACAATTTACAGGATGTTCAAGTTATTGCTCAAATGTTAACACCTCCAAGGGAAAATGGTTCTGATGGTTAGTTATTTAACTCATTGCATTTATACCTAAGTAGAACTTCCATCGCTATAGGTCACGGTACCAGTTCAACTGCAGTAGTCCTTCGTCGAAGTCCTCGGTTCAATGCCAGCCTAACGGTCGGTTGTAATTTTCTGTAGATGTTGTTACTGGTCTCAATTCTGGTAGGTATCGTCAACTCAGCTATTGTGGTCCACGGCCTGGAGCCCTCCTTCACGGCTCGAAGCTCTTTCTGAGTTTACAGAGCCATCACGGAAGTCGTATATCATCAATGCTATTAACACGGCCTATCAAGCTACTCACGGAAATGATATACCTGGGGTCATTGTGAAAGGGGTAGATTTCGAAGCTCAGGTATTGGAGTTAGAGAAAATAATGGAAAAGGCTTTGGAAGATGATGATTGGACCTTGTTGTTTTCAAACTCCCGACATTTTGTCAAGTGCGTATAGTTCTTTACATCTCTCAAAAGATCATCCTTATCCTTTACTTAGAAGATATCGATGCTTCTGGGGAAGAGGTATGGGTGACTTCCGGTGGTGGCTTTGAACGAAGCATATTGCTTCTCCTCTTCCAGAAATACTTCGAAAAACGGTTTGAAGAACTATGCACGCCACTCATTGACTGTTATTATACCCTCTCAACTGTCCCCATGTCCTCTACAACACCCATATCTGAGACCAAACGTCGGGATTTGGGACTGTTTGGTGCAACCGTGGCCCTTGCCTTAGTTAATGGTTACCTTCCGGAGAAGCTCAATCCACTTCTGCTTGTGTATTTTCTATCGGACTGCCAGTTTGAATGTCTCAATAGGACTGCGGTCATGGATCTTTTCCCGGAGCTCGGTGCAACCATAGATGACTGGCTTTCAACACCACACGACGACGACTCTAATTTGAATCGATTTCAAGCACATTTTGCCACTTATCATAACATGGAGGTGCGGTCTCATATTCATTGTTATGTTTTGATCTCATTCATGAAATGCCGTACAGACCTCCGCTCTGACCAATCGTACTAAAGAAATGCACAATGCTATTGCCCATCATATGCTTCACAACGCCACTATTGGCCCAGCCGGAATTGATCATCCGTACTTCCAGGCCTTCATAAAGGGATTTAGACTTCCCTGCAAAAATCACTATACCTTACCACAGGCAAGTAGTACCGTTACGGGAGAACACATGCTTAATTATGGTGTTATAGATTTCACGCAGCTTTGTGGGAGGTTCCTATGAATTTGTTATGCATCTATCGAAGACAATGATTAAGGATTTGAATTCGCTTCCGATATGTTATTTCAATCAGACCACAGAATCAACAAATATGGCTCTTCAAAATGCATATCGGGTAGTCTTTGGGGGAGAGTTTGCATTTGATGCATGGTTCGAAGACTTCTTACTGGGAGTAGGAACACCTTGCCCAACCTTACTTGACTCCGCCAAGGATCGTTTCAACTCTGTGGTAAAGCTGGAGGATATCTCAGAAAGTACCTTCCGGCTGCGTTCCTTTGCTTGGGCAATATCTGGAGTTCCTCGGCGTATTCTTGATTATCTCAAGCTTGAGGTATGTGAATCGTACCTCTTGTGAAAATAGGCAAATCATAATAATTTCATCGGTAGGTCTATCTAATCTAGTTGAAGACGACGATGCTCAATATGGGCCTGGAGAGGAGCATTCCACCTCTTTACAATGGTATCTGTTGCATGGAACTTGCTCCTTCCGTACTTGCCTGCGCAAAATGCACATTCCTGCTTCTTATCTTATTAAACTTCTGAAAGCTGATTATTCTCCACACTCTGAGCCTGCTACAGCGTATCAAGCCATTCATAACTGGCTGCTCCTGCAGATTCTTGAAGCCATTGGGGATTATACCATTATTTGATTTATATACGATGCCGTTTCAATGATACTATAATATATATATATGGCTTGCAATATCCATGTAAAGAATACAACCTAATATCGTTCAAGCCACTGGTCCCGACTTAATTTGCACAAGGAATGTTCCAACATGAAAAAATCAAATCCAATCTGCTTCTTAATTGGCAACAGCTTCTGATCGCAATCTAGACGGTGGAAAAGTGTAATGAAGGCGGGGACAATCTCTACTTCGGAGCTGCTGGAAGCAAAACCAAGATTGAGAAGCCCATGTAAAGCGCCTTTGTCAAGTTTTGGGATTATGGCGGCAATCTCTTGCAAGGAAGGATGTGGAATACATCCCGCATAGACCAAATCTACAGCAAAGAGATATGCAGAGAGAACACCAAAGGTTACAAACAGAGATTTTGAGTCATCACCTTTGGTATTGGCAATATAGTCGATGATTTGGGTAAACGTTATGCTGGGCTCTTGCAGTTTTGCATGTAGTTTAGCACTTGCAATCCAAAACCGATGAGCATTGTGATGTGAGCGTCCATTGGTCCGACCAAATGCGGACTTGTTGCAGAGATAATCATCTCCTTTCTGCTCATGATGAAGGACAAACTGCTTCCATGCCTCCCATGAATCGAAAAAGCCTCCATTGTCCAACTCCCGAAGAGTGGGGGTATTGAATAGGATGCCCCGAAAGATGAGACCACTAAATATACCCTCACGGGTGTTGATTTGATGGTGATCAAAAAGGCCATCGGCCTGTTGGACTTTGAGTCGAGAAGTCGCCAGCTCGCGGAAGGGACAATTGCGATCTAGATTATTGAGAACATGAATCTGAAGCGCGTTCAAATGCCCAGCAGTGTGATTAGTAGGCACCACCTGAGCAATCTCGATAAGACAGTCACAGAACTTGTTATAGCGTTCATCTTGTGTCATACCCGTTGCAGTGGGATACAGTCTAATTGAAGAACTAGTGGATGGGATGGTTGTCTCTAGTGCTTCACAACTCGATGGTGAAAGGTTGATGAAGCGGAAATGTGTGGTTCGTAAATGCTCCAAAAGTTGCCGAGTTTCTTCAGAGCAAGTATTTCCCAGAATTGGGTGGCAGCTAATATTAGAGATAAATCGCTTCTTATCTCTTCCTGAAGAGAGGGAGTCTCTTGAAGGTGAGGGAAAATGGCGTAATTGGGAAGGGAAGTTGTATGCATGCCAAACAGCGTCTAGTAAAAGAATACTGGGGTTCTTTGTTAAAGCCAGTAGTGTATTCAGAAAGAATGAACGGATAGAATGGCGACCATCAGCAGGGAAATTGAGCCAATGGAACACAACTGCTGAACAGACATCTGTTTTCAACAAACGTTGGCTTCCACGTATCCGTTGTGGACGTTCAACCGTCCACTGGAAAGTCCGAGGGGGGTTGATTTGAGGAAGGAAATGGGAAGAATCGAAGTTGTATTTGGTTCCGGGTACCCCTTCTTGCACCGCAGTTTCAATAAGGCGAAGAAGTCCATTCCACCACGATGTTGATGGATAATCCAGACTAACATCAATAGACCTGCAAACCCATTCATGAAGACGATAATGAGTGAGCATGATGGTATGATGAAGCAGAAGTGCACTAGCATCATGGACTCTGGAGTTGGTTTCCAATTGCGCAATTAGAGGCCAAGCGCCAGCTGCTAATCGCATAGTGCTAGTCTCCAGAGGAGCTTTTTCAATAGCTAAATGAAGTTTCTCAACTTGGAGAAATAGTTCATGCATACTGGGGTTGCGATCCAGAAGTAGACCTGCAATACCCCGATCCAGGACGTCAATGGCATATAGAAGCAAGTCTATGGAAACTTGATTCAAGAACGGAATTTGAAAAGCTACAACAAGATTAGCTTTATTTTAGCAATTGTGCAATAACGTACTGGGGCGATTGGAGTTTTTGTTTAGCAATTGCAATCCAGAGTTGCCTTGAGATAATGGTTCAGTAATTAGGCAAATCTTAGTAAAGTTAACATTACCGGCTGGATGATTCTCTGCAGAGGTATTGGCGTTAATAGGATTATTATCTGCATCATTATCTGCAGCAGAATCAAGATCTAGGGGTATACATATTAGGCTACAGAACCTAAATAAATGTAGTATGATTGGTTTGGCCCACCAATTGCTACCGGTGAGGGTACTGTACTTGTTTATTAGAAGGGCACAACAAATGATACAATGGCGGCTTACCATCAACAGAAATAGTGAAAGCTCTTTTACAGTACTTGTCAAACATAGGTCCTTTGCTAATAACGGATTAAGATCACAGCACGAGAAGCATTAAGTTGAAGAAAATGTACTCAATTTGTGACTCATGAATCCACTCCTCTTCAAGATAATTCTTCCATTTCACAAGATACTCATAACCAGCCTGCTATGGTCTTCGTTAACAAGATAAAATGATATACAAATGCATATCACCTTGGGTTTTGTACTCAAACGATGAGAAACAAAGCGTTCAACCTCAAAACATTCGTCCTTCACCTCTGAGGAAGGGTCCTCTAAAATGAAGAAATTGTTTTATTATTGAAACACGAGATCAAAAATACATACCATTTTCACTGAGGCTTTGTTGTTTTCGTTTCTTCATGTTGTTCATCTGCTTGGCAGGATCGAAGTTGAGTACTTGTGGAGCCTGGTGGGCTGCACCGATGATTTCAACTGATTTGGAATCGATGATGAACCGCGGTAAATAAATGAGATCAATACCACATACGAGCGCTGGTCCTGTGCGCCTTCTTACTTTTCCTCCCTTTTCTTGACTTTGCGAGAGCCTTCTTATAAGATGCCTTTTGTGCAGCAAGAATGACATTTCTGGTTTTTGGTGGCAGCACAATATGTCGTGGTAAAGGTATTGCTACAAAGCAATAAGACATTTGAGTAGTATATGTTCAGAATATGTGCTCACTAATTGGAGAAAGTTTATAGCTGCGAGAAGCAGATGGAATGATTTGTTTTCGTTTATTGCAGTGCTCTATCCATTGAAGATGTGCTTTCTGATGGTGGTTAAGGAGCTGTGGATCTAGGAATGGCAAACCATGAAAATATACTTAAACGCATATGGCGCTTGACCTACCAACATCTACTGACGGCTCGCTCCATGGTGCACTATCTGGAGCAAGCAGCCATGGGCGGGCACAATATTTGATCATGTTTTCCAAGTCTTGGATATACCAGTCTTGACGATATCGTTCAAAGTTGCCACACATTCCGGGGCATATACATTTCTGGTGATACAAAGTGTGTAAAAAGAAAGACCGGGCCAAAAAGTCAATTCTGGCTTGAGGAGGCACAATAAGAGCACTGTCATCAATGAAGTTTATTTCATTTGCAGAAGTTAAGATGCCATCAACCAGAGTGCTACGGGGCATGTAAGCTCAGGAAATAGACCATATATTTGAAAGATTATACTTGGGGGGTTCATAGTCCAATTTTGAGTCTGAGTCCGAGTCAAAACTGTGACAAATTGTCAATACTATATGATATGGATAACCCAAATATACCTTTTGCTGGCTCTAGCAGTCACATCGTGCATCTCTGGGGTTAGTTGCATCGGGATACCATTTGAGTCAACGGATATATTCATGCTGACCCGACCATCCAGAAGGGCGGCCTGAGGATATAACACAACCACCCAGCGATATGCCCAGGGTGGGATCTCTACACCAGTTGGTGCCAACGGAGGTGTACCGCCATGCAGTCAGAGACCAGTAAATGTCACCATGGTTGGTCCATTCAGCTCAACAAATACTCCAAACTCAACAAGATGGAAACGTCCTCCCTCCCAACCATCATCGGTGGGAATGTCGGGGTTAGAGATAATCTGTGTATAACTGCCCTCGGAGTCCCACTGGTCGAAATGAATGCCACCAAAGAATAACAGTTCTTCAATGCAGCCTACGTCTATAGCCATATCATTAGAGGCAGCGAATTTGGAGCGATCTATCAACTTACCGGTTTCTTCTGATTTAGGCCGCGCAATATTTGTTTGTACACCTGTGAAACAGACGTTGTTGTCAGTTCCAACACGCGGAACATTGTGAAGTTCACAAGTCTGTTCGAGAATCTTGTATTCTTGGGGAAGTATTTGCTTGAAGATATCCACACCAGGACGAACACATCTCTGGATGCGAAATTATATCGGTTGGAAATGTAAAACAAAGATCACGAACCGTTACTATATTCTGACGGATTTGCAAATGCTCCTTTTTCTTCTGGGATATATCTCCACGCACTTTGCCTCCTACAGATGGTCCAGCTAGATTTCGAGGTTTTTGATGACCAAAGCCAACACTGAAGCAGCTCCCCTCTCCTCCCACCGGAATGGCTCGGTTTGCACACTCTTCGAATTTCGTACTGCCCATACAAGTCCGTTCATTGCGGCTACCTAACGTTTCGTCCCGTAGTTGATTGAGTATTTTAGATAGATCGGAGTGCTTTCCACTAAAATAAACCAATAAGCGGCGCACAAAGATGGAGAAAATTTGCGCACGGTTGGTAAGCATATGCTTCAAAAGAATCATCTTTATCATCTCCTGCCCCATGGATATCGCGGACAAATAGGATATCTCCCGATACAAGTTTTCCCCACCCTAGCATAATAATCAGTTCCAGACTATTAGATACCACAAACGATGCACCTAATGCCGGAATTGTAGCACTCCTACCTCCTGGGATTCTAACATTCTCTTTCACATAGTGAAAATAGAACTTGTTGTAAGCCGGGTCGTTGATTGGCCATGGGATCACTAGGATGCGGTTGATCTCTGGTCAAAGCTCTTCTGGAATGCGCGAGTGAAAGGGGACCTCAAAGATGGCTGGAAGATATCGGTCCCTGGTCCCTGAGAATGCCAGTTTTGTTCCATCCTTCACGAAGCCAGCCGGAACGGTGAAAGGCTCCAGCTGCGTTGGAAGGATACTGGAAGTACGAGGAGAGGATGCCGATTTTGGTGATTTTTTGGTTGATTTTTGAGATACAAATACGCCTGTTTTGTCCTTGAGCCAAGCAATGGCCGCCCGAGCAGCCTTTCCCGTAGGTTTTGACCTTCCCATGATAACTTGTGGAGGACGACGGGTAGCGTTACAGTACAGAAGATGGTCGTTGAGATAAGGGAAGCCGCAGCTGCCATTCCGGCAATATTTCCATTCAATTTCGGAATTTTGCGCTCAATAGGCTGAAGAGCGCTAGCCTATCGAGCGGAAAATTCCGAGAATAGACGCGTGCTACCAAAATGACGTACTTAATTTCAGCGGGAATAATGGGCCAACGTCCGAACTTGATGACGGATCGATAGACACCAAAACCCACCAGGAGGATAAAGAAGTCCTCTTCAAAACATACGTAGTCATATGGCCAATGAGTTGTTTATCTATGGTAAGTATCTGCTGTAAATGAAAGCGCCAATCCTCCAGCGCCTATGAGCGCCTCCTCACTTGAATAATCGAGATCATTCAACCTTTCGCCATCATGCCCAACGCCCAACGGACCTTCTTTGTTATGACCGTAATTGCTGAACTATAAATCTACACAACCTTGCTTCCCTTCTTCAATAGTTCACAGGTCCACAGATTCTCGGCTCCTGGCACACCTTATTACAAATGAAAAACAATATACGAGCAATCTACAGGGACTTTTGGTTCGGTCAAAAGCCTCTGTGACCTCTTTAGAGGCATATGCAGCGTCGTTTCTACCACCTTTTTCATCTCCACCTCCCCCTTTTGCGCTTACAGTCTCAACAAAGGCCACAAATTTCCAAGACCCATTCCCAAACTCGCAAGTTATCCTAAATCTTGCCAATATGTTACGGAACGCGGATGAAGCGTTCAGAGCGTACGTCGGAGCTGTAGAGGAATGGGTAAGGCCTCTAGGCGAGCTGAAAGACTTGGAGGATGAGGTTAGAGGTGTTCTGAGAGATAGGGAAATACGTGAGTGTATCAAGTCTTTTGTACCGTCGTATCATTACAAGTCCTGAATTATTATATGCTTACAGCATAACTCGTCTATTGAAAGCATCAAAATTCACGCCAAAACAATCACCATTTGCAGTGCTTCGTCTACATCTACATCTACGCTGTCTCTCAATAATGAAGACCCATCCTACGTAACTTCACCCTCTACGTCCTTTTTCTCAACTCTTACTTCTCATTCGAGCTCTTTACCTGGCAAAACTACCAAGAAACTTCACCTAGCCCAAGCCGAGCTCCAAGCCTGCGAAGCTCACTTCTCCAGGAAAGAGGCTGAGCTGGAGCATAAACGCGCTTCTGTAATATGCGATGCATTCAAATTAAGATTCCATGCGCTCGTGGAATGTGGCTGGCGGTGGGTAAATATTGGAAAAGAAGGAGAGGTAGCGCTTGGTTCTAGAGATGAGCAAATGCAAGGTATGTTTACTTTCATTCAAGGTTTCTTAAAATGTTCATAGATTACAGTTCTGCATTCATCCGAAAACAAACCTCTTCCACCCCTTATCGCGCCCGTACCAATACATCCTCCGGACTTCCATCATCAAGACAAACCATCTTCGGATTTGTCATCCATTGCGCCGTCGCAGTCTGCGTCGCAAATAGAATTCACAGGACCTTCACCACCACCTCCGCTTCCTCCTTCTCAGCATCCAATTATATCACCCAGACCACACACATCCCACATTTACTCTGATTTCGAAGCGATCTCAGGCGCTCTCCCTTTATCTTCAGCGCATGGCCACGACCACGACCATGATCTTATGTCTTTGCATATTCCTCCAGCTCATTTGATAGACGACGCCTTGAACATTTTACCTATGCTTGATTCCGACGCGACGATCACGATTTCCCACAGTGATAGAAGACACGTTTTACCGTGTAGGATCACGGAGGAGGATCTCGGATTGTCGGTATATCGTGAAGGCGACGAGGAAAGGAAGGCTGATGCTGATGCTTTGGACAGCGATGAAGAAAGCGATGGAAGTGCTTATTCAGATGCAGAAGATATTTATTTCAACGACCTTCGAGTCGTTGAGAATCCACGGTTTTCCTCGGGTACAAAGAAATCAAAATATGACGATACACATCTTGATCCTGACTCGAACATTAGGTCGACTTCAAAGTCATCCCTACATCCACCAAATAGTCCTGTCAAAAACCCTGTGAATCCCAATCCGAATATGAATCATACCCTTATTCCAGTTTCCAACTCGAACTCCTTCGCTCTGGGTTCAGCTTCTGCTGGTGGATTTCTCAGCAGTCTGCGCGGGCTGTTCACACGAAATGCGAAGGGTGGCAAGGACTGGAAGAAAGCAATAGGTGGTATCTTCCACGATGAAGGGGATAAAGAGGAAGATGGGAGCGTCGTATCTTCCCCTCCATTCTTTCCCTCTTCTTCTTCTACTCCTGCGATGCCGACGGCGTATAGTATATGAGGACGAACGATGAGCGAGGCTCATACGCCTAGTACTCATTCCACAAATTATACCTCAACGATTATACGTACGCCTACTTTCATGTTGGGACGACGATGACTGACACCGGGAATGGGAAGAAACTCAAGAAATCACCGGGTGTTGGACCGGGCTCTGGTCTTCGAGGACGTACTGCCTCCAACAATGTACCTCCTGCTGAACTTGCACAACATAGAAGAAGCGCGAGTGTGGATTATGGGGAACTTAGTGTACAGAGTCGAAATGTGCCGAGACCGAGGTCGAGAGCAGAGGAGTGGGTCGAAGGACAAGGACAACACGAGCAGCACCAAGGTGAAGCGTCAGCAATGGAGACGAAGGAGGAGGAAAACTCTGTTCTCACGAAAAAGACCAGTGTGAAGCGGTGAAAATCTGACAAGCGAAGATCTTTGCCTGTTTCTTTGGCAACATCATCTTCTCCTCCTTCATCTTCCTCCCCTCTTCCTTCAAAACCACCTCGAGCTCCACCAACAGGTGACACACCAAAAAAATTGATGTCTGTTTCTGTATCGAGAACCTCGTCTATCCAAAGCGCCGCTAGCGCACCTACTGGTTCATCAATGACAACATCTACGAAACAGACAACAAAGCAGGCCACGAATACGAAACCCGATTGGAGAGCTAGTGCGCCGCCCGTAGGCGGTAGTACCAATGGTCATGGAAGACCTGCAGAATTGAGCGGTGATATTAGCTTGATGTCTATCGTGGAAGACGTGGCCAAGGCGAACAGAGAAGGGTGGGGCAAAGTAGAGAAAGAGAAAGAAAATTTAGGAGTGGGTCCGGGTTTAGGTGTCAGAACATGAGTCAAAGAGGAAGAAGGAGAAGGAGAAGGCGCGACTACCTCATCCTCAAAGAAGAAGAAGTCGACAAGTATTGCATTGGAGGATGTCAGAGTGCCGAGAGGTATCGATATCAAGGATCTGAAGGAGCAGATGGAGAGGGAGAGTGCAGAGAAGGTAGAAAAGCGGGGTCGTGTCTTATCTCAATGTAAGAGGAGGTATCTTGAACTCTTTTTTGTGTTGATATTGACCAATTCTACAGATATAGATATAGATACGGAGAAAGCCACAAGCACAGGTAGACCTCATTCCGGTAGTGCCTCAGCTGCGATATCTAGACGACCCACACGCGGCGTACCAGATATGTCTCATTCAGATCTTGGACCGACGACATCTGCGTCTGCGCCAGCGTTAGTGTCGCGACGAGGCAGGAAGCGGGAGGCAGGAAGTCCGAGTACACTGAGAAGCGACAGTAAAGAGGCACAGAGACAAGCACAAAGCACAGATAAAGGAAATAGTGATCTCGAACAACAGTGGGATAGCGTCAGAGGCCAATCACACCAGTAATCAAAAGGGAATCTAGTTGCCCAATGACCAAGTTAGATAAGTAGTATCTAAGGGGATACAAGTACTTGCCTAGTTGCCCAATGACCAAAAGGTCGAGATGGGGAACTAGGATCTACCTACTGCTCTTTATATACTACTTCTGTCTAATGAGTAAGCGATTGTAAATAACGATGCGATATGGAACAAGAGTGAGGAATCAATATATACGAGTAATAATGAGTCGATAATGAATCATAACAAGCTAATCGATGAATAAGGATGAGTTGTATAGAAGCGTATGGAAACAAATAGAAGTATTGGGATGGTCATGTGAACAAGTACAATAAACATGTGAAAAGAGATTGATGGGAACACACCGCTGATGGCACATCAAAGGGCACATCATAAGACTTCATGACAGTTAGCACCTCTGGCAGACATCCCGGTTGTCCATCACACCCAGATTCAGATACAAGGAAACACCCAGAATAGACACACGCCATTTAGACCTGGACAGGCGGCGCTACCTCTACGAAGCGCGTTGAAGAATTCCAGTCGAATGCCATCACCGATGTTACCGCAGTCGCAGTTGCGGCCGCATCCTCAATCTCAACAAACTTCACCCGAAGGATCTCAAATGGGCTCCAGCGTGTCTTCGGCGGGTTCCTCTAGACCTCCTCGTCAACACGACCCACAGCAACAGCAGCAGCTTCAATCTTCAAGAACGGTGTCCTCGCTTGTAGTACCTACAATGCCATTTCAGAGAGATGTGAAGGGAAAAGGCCGAGAAACCACTGATGGGTATACTGATTCCGGCGCTATCGTCATTATTGGATCTACCGGAGCTGATTCTATCCCTTCCCCGCCTCCTTTGAATCTTTCTACCGGAACTTCATCGCCTCCTCTGTCAAGTCCATGCCTCGGGCCTCCACTTCGCCGCTCGGTATCCCGAAGATCTACCTTTTATTGTAATCTCTCCTTATTGTTCTTTCTCACTACACATACCCTTTCATTCTAGTCCCTCCTTATTGTCTTTTACTTTACCCTGCAGGACTACACGTATAACTCCTAGTAGTTAGTCTGGCGCTCCGCTCCGCTGCGCCGCTCCGTAGATATAAATACTGCTTGTACGCTACCGTAGTTCCTCAGTTTAATTATCAACTTAGATCTCCCTTCTCAACTTAGCTCCTCTCTAAGTCTTCAGGCTCAACGCCTTGAAGTACTCTCTCTACAGCCTCTGGACTTATAAGTTCTTTGGCTCGCTCCTTGTCACCGGCGTTACCGCCGCTCCGACTTGGCTGCTACTTAGCTCCTCCCTCTTACACTCTTGACCTCCGGGGACTAACGGCGTAACGGCGGTGTTGTTAATAGCTTCACTACTGTCCCACTCGTCTTCCGCACTTAGACACTCTGTGACCTTTGGCACGGTTACACGGTGTGCATGATCTTAACAGTATAATTAAACTCAATCCGTTAACGTCATACTGACATATCATTTTTATGCCTCCGAAAACTCGAGCTCAATCTAGAGCTAACTCCGAAGAAAACACTTTCTTCACCACAGCCCAATCTTTCGCCCCGTTCACCGAATCTATCTCAGCCATCGGTCAGCCACGTCGCCGTAATCGCGGTTTCGGTCCAGCCACAGTTCCAACTACGTCAACTCTTCCTGATGCCATGGAAGAAGAACAACAATTGGAGTACAGTACCCTGTTTACTAGTGACAGACAACCTGTCCAAGTTCTGACCCCTCGCCGTGGTCACTCCGGCTCGGGGCCGCTCTACTGCTCGAATTGACTCTCCAATCCTTCAAGCCTTCGCTCGCCATACGGGTAAACAACCCCAACAAAGAGCTGCTTCTGAATCTCCTCGTGACCCACCTCCTCACTTTGATTTGGATACTGGTGATCATGATGATCAAGACCCTCCTGTCGACCCCAATGACCCGGGCGCCAACAACAATCATGACGATCTGGATGACGACTCCAGCGGTTTACCACGTGGTGAGCCTGGTGACCCCAGTGGACCTGGCGGTCCTGGCGGTCCTGGCGGTCCTGGCGGTCCTGGCGGTCCTGGCGGTCCTGGCGGTCCTGGCGGTCCTGGCGGTCCTGGTGGACCTCGTTCCCCAAACTCTCCTGACATCCCCAACGAGCAACGTGCTATGTTGGATCTCCTCTCGGGATTTAAGGTTTCTATGGACACCCTCGGTACCATTCTCGCCGCACTCGGCCGTCCCTCTGACAGCTCTAAATCCAAGAGCAAGGTCAAGGAGCCCGAGGTATTCGACGGTTCGGACCCCCGAAAACTCAAGACATTCTTTGTCAATCTCGCCCTGGTCTTCAATGACCATCCAAAGTACTTCACCGACCAACGGAAGGTGAATTATACTCTTTCCTATCTCAGTGGGTCAGCCAAAGAATGGTTTGTCCCTGATATCCTCGATCCGGATCTCGACTCGCTGCTGGCCTGGACGTCGTCCTTCATGGCCCTTGTAAAGGAGCTACAGGACAATTTCGGCGTTTACGACGCCCAAGGCGAGGCCGAAGATTCCCTCGGTAACCTTAAGATGAAGGAAACCGAGAACATCCGGTTCAACACCCTGGCTGCTAGCACCAACTGGGATTCTGCCGCCCTGAAATGGGCTTATGGACGAGGCTTAGCTGAATGCATCAAGGACGAAATGGCGCGGTTGCCCGAGCCGGTGACACTCGCCGCCTATCGTCTGGAAGTTCTTCATATTGACAACCGTTACTGGAAGCGCGAAGAAACTAAGAAGCGTGAGGCTGGTAAGCCTTTTATTGCTCGGAACCCAAAGAAGGGTTCCTCGGACTTCAAGACTGGTTCTACTAACCAGCACAACAATTCTCAGCCTTCGGGCTCTTCGGCGCCGTTCACGCCGAAACCCAAACCCTTCTCTGGTGGTAAGCCTAACAACAATGGTAAGCCCCAGAATTCTTCGAATTCCGGCCAATCCGACGGTCAGCGCCCCGCATTCAACCATCTAGGAGCAGATGGTAAAGTTCTTCCCTCCGAACGGGAAAGAAGGATAAAGAACAACCTTTGTCTCTTCTGCAGTGGTAAGCATCAGATTGCTGACTGCAACAAGCGAAAGGCCCGGGAATCGAAGGGCCGCGCTGCCGAGGTTGAAGAAACCCCCGAAGCAACCATTGAGGTTGTTGAAGAGGATTCGGAAAACTAATCCGCAGCTCTTGTTCTCCGGTACGAAACGGGAGCTGCGTTGATCAAGTTCGTACCTCACCTGGGGAGTTATATCTCAATGTGTTCGCTCTTTCCTCTATTGAACGCTCTCTTGTAATATCTTTAACTACTGAATTCTCATTATCCGATTCGGCCGCGCCGGCCGAACCTACCTCTGCTCTTCTTAAATTTCCTACTCTTGTTGATTCTGGTTCTACTGACTCTTTCATTGATACTCGTTATGTTTCTCAAAATTATATTCCTACGACCAAAATCTCTCCTGTTAATCTTCGTCTTTTTGATGGTTCATTATCTTCTAAACCCATTACCGATATGGCGAATATCGCCACTCGGTTCCCTTCCGGCGAGCTGCTTCTATTACCCTTTTATGTTACTTATTTAGATTCATCCTGTAAAGCAGTACTAGGTTCCATCTCTTATCCCGCTACAATCCGTTGATTGACTGGGCATCTCGAAACATTACGTTCCGTAACACTTCACATTTTAATTCTCCACAGACGTCTGTGCCCTCTGCCATCAACCCTGTTGTTGCAAAGGTCGCTGTTCCGCTACCGGAACTTTTGCCGTCGGTTTTACCAACAATTCTGGAGACCTCTTCTGGGGACTCACCTTGCTCCCGCTCTCGGACTTCACGGGCCAAGCCCCTTTCGTCCAAATTCCCTTTGAACCCATCTATTCTTACCCTATGGTCTCTCAATTCGCTGCTCAGCTGGAAACTCCTGAGGTCGACATTGCGCTGGTAAGTGCTGCAGTCTTTAACAGGGCTTGCAAGGACGCTGGTATGGAACCCATACTTCTTCGTGCGATTCACTCTGAGGTCGCGGCCCGCACCGCCAACCGCTCTTCCACCGCTCCTACTGTCCCTCCACTTTCTCTTTCTATCCCAGCAGAGTATGCTGAGTTTGCAGACGTCTTCGATGAGATCGCTGCAGATTCTCTTCCTGAACACAGACCCTACGACTTGAAGATTGACTTGGAAGAAGGCGCTTCGCCACCTCTCGGCCGTATTTATCCTTTGTCTGAAAAGGAGTTAGTCGCCCTTAAAGACTTTATTGACAAACAGCTGGCTACTGGTGCCATCACCCCATCATCCTCTCCTCACGGTGTGTCCCGAAGAAAGATGGCAAACTTCGCCTTTGCGTCGATTTCCGCGGACTCAATTGTATTACCAAAAAGGATCGTTACCCACTCCCACTCATATCAGATCTTCTTGACGCTCCGAAAAGAGCTAAAATATACACCAAATTGGATCTCGCTCACGCTTATCATCTGGTCAGAATCGCTGAAGGCAATGAATGGAAGACCACCTTTCGGACCCGTTATGGCTCCTACGAATGGAAGGTTATGCCGTTCGGCCTTATGAACGCCCCTGCGGCTTTCCAGCGGTTTGTTAATGACATCTTCTCTGACATGCTCGATGTTTGTGTCATCGTCTATCTGGACGATATTCTGATCTACTCTGATACGCCAGAAGAACACCAAGAACACGTCAAGGAAGTTCTTTGGCGACTTCGCCATCATCGGCTTTACGCCAATCCCGAGAAGTGCGAGTTCAATATGGATACTGTTGAGTATTTGGGTTATATTCTTTCTCCCGACGGATTAACTATGTCCAAGGAGAAAGTTCAGACAGTTCTAGAGTGGCCGGTCCTGAGGAAGGTTAAGGACATTCAGTCCTTCTTGGGTTTTGCAAACTTCTATCGTCGTTTCATTTATAATTATAGCGATATTGTTGTGCCGATGACTCGACTTACCCAAAAAGGCGCTCCCTGGATCTGGGACAGCAGCTGTCAAGAGGCCTTCGAAAATCTCAAAATCGCTTTTACTTCTGCGCCGATACTGGCCCATTGGGAGCCGAATCGCCCACTTATCGTGGAGACCAACGCTTCCGATTACGCCATTGTGGCAATTCTTTCCATCCAATATGCTGACGGTGAAATTCATCCTCTAGCCTTCCTTTCCAGAACGCTTCATGCGGCTGAACTCAACTACGATACTCACGACAAAGAGCTACTGGCCATCTTCGAGGCCTTTAAAGCTTGGTGTCATTATCTGGAAGGCTCGGGTGATCCGGTGGACGTCATCACTGATCACAAAAATCTTGAGTACTTTTCTACTACCAAGGTTCTCACACGCCGACAGGTCCGATGGTCTGAATTTTTGCATCAATTTAATATGGTCATTCGCTTCCGGCCGGGGAAACTCGGCGAGAAACCCGACTCGATAACTAGACGCTGGGACGTCTACCCTAAAGAGGGGGATATCGGCTACGCCCAAGTGAACCCTCATAACTTCCATCCTATTTTTACTAACGAACAACTCACTGCGTCCCTTCGAGCTACCTTCCTGGAAGGCCCGGTTTTACGAGCCTCGATTATCATGGATATCGAAGCCCTACACCAGGCAATCATCCTCGCCCTTCCCGCTGACCCGAGCTCCGTTGTTGGTTTGGAACTTGCAAAAGATCCTTCCAATGAACGTTGGAGCTTAGGTAGTGACAAGCTACTACACCTTGACGACCGTATTTATGTCCCTAATCACGGCAATCCTCGCCTTCAAGTTCTCCGTTACTTTCACAATCATCCACTCTCCGGCCATTTCGGCCAGAACCGCACTCTAGAAGCTGTATGTCGTCAATACACTTGGCCCAAGGTCAGAGACTTCGTACGTGACTATGTTACCTTTTGCACTATCTGTGGCCGCAACAAGCCCCGCCGTCACCGGCCTTACGGGTTGTTGAAGCCTCTGCCGGTTCCGGTCCGACCATGGGATTCTATATCTATGGACTTCATTGAGCAAGTGCCAATGTCGAATGGCTATACAGCTATCCTCGTCGTCGTGGATCGATCGTCCAAACAAGCTATCTTTATTCCAACCTTCGACACCATTACTTCTGAACAACTAGCTGAGCTTTTTGTTATTCATGTCTTCTCTAAACATGGTGTTCCTAATCATGTCACTTCTGATCGTGGTTCTGAATTTGTTTCAGCATTTTTCCGGGCTCTCGGTAAAGCGCTCTCCATGGAACTTCACTATACCTCTGGATATCATCCGGAAGCCAATGGGCAGACCGAGCGTGTCAATCAGACTCTCGAGCAGTACATCAGGATCTATTGTTCCTACCAACAAGATGACTGGTCACCGCTACTTCTGATCGCCGAATTCGCCTATAACAACGCTCCCAATGCTTCCACTGGTATTACTCCATTCTTCGCCAACAAAGGATACCACCCAAATATCACCGTTTGGCCTGAGGTCGATATGAAGTCTGATCTTGCTAGAGACTTCGTCGTCAACCTCGATGAACTCCACGCTTTCCTTCGAGAGGACATCCTTTTGGCTCAGTCTCGTTACAAGGAACAAGCTGACAGGAAAAGAATCTCGCACCCGGAGTTTCCGATCGGCTCCGAAGTATTTGTTCTTGCTAAGCACATTCGCTCTACTCGTCCTACTGAAAAATTCTCTGAAAAATATCTTGGTCCTTTCAAGGTCATCAGTCGACCTGGTACTTTATCTTACGAGCTCAAGCTCCCGGACTACCTTCGCCGCATTCACCCGGTTTTCCATGTCTCTCAGCTGGAGCCGGTTACGCCGAATCCATTCCCGAATCGAACTCAATCTCCTCCACCTCCAATCGAAGTTGATGGTGAAGAGGAATACCACGTTGCCGAAATCCTTGACTCCAAGTTGGACAGAAGGTACAAACGTTGTCCTCTACACTATTATATTCGGTGGGCCGGTTACGAAGGTACCGACGATGAATTCTCCTGGGTTGCTGCTGATGAACTACATGCTGATGAACTTGTACCGGCATTCCACGCCCGATACCCTCACAAGCCTGGACCTTGATCACAAAAAACATCCTATTCCTTTCCCCCGCTTTCGCCATGCTCCGCCGAAGTTTACTTTGTGTGTCTAGAGGGTAAACACGATGATAGCAAATTGAGTGTTTACCTCTCTTTCTTAAATTGCGTATTTTGTTCTCTTAGTTACTATTTCACTTATTCTTCAGCCACACTTAAGCTACGTATACCAAACTAATTACTTCTTACGCCGCTTCGCGGCCCATTCGCTTTCCGATTCAAATTGCGTTAATATTTTTTTATACAAAAGCAAAAAAGAAAATAATGCAGGGAAGACAGGAGACCACAAGAAGACTACAAAAAGTGCAAGAAGGGCCGAAGTCCGATGTTCGATGTTCCGATGTCCGTTGTATCCTACTCCTCCCTCTCCTTTCCCTTCTCCGACCGGGACTTCTTCGGCGCCGGTTCGTCTCTCTCCTCTTCTCCTTCCTCCTCTATTTCCACTACTTCCACTTCCACCTCTACTTCCTCCTTCTCCTTCTCCATCTCCTCTTCCTCGTCATTATCGACCACCCTTCTCCTCTTCTTTGACACACCCGATGGCCCGGCTTCTGGCATCTCCGGTGGAGTTTTCCTCCTCCTTGCAGCGTCCGTGATCAGCCAATCCAACTTGCGGTTAAAGTGTCGGTGGTAGGTATTGGCCTTGACGTGGTCATCGCGAAGTTGCCAATTATCGGCGAGTAGCTGGACTACCTGGCTCTCAAGGACAGCCAGGCGTTCACCGGTGGGGTTGGAACCTCCCTCTCATTTTACCGTGGAGGGCCGTCCGGAGTACGAGCATTTCACTTTTGCGTCATGACAGGGTTTACATATGATGGAACTTCTCTTGCCAGCCTGCATCTGACAAGAGATCTTCTTGCTCCTGCATCTCTCGCAAGGAGCCCGTTCGTCCTCGTCCTCTTCGTCGTCATCGCCATCGTCGCCGTCATCGGGGTCCCCACCGACAGCCTGAGGGACCGGAATTAATAAAGGTTGTATTAAAGGGAAGCAGTACTCACCTGAGGTTTTGCCTTCCCCTTGCCTTTCTCCCTCCGGATCTCCACCACGGGCCTCCGAGAAGACGTCGAAGCTCCTCCTGGCGAGGACCCCCGCCGACTGCGGGCTGTGGCCGCCTCTTCCATCCTCTTCCTCCACTCCTCCAACTCCTTCGCTGCAGCCTTCTCCCGCGCCTTTTCCACCGCCTTACGCGCTTCTTCCTCCTCAGCCTTCTTGCGAGCGGCTTCCTCCGCCTTTCGCACCTTCAAGTGTTCGACTCTTGCCAGAGCCTCCTGCATAATGGCATCTTCGTCGTCATCGAGTGGGGCGCCGGGGCTCAAGGGATCGGCAGGACGAGAAGAGGTGTTGGGCTGGGGTGGGGCGGTGGTAGTAGTTGTACGGCTTGTTGTCATGCTGGTGGACTTAGGAAAACTGGGAAAAGTTAGGGCCACAGCGGCAAAATCTGGCCCTTTTTATAGGGACAAAACGGCGCACGGATCAGCGAAAATTTTCCTTCGAATTGTGTTTGGTTTACGGTGAACCAAAAATTTTCATTAATGACTAACGCCAATTCCCGGTACCAACGGCTTTTGAAAAATTTCCTGCTGACTGATAGGCCAAATTCCCGATGCTGACGGCATTTAAAATTTTTCCTTGGTGACTAATCAACTCCCGGTATTAATGGCTTTCGAGGGCTCAAGCCTAAGAGGGGGATACTGTCAAGTCCATGCCTCGGGCCTCCACTTCGCCGCTCGGTATCCCGAAGATCTACCTTTTATTGTAATCTCTCCTTATTGTTCTTTCTCACTACACATACCCTTTCATTCTAGTCCCTGTCATATGCATGCAATTCACCCTAATATGCTTCCCGGCCCGGCCCGGAGCGGCCGGACTTCGGAATAATCACCTTGTGACTTATTTATTATTCCGAGCTTTCATCGAGGTCTTCTGACTGTATTTGGGAGGTATATAAGCTAGGATACTTTGTACGTTGTAGTCAAGCTTGTAATCAAGTGTACCACCTTATCCCACTCTTTAATATCTCCTTTACCTTTACTTCCGAGCTATTCCAGACTCCCGGATCACAGGAACCCAACCTCGGCTGCTCATCTTGACATTATATTCCCGGGGACACAACAGTGTGTGAAGGGTGTTGCTAATAGCTTCACCGACGTCCCACTCCCAGTGTGTACTACAGGCCAGTACTCCACTCCGGACCTCGGAGTTATCCCGGGCCATTTCCGGCCCATATCCGACCTCGGAGCCTCTATAGTTATTGACCTGTAGGCACGGTCTTGTCAGTCCCTCCTTATTGTCTTTTACTTTACCCTGCAGGACTACACGTATAACTCCTAGTAGTTAGTCTGGCGCTCCGCTCCACTGCGCCGCTCCGTAGATATAAATACTGCTTGTACGCTACCGTAGTTCCTCAGTTTAATTATCAACTTAGATCTCCCTTCTCAACTTAGCTCCTCTCTAAGTCTTCAGGCTCAACGCCTTGAAGTACTCTCTCTACAGCCTCTGGACTTATAAGTTCTTTGGCTCGCTCCTCGTCACCGGCGTTACCGCCGCTCCGACTTGGCTGCTACTTAGCTCCTCCCTCTTACACTCTTGACCTCCGGGGACTAACGGCGTAACGGCGGTGTTGTTAATAACTTCACTACTGTCCCACTCGTCTTCCACACTTAGACACTCTGTGACCTTTGGCACGGTTACACGGTGTGCATGATCTTAACATCCTCGTCCTATCTTGTATTCTCTCCCTTCTGCTCCCCTTGGTACTTCCCCGAGTCTTGCTCCCCCTGCTCTCAACCCTCCTTTGTCCATTCCACCTATTCCTCCCAACTCTCCACCATGACTTGTCTATCCAGATCAACAGTCGTTACGTTCAAAGAGGCGTTTGAGTGGTTCAGGTTCTAGCTCGGATTCTTTGGGCTCCTAAATTGTTCCAATTCGATGCTGCTTCATCCGAGTGGAAAGAAAGAGGTACTGGAGATGTTCGACTTCCAGTGCACAAAGAGACAAGGTTCGACTTGTAATGAGACGCGACAAAACTTAGAAGGTCTGCACAAATCACTCCGGTGGTGACTTTTTTTTGTGTATTGAAGATGGTTTGCGTCTGCAACCCAACATTGGATCCGATCGATCATGGGTTTGGAAGGTTGCTGCTGAGTACTCTGAAACCCCACCGACATCGGAGACGCTTGCTATCCGATTTGCTAACTCAGAAAGTTCGTAGGCGGGGATCTTGATCTTATCTCGACGTCTTACAGAATTTTAGATGCTCCTAAATTTAAGAAAGAGTTTGAAGCTGCTCAGAAGACAAATGCTGCTCTAAGAGGCGGTGCCCCTGCAGAAGCATCTCTGATGAAAGAGAAGAAGGATGAAGTGGAAAAGGAGGAGAAGGGAGGATAAAGACGAAAATAAAGATGAAACCAAAGACGACAAGAAGGAAGAAAAGAAGTAGACCGATCGAATTTTGGATCCAGTATTTCCCGTTATTGAACTTGTCTCCATGATGGAAATCCACCTCTCGCATATTCTCTAATATAACGGTCCAGTATTTCAGGTACACATTCTACGGTAATCCTGGAATGCACTACAGCTCATAGGCAGTTCGCGTACCTTACAACTAGTGCTTTTCATATGCAGTTTCTTCTGAAGCCCACAAAGCCCACACTTCCCAGAATGTTACAGGGGACTTGTAACAGGTAAGACTGGCGTACTTGCCAACCATAACGTAGAATCAAATTCAGAATGCCAATCTTGAAATGGACCAGTGGCGGGCATGGCCCAATCGCTCGTGCTTAGTTTGATATTGGCACCAACGGCAGGACATGGAAGGATAGACAACCCAGGCGAAGTATGACACATTTCATTAAGGTCGTATATACATAAGGAGCATTGAATGGTTACTGGTTGAGTACCGGGAAAGTCAAATTGGTAAGGCATAGGGAGTATTTGTTGTAGAGATCGCTGTTGTATGGGTATAAATTACTTCTGAAGTTAACGAGTCTTTAGAAAAGAATGTGATTACAGGAGTATGAACTGCTGGAGGAGATGATTGCTGGTAAACGTGTGAATATGAACTGCTGGAGGAGACGATTGCTGGTAAATGTGTGAAAAAGAACTGCTGGAGGAGATGATTGCTGGTAAATGAGGGTAAATGTGTGGATACGAACGAGATGATTGCTGGTAAATGAGGGTAAATCCGTGGATATGAACTGCTGGAGGAGATGATTGCTGGTAAACGAGGGTAAATCCATGGATATGAACTGCTGGAGGAGATGATTGCTGGTAAATGAGGGTAAATGTGTGGATACGAACGAGATGATTGCTGGTAAATGAGGGTAAATCCGTGGATATGAACTGCTGGAGGAGATGATTGCTGGTAAACGAGGGTAAATCCATGGATATGAACTGCTGGAGGAGATGATTGCTGGTAAATGAGGGTAAATCCGTAGATATGAACTGCTGGAGGAGATGATTGCTGGTAAACGAGGGTAAATGCATGGAGACGGACTGCTGGAGGAGATGATTGCTGGTAAATGAGGGTAAATGTGTGGATACGAACGAGATGATTGCTGGTAAATGAGGGTAAATCCGTGGATATGAACTGCTGGAGGAGATGATTGCTGGTAAACGAGGGTAAATCCATGGATATGAACTGCTGGAGGAGATGATTGCTGGTAAATGAGGGTAAATCCGTAGATATGAACTGCTGGAGGAGATGATTGCTGGTAAATGAGGGTAAATGCGTGGATACGAACTGCTGGAGGAGATGATTGCTGGTAAACAAGGGTAAGTGCATGGATATGAACTGCTGGTAAACGAGGGTAAATGTGTGAATATGAACTACTTCTGGATGAGATTACGATTGATTTCATGGCGGTGAGCGGATAAGTGATCCTGTCGCAGCAAAGCTGCCTCACATTCCTTTTCGTCGTCTGCATTGGAATCGAGTCTGCTGTGAGTTCTAACAAAACCAGGATCATGCCAAATGTAGCACATCCACATCCATGTCCTGAAAGCTTCAGTGTCTACTTGACAAAACTAAGCAACTGAAATCAACATAGCCGATAGAACACTCACTCTGAGACTTCGTCAAGCTCCATTTCCTTCTTAAAGTCGCCTCCTCCGCCCATTGGAATAAGGTCCTTTTCTTCTGGTACCCACGGATTTCCCATCCCAATTTGTTTACCAACAGGTCTGCAAATGATTGTGGGCCGTCTTTGAATGTAACCTTCTGGCTCTCTAGGCCTCCGTTTCTATCATAACCTAAGGCAACTATAAAATTTGATGTTCCGGTCCAATTGTTGAGCATATTCAGGAAGGAAACCCCTCTTCCTTGATGGCACTGATATTTGACAGACTCTAAAACGAAACCTAACTGATGGCAAGCAGCGGCAACATCAGCAGACGTGCCGTCTGGAACGAGATCCCTATCATTTGCGGAGCAGCGGTCTGTCACAGGCAAAGCGCCATCGGAAAGATTATCGATACCAATATGGTTTGGAGCGGCATGTAGCGTTGAGGGTGCACTGAGCACCGGTGAAGGAAAGCGGGGTGGAGAAGCTTGCGAATATGGCAACAAAGACTCGGAAGTAGCATCTGGACTAAGACGAGGTGGGAGTGAATATGGATTTACTTGTTTCCGATGTCTGGGGCTGCAATACCTCAGACTCGGAGTTATGTAGCTTGGTAAAAGAGGGTGGATTGGAAGACCATGGATAGAATTGACCAAAATGAGGACAAAGTGATTATTAGGATGGTCCATTGGTTGAAAGGCTGCACGGGTATCGGATGTAAGGAAGTCGTTCACGGAACGATCACTTGGTTTTAAGGCAAATAGCTCTGTCTCTACCGTAGATGGGGTGTTAAATGAAGCAGTTATCATTGATTCGAATAGCGGTCCAAGCATGCGAAAGCCTTTGGCACAATTCAGAGGGATACTTTGAAGTTCAGGCGACATTGTGGTAGCAAGCTGGATCTTGCTAAGGTAATCACTCCATTCCGATGGAAAAGAGAGGATGGCAACACGCTAACGTTGTAGATGGAATACAGCTCTTCTACAGAGCTGAAAATATTTCTCACCATCCCCAGATGCAAAGAAATTTCTGAAATTCTCAAAGTGAGTTGCAGAGCAATGGAGGCGGTTTGAAATTACTAACTAGGGACTTCCATGGAAGAAGATTGGTCAAGAAAGTAGGATGGTTCTGAAGTCAATCCAGACGTCTCCCAAGATAAATAGGCAGACAAGTCCTGCCCCTCCATTAGGACTGAGTACAGAGAGAAGGAAGGAGAATCTGATTCAAAACCAACGCTGATGCTCACATGATTGTATCGGCCAATTCGGATTGTAAATTTTGAAAATCTTAGACCAATAAAATAGCTAGAGTATGGAAAATCGACATTCTTAGAGCCATGCCAGGTCTGCTGCTTCTCATTTATGAATTTTCTCTCAAGCTAAGAAAATACAGAATGTCTGGTTCAATTCTGTACTAAGCTACTTAGATCATGAATTTACGCTTTGACCAATTAGGTAACAAATATCTTACAGCATCCAACCAATCTCAGTGCAAACTCCCAGCAATGCGCCGGTGTAAACTTCTTTTGCTTTTCTTGCTTAGCATTTCAGTACTTCTCAGTATATCCAAGGATGCCTTATGTGATGCAACGAATACTACGACTCCAGTGAATGAAGTTGTCAATGAACTTCGTACAAATTACCGCCTGTTTGAGTCAGCAGTGACAACCGCCTACACACAGGATGCTGATACCTTTCTTCTCCAACGTCTAGGAAATGATATTGAAACATTTGCTTCCATAGTAGATACTGTAAGTCCTTTTGTTCATTTCATAAACAATGCATCAATCCCAATTTTCGATAGCAAGAGAGTATCTTCAATGAAAATTCAGAGTGGCAGACGCTTCGGACAAACCTTCAAGCCATGCTTGCTGATGTATGGACCATGTATAGCCATCAGCTTGACAACTCGCATCAAGGGCGAGTCGCACTGATACACCATGATCATAGTGGTGGCCAAGGGCGTCCTCGCATCATAATCAACAGAGAATTTCTGGAGTGGGCATATACTCAACGCACTACAAGCGGGATAGCAGAATATCTTGGAGTTGCTCGTCAAACTGTTCGACAAGCGTTGTTGGACTATGGGATTGCGCAGCCTGGCATTAATCCATTTCCACCAAGCGAAGTTCATTCAGAGCACACTGACTCAGAGAATGATCCAGTCCTTGACCAGGATGGAACACTACCACAAGAGTTGCCTGACGATGTGCAGGATGCAGCTGCCTCGATTGCTTCCTCGTCCTCTTCCTCTAGTTACCTTTCAAACTTGTCAGATGAAGATTTAGATAGGGTGGTGAAAGCATTGCGTTCACATTATGCAAGGGCTGGAATCCGTATGCTTCAAGGAATGTTGCGCCGTCTTGGTCACATTGTACCTTATGAGCGTGTTCGACTATCTCTTATCCGAATTGATCCTATACATCGAGTATTTGACCGTATCCGTATACGGCGGCGTCAATACAAAGTGCCAGGCCCCAACTCGTTGTGGCACCATAATGGGCACCATCGTAAGTGTTTATATAGCTCTTTTTGTAGTTGACCAATGGCTCTTGTCCACAGGACTTATACGATGGGGTATAGTTATTCACGGCTTCATTGATGGGTACTCATGTTTGATAACTGGTATGAGAGCTCATGATAATAACCGATCGCCTACGGTCCTTTCTCTTTTTCTATCCGCTGCTGAAAGATATGGAATCCCTTTGCGTGTTCGAGGTGATCACGGTGTTGAGAATATATGGGTAGCTGCTTTTATGGAGCATGTTCGAGGCACTGGACGGGGTTCCTATATTTGGGGACAGTGAGACAAAATTTTTCTTATTGTTCTCTTGGCTTACTTTCTTTTCAGTTCAGTCCAAAATGTCAGAATTGAGCGTTTATGGGTTGATGTATCACACTATGTCTCCCAGCATTGGCATGATGCCTTTACAGCCCTTGAAGTTCACCACGACCTTGACATTCAAAATGTTAACCATATTTGGCTCATTCACCACCTTTTTCTTTGCCAAATCAATGATTCTCTTGCGTTCTGGGCCGAGTCCTGGAACAGCCATTGGGTCCGCGAGAATAACGGTCCAAGTCGCTCTCCAGAGGATAGATTTGGCTTTGATATGTTTGTTCAAGGCTTCCAAGGTGAAGCATTGGATCAGTTTGCAATGTCTGATGAAGAGCTAGAGGTTTTTGGGATTGATTGGGAGGGTTTGGAGGATGAAGTCTTGTTGCGTTCACTTCGCAAGAATTATGCTCATGAAGATGGTACAAGCACATCGCTGGGACGACATGGACCACCTCCTAATTTGAATGAGGTCGTTGTTGACCCTCCTTCCGACTTGTTGACGTCCGAGCAGCTAGATGCACTTAACATGGCTCTAAGACATATCCCTCGAGGTTCAGAACTTGGACAAATCGTAGATCTATGGACTAATGCTTTGGCATATGTACGGACCATATTTCCAGGTTATTTCTAGATAAATCAAACTACATTTTCATGGATGTCACATCTTGGATCGAAAGTATGGGGCTCAAAATAATGGAATCAATAGTACACAAATAAATATCCCACATAACACAAAATGATAAACGATAAGTACAAATAGTTCAGAAAATGACATCAATAGATGCAGGAACTAACTGTTCATATCTCACCGAAGATGTGATTACCTGGCGGGTACAAAAGTCAGTAGTGCATGGTGGTAAGCTCAACCCTTCTTAGTCGTATGGAGCTTTGAAGAAGGGTATTGTATTTGTCGAACATAAATCTCATTTTGAACCAATTGATGAAGGAAATTTTGACCTCAATTGTGGTCAGCTACAAATGAAAGCTCACTTATTTGTGAAAGTGGAAAGTCGAAATGGAGAATCCAGTGCAAGTCATAAGTCAAAGTTTGATTTGGAGTCAAAGTGATATTATTTGTCGAAATATACCTCCATACCCTGCACTCTACTGCCAACCATGTACCAACTGCGAACACTGTACCATCCTCTTTCAGTGTCAATGAGCAGTGCATCATACTGCTGACCATCCACCTCTTTTTCCACAATAGCCAACCTAGGGCATAATGGCACTTGTGTCCTGACAACATATCCAAATCACTTCTTCTTCTTCATTCATGAACCACTCAAATTGTCTTCTAACAGGTCTTAATCACAACACAGATCGCAGATCAGTGTCATTTGATAACAGCGCAGGTGATTTGTTGACCACAACAGCAGCAGGAGGATAATGTAGTTCAACAATTGCAGATCTGGGAATATTTGCGCACTCTCGCGGGTCAAGCTCGATGTCAAATATTGTACCCTATACCGGGGTTGAATCAATGATGATTGAGCATGGCATTCCAATGTAAACAGGCATCCGGCCAGGGATTGGGCTGCAATCAGAAATGTTACCTTGCAGATGCTTCAGTGCAGTCATTGTAATGGTTGCACCAACAGAAAAGGAAATGACAAAAAGTGACTGATATACCGTAGAAGTAACCAAATGCCCCTTCGTACGGGGTGTAGTCAAAGACACACTGACTGCCCATAAACAGTCAGCAACATATGTGAAATGGGTCGAAAGACAGGTTCAAAGCAAGAACATGGGAACACATTTGCACGCGCGCTTAATCTTACATAATTTCAGGGTGGCAAAGGACCTAGCAAAGCAAGGTGATTTATGAGAGTACTATCGTGCCTGCCGGCTTTGAAAAGCCACCTGAGACTGAAAATGCATTTCGAAAGGTGTTCCCTTTGTTTATAATTGCATGCATGTATCTATATCAAAAGAAACAGCTATGATTCATATAGTTGTGGATTTTTCTTGAAGAAAAATGGTTGTAATGTTGTTCCGCAAGCTTTATAAATTGCAAAATCCATGATTTCTCGTTAAGCTATTGTTAGACTGATATTGAATACATACAAAAGGGTGTCTATATGCACCTATCACTTCAGTGATATACTGGAACATTTCTCCGACACTGATCAAAGCCTTGTTGAAGAGTGAAGAGGTTCGAGAGGATGGAGTGTTCAAAATTGTGACATGCTCCAAAAAAGGAAGGAGAAAGTCTGCCGGCTTGAGATCGGCATTGATTTTTGCTCGAAGTCCTCAGACTGGTCATGGGGCAGGATCTGTCGGGAATTCAATCCAGCCGACATCGGCGGCATTGACATCACATTCATTGTCCACATATGTTGGGCATTATAAATAGCCAGTCAGCTCAAATACATGCTATGCTATGTGTATGCCAAATCTGAAAGCAATCTGTGCCAATACAAGGTGTTTACAAAAGAATTTTCGAAGAATTTTCAAACTCTGGTGGCATGATAGTACTGTACCAGCCAGAGTCCGGTACTGTGACGGATGTGACATTTGTGTGACCTTCTGAACCGTTTTCGGCGCCTCCAATCCAAATACGGCTCACATGGGGTGCTCGCTTCGAAGTGTTAGGTCCAATAGTCTTAATCGGTGCTGGCGCACCTCCTTAATCATCATTAATTATTGTTTTTGTTACGGGGCACTACAGGGCACTACTTAAAAAGGAACAGCTCCCCGCCCCAGCATCCGCTCATCCGTACACCACTTCTCTCTGAGTATAGACTATAAAGTCACGCCCGGATGACAGGCCCGGGAAAAATTGATCGGATTCGGACGATGCTCATTTCGGCTGAATTAGCATTGTCCGTCTGAATGACAATCACATTACTATTGATTTCGTTCTCACCCATGGATTGGCCGGTCGCTTGCCCATCGTTTTGCCTGTCCCTCTCATTTATTTTACCTCCGTTCACACTATTAATGCTCGGCGTCCCTTACAGTTTGATCGACAATGGTGGCGCTGCCGCTCCCGCCGCTGGCTCTTTGGACTTGCTCATTGTCTCCGCCTCCAACAACCTCGATCCTCAATTCCTCATTCTCCTCCACAAAATCCTCAGCTCGTAATCTCTTGCCCTTTCCCTTCTCGCATTACGATCTCAACAACTTGTGGGTCTCATGGAGATTCATAACACCTCGTCGGCTCCAACAGACCATGTTGCCATCGAATTGGAAGGACAGACTATCGAGGTTAGGTATCCTGCTGAACCTCAGCCCCCGAACTCCCTCATTTTCCTGGCGAGTATACAGATGGCATCATGCATACTGTGTACAAGGATATCTGCGTATTGTTCCTTCTGTCATAGTATATGACCATTAACCATAAATACAGCAACAATCTGAAACGAGAGGCACTGCTAGCCCTCTGTAAACAATATTCGCTTGGGACTTTGGGTAATAAGTCAGTCTTGAAGCAAAAGCTTATTGGCATTAGTGAGAACAAAATACGGTGGCCAAGGTGTGCCACATTGAAAGTTTCTCCAATACCTTACAGCTGATATGTTTATAGCCTTATCCATGGTGCTCGACGCGCTCATCGTGGCATCCGCGATGGTGGTATCACTAAAAACAAACCCAAGCCCAAGGACAGTTCCATTGCCTCATCCACCACTGTCAAAAAACTCAAGCCATCAGTTATCCGACGAAATGAGCTGTTGGGGCTTCCACTCAATGTGCCACTTGGCAATCAGCTTTTCAATACGCAACGGTCAAAAGACACGCGGACACTGGAGAAGAAGGCTGAGCTTCTTTGTTGGGTGAGTTTTCTACATTAGAAGTTCCAATCCATGCCTTATATAATTGATCAGGCAAAGGAATTCGACAAGTCACATCCCTATATACCTGAAGCAGAGATTGCAAGGAGACGGAAAGCTAGGGAGGAGGAGAGGGCAAAGGAGAAAGCAGCTGGTACGGTAAGTAGCAGGGATCACTCTTTCTTCCTAATGTTTTCATTCTTCTCGAGCAGGTAATGGTGACAGAGTCAATATGTTCAATGAACGAACAGATCGCTAACCTGACTGCTACAATCAACATGCTAGTAGTTGGCCTTCCGACGCTGCCACTGTTACCAGCTACAGTCCTTGCACAACTACAAACTCAACCCTCGATCCCTCCTGCTCCGTTTTCATCTGGTGAGTTTTTAATACTGTTCTACCTGAGTTGAATATTAATTGTGTCTTTAACAGCTACTTCGAGTGTTCAAACTAATAGGTTCTCCCTGGGACAGCAAGCTCCTCCTGTCACAAGCTCCCACTCTGTTTGCATTTCCCTGGACTGTCAAGTTCATCCCGTTACCCCTGATCCCATCCCATTCCTCTCACCGCCATCCACAACGCCTATGACTACTGGCGCGTTGGCCTCAAATAGTACGACCGCAACGTCAGCAACCCCTACCAATGAACTTGTCATAGCTGGAGCTATGGAAGAAACAACTTTTAGCCTTGCTATCGGTCATGGACAAATCATCAGGTACAAGTATAGTGATATTCGTGAACCCCGCCAAATCTCCTTTGCCACCAACATCGTTCGTCTTGACCGCATATGGGATGATGAAAGCCTCAATTGGGATCCTATCGATTGCACCAGGAATCTTCTCCAGATAAATGGTACAGCAATTGCACTCCGGTACTGGCAGACAGTCTTCAGCGGTAAGAAGAACAGGGTGTGGTCATGGTTGAAGAAACTCTGGACTGAGTGGAAGGTAATTCCGTCTCATCTTCATAAAATATCTTTCACTGACCTGTTTGTGCAGTATGTTGCTGAGCGTTACCGTTCTCGTGGCCCTGATGATTTTTGGCAAGAGTTTTCCTCAACCAAGGGCAAACATTTCCACTGGAAGGCTATCACTGATTGGTTACGGGAATTGCGTAGTGCGCAGGACGAGAGGCTCGTGGATAGGGCAAAGGTTGAGTATGGGGACCGTTTTTCTCAGGTCTTTGTGAACAACCGAGGCAAGGTACTTACAGATAAATCAGCCATTGCGCGTCGTTACCTTGCTGAGCTTGATCGTCGTTTGGTATAACACATCTCTGATTTACTACATTTGTTTTTTGTATACATTCTTAATAAAAGAAACGTTTGAATTACGAACTATAGTTAAGCACAATGACAGGAGCAGTTACAAGTAGGACAGACAGTAGTGGGTGCCCAATGCATATTGAAAAAGTCATCGCGGTCAACGTGAGGGTTATCGTTCCAGGATATGAGATATTTCACAATTGTCAGGTGTGTAAATTCCTGACTCCACCCCCCCCCCCATTCGCAGATTTGACGCAGAGGCCAGCGACGTTCAACTGATAACCACTGGCATCCGCCACGTCAAAAAGAGTGAGTTCCATAAGGGACAAAATCCATGCCAATATCAAGGAGATTGTTTCGAAACAATTCAAGAAATTGTTCAGATGTCTAATGGTCTTTGAGGATCAGCCAATAAACAAGTGAGGGCATACTTACCATTGGTTCATTTTCTTCAGCAATACAATCACCAGCACGGATTTTGCAAAACAAATAGCCTTCTGTCAAACCAGAGAGAAGCACCCATCTCGAAAATGCACGAACAACACATATATGCTGGTATTCTTCTGGCATTTCATCCCAGACAAATGGCTTGATATCTAAGAGATTATTTAGTAAGACTGAGAAGATCAGATAGTTTATGAACTTGCCTCCAAACTGACTGGTTTTTCGGAATGGAAGACAGAGCATAAGTTTTGTTTGTCCAGTTTGAGGATTTGGAGAGACTGAAATGTCTTGCATTTGGATCTTGAGCAATTCATCAACACGGAGTAAGCCACAGAAGGCTAGGTTGTAGCCCAGGTTCAACAGAAAATGGGCATGGGCTCCAAGATGTCCTTTAGGGGCTTTTTGAGATGAGAAAAAGAAAGCAGAGGATTGTTGCCAATTGAAGTGATACAGGCATTCGAGCAATTGCTATGCAAAGTAGTTGATTTACATGTATTAATAAAATTGATACTGCACATACAGACGTGACTGCTCGCGCACTAGTTGCAGTTTCTCCTGCACGTGTCTGAAGGAAAAGGTCAGGCAACCAGAGGGATAAAGCTCACGGAAACTGACTTTTCGACACCGGAGACTGAGCATGTAGCTTGAAACAGTTTCGGAAACAGAGGCGTTTCCGAGCATCTTCCCAGAAATTTCACTTTGGTGCCAAGCTTGCATACCTAAACCATGGATTTGCCCAAATCCAAAGGTTGCAGCTGCTCTCATCTTCTGAGCATGTGCATAAGTGGAGCATTCCACATTTGTTGCGATAGGACTGCCATTGAGGTTTATTTCATCACACCTAAGAAAGATCAATCCAATAACGGTAAATAACAGATACAGCACCTACGAGTGCATGATCCATGCCACTATATATACTGCTGCTTGAGGATGAGGGCTATCACAGAAAAAATGAGTTCCCTCCGTTATCATTTGTTGTTCAACGAGGAATAAGTTGCATTGCTTCATTAATCTTCAGTGGAATCAACCATCAGCAGGATAGAGCTAGCATATAATGGACACACACCGGAGATATTCTTGGGACGTCTTTTCGGAAACACTTTTCGAAACCTCACGGACTGCATTGCTAAGCCCAGAGAGGTCAACCTCAACTTGGTCATGGCTTTCTTCCAAATTGTCCAGGATATCTGCAGGGTCCAAGTGTTGTTCTTCAGTAATGACCTTAAATAGTCCAGAATACGAATTGTTGGTGGAAATGTCGAAGGTCATTGAGGTCGAAGTTGGGAGAGGAATGAACCGAACCCCTATTACTAACAAAGTGCAGTTCTGTTGGTGCAGCGCATTCCTGAGCTGGTAAGAGAGCAGCTACAGGAGTTTAATACAATTTCTAACAAGCCTCAAAGAAACCTGGAGGCAAACTCAATGGAATACTTGTCTCAAAAAACATGAAGAAACATGCAAGTATATTTGTATGATCACTAACCGAGATACGATTATATTACTTCACTGGCGACGGGCACGTTTAGATGGGTGTAATACTGGAGACTCCTCAAGGTCCGAAAGATCACTAACTTCATCCAGGCCAGCAGCAGTACGAATTGTACCCCTCCAATCACCCCTGCAAAGGTCTGCCCATCGCGTAAACTTCTGCAGGCCTACCTTCCACCGTGAAGCCCGCGATACTTCCTGTTCAGCGCGTTCGGTAGCAGTTGCCGTTTCTAAGAAGGATTTGTCTGGTTGAAACCATTGTTGCGCCAGCGGAAAAGGCCACCAGAAGAGTACTGTATCATTGCATAGCGGCTCTCATGTGCTTGGATGGGGATAGTAGAGTGGGTGATGAGTGCAGAGGGAAAGAGGATGGTGGAGCCAGGAGGAAAGCAGATGATGAGCCCAAGGTCCCAGAGCATGAGCTGTCCGCCTTTGTCGGGGTTGAAGGGTCCCATGTTGGTATCAGCGCACCAGCTGGAGGCACGGTTTTCAGGATCCATGTGAGGCGGAGAAAAGGAGAGGGGTCCCAGGTTGAAGGTGGTCGCAGCAAAGGCAGTGTTTGGGAAGTTAGCATGCAGCTCGGGCTGCTTACATTGTATTTCGTCGTTTGTATCTCTATATTCTGCATAGTTCTTGTGGCAGAACATATTGAACAGAGCTACAGAGAGTTCTGTTAACATTTGCAGGGCTCAGAAAAGGAGAAACAAAGATTGTACCACTTTGAAAACCTGAGATGCGCCGAATCGCTGTGTTTTGAAGAAGCTCTTGTACGGCGCATTGGTTGGCCCTGCCAGAGACTTTGTAGTTCTGTGGTTTGCGCCACCCGTTGCCATAACCGTATCCCACTGTTCGGGAGGCAAATTCTCCACGCCGGCCATGTTTCTGTGCTTCGGTGAACATGCTGGACTCACGACAATGCACAGCAGCAGCAGCAGCTTCAGCTTCCACTGCCTGCCATTCTGCCCCCTTGGACCCGCGAGGAACTCCGCCAAGGACTGCAATAACGCGGTCATGAGTGTCAACAAGCACAATGCAGCTCCTGAAAAGAGAGGTGTTAAGTAAATTCATAGTTGAAATACAAGCTATACATACAGCCCATCCCATTGAAGAAGCTTCAGGCCACTCAGCGTGCTCAGGACTTCAAGATCTTTCCAAACCCTTTGAAGCCCAGGAGAGAGCTTTTTGCGAGGATTGGCGTTCCAGCCACTAGACGACATGGGGAGACTGGAGGCGTTGAAGTCTTCAAGCTGTATTGGCAAAGCTCCTTTAGCCAGCTCAACGACAAAAGGCTTTACGCCCCTACTTGTGACGCATTCTACCGCTTCAGCAGCCCGTTTGGCGTGCGAACGCTTTGTGAGCTTTGCGTACTTCTTGCTTTTGCGGTATATTGAGGGAGAGGTGTTGGAAAGATCGTTTGGGGGTAGCGGTTCTGCGCGCACTTCTTCGTCAGCTTCTTTGTCCTCAAATTCTACCTCTCCATCATCTAAGGGTTCTCCAGCATCTTCAGCAGCCATGCGCGCTTTGTGATCGGCCTCAAGAGCGGAAGAAAGGTCAAAGGAAGGGAATTTGATGCAAGCAGTGGGGATAGTATCGTCTGTATGTAAAGATTAGTCTCAGTTCATCTCATAAGGGAGGTTAAGGACGTGGAGGTTTGTTTTAGAAGAAAACGTATTCCTGTTTGAATTTTTAGCCACCAGAGCCTTGCCTAGATGATGGGCTGGGCATCTGTTGACTGGGAAATTCAAGCAGGAAGAGAAGTGAAGAGATTAATTACATTACATAGGGCACTCACCTAGATTAGAGCCCATTTCTGTTACGATCACTTCTTTTCCATCTTATCTTTTTCCTTATCTCTTGTCTTATCTTTTATCTTTTGTCTTATCCTCTATCTCCCTTATCCTATATCTTGTCTTATCCTGTCACCTGACCTATTATTCATGCTTACTGATACAACATGCGCTTTTCATTTACTTATATTAAACACAGCAGTCTTACAACACATATACAGCATGACGATCGAGCTTTCATTACTTACACATTGCTTTACTTATGTTCTACTCATGTTTACCACTAACCCAGGGCATTGGGCATTACTAGGGCAGAGGGTTGTTTACTTGTATATAAGCTGTAGTTACTTGCTGTATTTCCTTAGCTTTGATCTCGTCTATTCTACCTGGTTTAGCCCAGAACTTTGCTTGCTTCCTTTATCATTCCGCCAACTGAGGTTTTCTTGAGTGTGACGCCTGGTGATACCTGTCACTAGAACCAGTCGCTGACAATTTCAACAGAGAATTGGTGGGGATGAGGGAGCAAAACCAAGAGAGAGCACAATCAACAAAGACGCATGATGGCAGTCATGCACAAACAATATCAGATCTGTTTAAACGTGCACGCGCTCTAACGGGTGTTTCCGGTTAAGCGCGCGTTCTGTTTCTTTTGCGTCAACTGTGGCTACGATGTTGTAGCTCGCTGTTTTTCCCAGCCCTCCCAACAAAACTTTGACCCAATATTCAACAGGGACACGTGACGGCGCAGTCGTGAAGGAGCTTAAGCGCGCATTTCCTTTCTTCAACTTCAATTGCTGTATTTCTTTCCCAGCTGGCCCAACAAAGCTTCAATCTCACCCAACAAAGTCAATCTCAAAGGAAAGCCATCGCCGCTTGCCCAAACCCCAGCTCCATCCGCCGTTCGCCAGTCACCCATGCACCCCTCCAGCGAAACATTGACCCAGTGCCGCGCAACCAGAACTGCATCAAAAACCTCAGGTCTTTCAACCTTATCGTATACCCTCCTCGCCTGATCTGATTCTTCTCCTCTTAGTGTTGCATTCATATCACCCACCACCTGACTCGCTCTCCTCAGCTTGAGTTTCCTCTCCAACAGGCTCTAACCCGCTCCCTCTTCCTCAACCTGCTCTAATTTCTCTTTTTCGTCTGCGCCGTCGTCACCCATATCTACTCTGCAACACGGCATGCCCGATGCGAACGAAAACAACACCCACGACCAATGCCACGGCCGCGTAGAGATGCTCCCGACAAGAACAGATTTAATCCAGGTGTTGGCCATACGTGGTCTTTTTTTAATTTATTTACTGCCCCTCAGCCTCATACAGTGCAGCCAAATCAATCCCTCTGTGAAATATGGCGCTCTCGGGACATCCCTCCTGTCTTCTTTACAACAGACTCTGTGTTCAATCACTCAATCTCGAAGAGAAAAATCGAAATCTTTCACGAAATTCCGTCATCACCTGTTCAAACCCCACCTCCATCTTTATTTGCTATGGGTATTTATACCAAATCCGACTCATTCCCCGGTACTTGTCGACACCGAGGTGAAGAAGCCCGAAGACTGGCTTGGGTAATGGCTTTTCAACAGGCTCTGTTGGGAACTGTTCAGATGTGCTTAGCACCTCGCCCTAGTCGTGATCACAATTGCTTTGAATCAGCTGCCGGGTTGCAACTTCTGATGAGTCAACCGCTGCTGCTACTGGTCCTTCATATGGTGGTCAACCTCCTGCTTCTGCAAAGCGTTTGCGCCCATCTATCCCCGGTCCCCAAGAAACCCGAAAATGTGCCCGCGTCGTGGGCTTCTCCCGAGAACAATGCCAATGTACCCCATACATTCCCTCTTCATGGCTCAGTATGCTAAGTTTTGAGCCTTCGCCGTCCTCCATCCCTAGTTGCTACTATTAAACTGTTTCCTGCACTTGATGAATTCTTCCTATTTTCTCCCTGTACCTTCCCATACAAACCATATATGTTTATTTTTTCCGTCCGTCCCCTGCTCCATCTTTAGTTGTCACCGAGGTTTGTTCCGTTGGTCGCCTCCATAGCCTCAGCCCAGTATTTAGCTTCCCAATACCAATGTCTTTAGGGTTTCATTGAATGATTATGCCAGCCCGATGCCCCTTATGTACCCTTTTCAGGTTGCTGATAAAATAGGAGACAATTTCATCATCTTTCTTCAGCACTGATATCCAAGCGCTTCAATTACAATGGGAATCAAAAATCTTTGGCCTGTAAGTTGCCACCTTATTATTTTGTGGCTGTCTTGATGTCTACATTACTCAATATAGTTGATGGACGAAGCTGCATTCACCTGCAAGCTCAGAAAATTCGTTGTGGAACGTGGATTCATTCAAGAATATCACAGATCCCGCACAGTTATCATTGGGATAGATATAAGGCATGTGCACTCACAATACATCTACTTGCCAAAGATTATAACAAAACCTAATATGTAGCTCGTTCTTGGATGGTTTCCGTGCCGCCGATAGGGTCAAAGGACAGCTCCACGCATCCCATGCGACCCTTACTCAATTCTTTAAGTTCCTATGCGGCCTCTCTAAAATGGGTGCTCATTGTATATTTGTCTTTGACGGGAATCAACGACCACGGATGAAGCGCGGGCACCGAGTCATCACGCATGAACTGGACTATCAAAAACATTCCAAAACTATGATCAAGTTATTTGGTTATCACGATTACTCAGTATGTCAATGAGATTGTTTTCACAAGCAGCTCAACTAAGCAAACTATACAGGCCCCAGACGAGGCTAAAGTGGAGCTAGTGGATATGCTTAAGCAGGGTGTAATTGATACCATACTTTCCAAAGATAGCGATGTTTTTCCCCTTGGGGCCAACTCTGTTTTGAAAATTATAGAACCGTGAGTATTTTATACTCTGAGGATCATTCTCTGATAATTGAGTTGCGGTTTGCTTTCAGCAAAATAAAAGGGTCTCGAAAATGCTGGGAAGAGTTGGAGGTCTACGTTTATGATGCTAAGACACTACAGACGCACTTAGGGTATTCTCAGGCAGGGTTGATTCTAATCTCCCTACTTCTACATAATGATTTCACAAGTGGTGTAAACGGCATAGGCCGTCAAACCGCTCATGGCCTTGCTCAGAGTGGGTTTGGCGACGTGCTCCTCAATTCCTACCAGAAATATTCTATGATGCCGGAACAACTCTCTCAGGCCTTCAAGAAACTCAATAAAGACATGGCTCATGAAATTCAATACAACATTCGTGGTTGCATGGGTTCTTGTAGTCCTACCCGGGCAAGAATACTTCGGGACTCTGCATTTCCTACACCTGAAGACTTGGAGGTCTTGAATACATTTTTGAGGCCTGTTACGAGCTCTTCACTTGCACTCCAGCCGGTCCCGACTGCGCTGAGGTTACCGACACTTCCCGACATTGTTGGAATTATGGCGTTTTGCTCCGAGCACTTTGCCTGGTCTGCAAAGCTCACGCTCGAGCATTTCCATGATTCTCTCTGGCCTGGTGTTCTCATTCGAATGTTATTCTCCGTATGTACAAATTCATTCACAATGTTCTGATACCCTCATACTCTTGTTAGAAATATATTGTCTATAACGCGGATAAATCGGAATTTCTGGTCCCCCGTCTCCAGGGCCAATACGAGGTAGACAACAAGGGGAATCCTTATGTACCCACCCTGTCAACCTCAATCATTACCAAGAATATCTTAGCATTTCCGGCAAAGAATGCATGCAACACCGCCTCCATTACATTCAGCACTACATTCCTTGTACAGCTCACAGGCTTGGCTTCTGCGACTGCACATAGCCGGAGAATTGATGTTCCAGTTGCTATAATTGCAGCTGCTCTGAGTCGACTAGACAAGGTTGAAAACCTGAGTGAACTACTTGGTTGGTTTTCTACTTTCTCTTGACCTCGCATTAATCCAAACATCTACAGGTCCCCGTCCAATTTCCAAGATCTCTGCCCTGACAAATGATTATGGCACCGCCGGAACTAGTAAGGCAGGTTCAAGTACGTCGGGTTGGTCGCAACTACGAGCTGTTACTTAATTACTTCATTTAGGTAGGATGCAGGGGCCAGCAGTAAAACGCAAGATTGATGATGATGGTTATATGCATAGAACTCATGCGAAATCCATCCATCTTGGTGTTGTAGAACTTACTGACAGTGAAGACGGTCTTTGAACAAGTAGGAATTCTTTTCCCTATGATATCTATGTATGTATATTATCAAATACACGATGATACAACCCAAAATAATCTGAACTCGAAATGTCAAAACTTCGGCAGTTCATGCAGAGGTTCAGTGGTATATCTACAAGTCTACAGTACATTGTGGTTTGATACAGATTGCACAGATGTTCACTGCAGATGATTCAAATAAGATTCTCGGCAGTATAACACAATTGTACTCACTCAGACCACTAAAACCCATTCTTTATGTTGAGTGTACATTGTTTAAAGCATATTACATGTATGTTCAAGACTATAATTGTACCAAGCAAGTAAGACAGAAGTCGAGACAAGTAATTATGGGCTGACATACTGCCTATGCTCGGATTTCCAGAACAATAGCTAAAGCAGCTCAAAAGCATAATAGACTCGGAATGTATGACAGGTATCTGATGCAACAAGGCACAACGGAACAATAGCCAAAGCAGCTCATATCTGATGCAACCAGGCACAATGGAACAATAGCTAAAGCAGCTCATGCCTGACAGATATCTGATGCAACCAGGCACAGTGGCACAATAGCTAAAGAAACTCAACCACATGTTTATTATGATTGGTATCTGATGCTCATGTGAGTCTCGGAGTTTATCCGGAAGTCAGATGGATCAATGATAGTTGCATATGGTTACCTCGGAACAAGATATTCCGAGCCATGTGCAGCATAATAAAACCCTAGACCCTGGACTAGTTCTAGGCCCCCGAAATTGCATATATACCAGTAAAAACCTCGAAACAGGACAAGCTTGCTCCACCCCCACTTCTGTAGAGATTGCTAGTCCTACAAATTGAAGGGAGTTTAGTTTCAGCATAGAAGAATACACTTGATTAGACAGAAAGAATTGTATAACACAGACAGATTGTACTATTTGACTTAAAGAAAGAAAGTAAAGTTATTCAGTACAAGCAAGTAAAGTTATTCAGTTCAGAAGTCACAAAGTTATCTTTGAATATCAAGCCCAAGTTTTATAGAACTTGTGAAAGAAAATCTATTACAATTGTTATAACCAGCTTGAAAGCATTTTGTACATTGAATATAATAAATCTTTCTGTGCACCCCTCCGAACTTGTGTTTGACTTAAGTTTTGTGTGTGTTGGTGTTGGTGTTTGTGTGAGATTTGTTCTTGCATTTGCATTTTGCACTTAGCCTCAAGTCAGCATATCAACGAGAAACAGTACTTTTTACTTAAACTCCTGGATGCCTGCATGCCATAGCAAGAGTGCTTAACAGACTGGATAACTTAACAAATGCAAGGATCAATGTCAGCAATGCGAGTTGGAGGATTGACATCCTGCTCCAAGGACCAAGTGAACAAATTGAGTTCGGAAGTGCAGCAAGTTACGCTAGTGTTTTGTCTTTTTTTCCTGTCAACAGAACTTCGTACTTTTTCTGGCTGAACAAGATTCACTGGGCAGACGATGGAAGATGAACGCAAAAATAAAAAGACCGTAACACAATGTAAGAAAGACAATACTCGGTTATTAATTCAAAGCTCCTAATACATGTACTCATCTATCCTGTTACAATGCCGCATACGCGAAAACCCTGACCGGATCAACCTTCGTACACACTTGGCTGTAGCAAGCATACTTGCAACCCAACCTGTTTTCTTTGTCTCTTCCTCAAATGCAAGCTCTCGACCTCAGCGCTCGATCAATGGAAATAGCACCTTTGTAAGTTCTACATATCTTATACATTGGCTCTCATCCTTCTCAATCCCTCATGAAGAGAAGAGTGGTATGAATTCAATTTCATGTTCATTTTCTTCTGCATCTTGCACCTCTCGCCTACCTCTCACACCAAATGCCTCTGAACGGATTCAACCACTTCACTTCCCTTCCTTGCCCTTCATGAAAAGGCACTTAACTCGTATGGCATTGGAATCTGCTCCCGGCGCCGTCAATTGCCCGCTCATTCTCCGGAGCATGTGGATCCGTCGGGTGATGTGGTGCCGTCCCTAAAGGGGACCTGTCATTACGCATCAGGTCACATCCCGTAACAATCCATTACGAGATGTGACCCGCATAGTCTTTTCTGTTGGTCTCAATTGCACTTCTCAAAAACTGCATCAAAACCAACTTACAACGGCCCCACTACTATGGTTCACAGGGTACTTCCGATTTCTTGAATATTGCGAATAATGTCTTAAATTTTTGAGTAATCAAAAATCTGAGTAGACAGTCTTGTTTAGAATCATGTTAAGCTTGTATTTTATCTTACATGTTAGAGCAGATAAGGCATAATCAGAGCGTCGGACCATGACCAAGCAAAACAGGGTACTTCTGCATCTTGGGTCACACTAAGTCACATCAATGCCGCTGCTCGGCACTCTGGCACACTGTCAAGCCCATGCCTTGGGCCTCCATTCCGCCGCTCGGTATTCCGAAGATCCACTGTTTTATTGTAATTGTCATGCCCTGACCACAACCAACCAACCTCAGCACCCTCCCACACGCTTCCTCACACCTCTCCAAGACATCCCCGAGGTAGTACGCACCTCCCCAAGACAGGATCACGGGTAATACGCACCTCCCCAAGACTATCCTGACAACCTCCCGACACGCGTACGAAACTCCTTAGCACCAGCCCCATTAAGTACAAATCTCGATCACCTGTCTCCCTCGATTACTGCCTCATGTTAAGCTCTGATGTTCCCTTGTTCACTTCCCATACCTATTTAAGTAGCTCCGTAACGTCCCCAAGCCCCAGCTTGGTATATTTTGATCACACACCCTTTACATAGGTCCAGTCCCTGTCCCTTTGTACCTGCTAACCGTACGGAATTCTCTCTACTCTCTGTTTCTTATCTCTGTTTCTCTCTACTCTTGTCTATTGTCTCACGATCGTCTATACGATCGAATATACGCTTTTACTTCACGTCTAAGCAACCGAGTGAGTCTTCGAGCTCCCTCGAACAATACTAAAGCTCCCCAACGCCTAACGCCTTGGAGAGCCAACCTCCCCAAACCTCCTTGAGCTCCCCTAGCTTCCTAAGCTTCGGGATCTCTCTAGGTAACGTCGAAGCTACTCCTCACGTCGAACTACGTACTGCTTCTCCGTTACACCTCCCACACTCGAGGACGTCCATCCTCAAGCCTAGCCCCGGGGACCTACCCCCCTGGTACATCCCTTCTCGGAGCTTACACCCTCGAGACCCATTTACACATACGACCTACTCGATCCTATATTGACGTTCTAGCGAGTACAACTCCTACTACGCAATATCGTACGGTCCCGCACTCTTCCTTAACCTCCCTACGCCTTAGGGACCTCCCTGGACCTCCTAGGAACCCCTTCAAGGGTCACCACCTCTTGTTCTAGCCACTACTAGGTCATTCCCGTCCTCGGTCGCGGTTCTCGTAGCTCCCTTCGAGCTCCAGCCTGCTCCTAGCACGCTACAACATAAACCTCCACATACCAAAACCTACCCTAAGACCTATTTTGACCCAGGTCTTACATTATACCAAGCTCTCCCGTCACCGAACGGACTCGTCGCGACAAAATGTCTGCGACGTCAACGGAACGACCTTCCAGTTCCAAACTCGAATCAAGGAAGCAAAAGAGCGCCTTATCTCGTGGAAACACGACACAAGCTCAAAAGTCAAACCAGGCCGCTAGCTCCGCCACTGTCACGGTGGCAGCTGGTCAACGCCTGATGTCCATCCCAGAACAGTCGTTCGGGGACGAGACCGCCAGCAACGTAAGGACCCCCGAGGGACGTCAAACTGCGGTTCAGAGCCCCCTCCAGTGGAACCTGGGATGGGGCCACTACAAGGGAGGTATACCTCCATGGGTTATGCCCAACCTGCTAGTAGTCCCATGGGAGGTTTTACCTACTCCCCTACCTGGGGAACGAGAGGACCTCCTCCTGGACCGGTACCACAGCTAGACATGGAGTCAGCTTCAAACGTGGGTGGAAGAGTCAGCGGCCAAGTAGCCGCTATCGAGAGGATACAAGGGGAGAATGCGAATCCTCTTACATACGACAACAGGAGAAACTTCCGGAGAGGAGGGTATCACCTGCAGTTCTGAACAATCTCGGACGTCGTCCAGGAGGCTACCGACTCCTCCAGTACAGTCTCCTAAACCTCCTCCTTTGAGACGAGGAAGCTCACTCTCAGGTCTTTTGAAGAGTCCAGCTATGAATACGCCTAACTGGGAGCGTACTCACGCACTCCATCATAGTAGGACCACCCTCCCAGTGCAACCATTGTCAGAGATGACGTTACGAATGGAAGACGTTATTAGAATCCAGGAGTGTCTCCCGGAGGACGTAGCTATAGTCTTACGGCAAGTATTGGGGTCGATGGGGATCGAAATATTGGGAGAGGGTCTCGAATTTTCAGACCTACGGGTACAGTTCCTAACGGTGGGAACTCAACTGGAGATAGACCTCCCAGAGAAAGCGCAACAGTGGCTGATGACCCCGGCAAACCGATCGGACTTCCTCTGGTTATACAATGTCTTACTGGACCCAGAGCGGGTGTTAGAATTGTTAGAGGCAGAGGCACGTTACGGGCGATCGTCCCAAAACTCGAGGGGAATACTTCCCCTCCTCCCTCATACCTATGGAAGGGAGAAGGAATTCTGTGACGAGGAGGGGCTACGTATATGGTACCGAGCCTCTAGCTACAGATTAGGAGCCGTACGATTTGAACCTCCCCCTGCGAGGGTTAATATCCCGAATTACCAGGCGATCCAAATACTTCGGAACGCAAACCTAGCGGCGACAGCTGCAAAAATTGATGAAGAAAGCAACGAGGAGGTCAACACAATCGCTGCAAAAAATCGTAGACGCAGGAGATACACCACGGCTCACCTCCTTGCCCCAGTGGAGTCAATGCCTGATCAGGATAGTCCTGTCCGGGTCCGTAGCGGACAAACGGTGTACACCTATACGCCCATGAGGCACATGCACCAGCTTCTGGTGAGAAGTGAGGAGTCTGAAGCGATGTTGTGTTCGCAGGAGACCCGACACCGGACGTTACTAGCGGAATCAGACACTCTGATGCTGTCGGAGGAACTTTCTGGATCGAATCTGGAAAGAGCCTTGGAATTCCGTCGCAGACTGGTCGCGGATAATCGGGGAACATCGTATATGGTCCAATGCGAACCAGTGAGTGTAGCGGAGTTCCCCTTGGAACAATTCGACCAGAAGGGGCAGCTCCGTGGATCTGATGGACGCTCCCTGTGGCAGAAGCATTCATCGCCCAGAAACAACGAGGTTCCTGAAGTCCATAACCCCGGTAATACGGCCATGAGGAGCCCTCAGTTACACTCGGGGACCTCCCCCACCGTACATGCGTTCGCTCAAAATTCGACTCCTCCACCCCGAGTCAACCTCCAGACGAAACCGGTAACTCCAGTCTCGACACAACGATACCAGTTCGGTGAGGTAAGGATGGAGGGCGCGCAACATTCATCCCGGATCTCGGGACCCGATCTGACAGCTCGACTGGTCCCGACCCTGTACACGTTCCTCCAAGGCGAAGCAATCCATCAGTCATACCCTATCAAGGGTCGATATCGATGCAGTCTCAGGCAGTGGGGGCGGAGAATCAAAGGGGTCCGAACCAACGAAGAGCGTTGGCAGTTCACGAGGAGGCGGTACCCCCGCAGGAAGCTCCTTTTGGACCTCCCTTTGTCCTTGGAGCCCAAACGAACCAACCTGGCATGGTCGACTCGGTACATTCTCGGGAGTCAGTAGTAATGATCCAACAACAGGCCCGAGTCATTGAGACGCTCCAGGAGCAACTCCGTGAGGTAAGGCAAGGGTTCGCAGCAGGAGGAATACCGACGGGTGGGTCATTTTCCAAAACAGGAAACAAGGCGGGATTACTCGGGCAAGCGCCCATGGAACGATAGAGGACACAAGGGGGGGTCCCTCTCCTGTAGTTCCCCAACCCAGAAGCTGGCAAGCTACGGAGCCAATATCCTTTACCAGACGAACTCCTATGGGAGTTAGGGAAGGGAACTTTCAGGAAGGACAAACAGCCCCGTTACCGCCACTCCGAGTGTGGATAGGAGACGTATTCAGGAATGGGGAGCTCGCGTGCAAAGAGCGGAGCTCGGGGAGTACGTGAGACCGGAAGGAGGAAGGTACGCGATGGAAGACGGTGGAGCCGCTGTAGGGGAAGGAGGCAGAGGGGGTTTTAACCTCCCTCCTAGAGTACCTCCCCCACACTTTTCGAGCCAATCGAGAGATCGAGAACGACCTCTGAGTCGAGGGGGACGGGCTCAAAGGGGACAGGAAGGAAGGAGCGGGGGAGGGGCACCACCCCCCTCCTCCTCCTCCTCCCTCAGGAGGACCGGGTGATAATGACTCGGAAGGGTCCAATGAAGGGGAACACACCCAGTCGAGTAGGAACGGTGGAGGGAGGGAGGGGGACAGAGAGGAGCTTCCCACTGGGGCTCCTGAAGCACCCCCAACACGCTACGACCCGGACCAACCCTGGTACTACGATCCAAGACAGGGGTGGCATCGTAAGGTAGCTCCTAGACCTCCCATTGAGGGACGAAATACGTGGGAGAGTAACGAGGAGAAGAATCGGATTACCATCGAGTCGAAGCTCGACGTCGGTAAGATCGAAAGCTTCGCAGGTGACGACCGATCTGCATGGAAGACGTGGGTCCTCAGTCTGGAAAGGATGTTTGGAGTACGTCCTACCATCTATGCTCGTGAAAAGGACAAGTGCGCTTCGGCGGCCAGCCACCTCACTGGTGCAGCACTCTCCCATTTCGATACGTTGAATCGGCAACGGCTGAGGGGGGAGCACACCTGTCTCGAAGACTGGACAGAGTTCAAACGAGAATTCGGTTCCAAATTCGGACCAATCGGACGGAGAGGCCGGAGAGGAGGAAAGCTTCGCCAATTTCTTCATTCGCTTCAACGAATACGCACCTCTGACCGGGTTTAACGACGAGGCCCTGGTAACATACCTCAAGAAAGGGGTAGCTCCCTGGTTGCCTCTACAGGTTGTTACCGGAAGAGAAGAACCTCGATCCTACGACGAATGGACTCGAGTATTCACAAGTTGGATGGAGCCGTACGCGCGCAAGCGGAGAGTCTGAGGAACCTCCACGGCGAAAAAATGCTGCAAGGATGGCTGAGCCGTTTCCCCGGGTTGGAGCTAGCACCCGAAGCTCCTTATAAATCCCCTCTACGTAGGGAACGAGATCCAGCTGACGTCTGGACCTCCAATCCAAAGCCAGCTGTAACAGGGAGGTTCCAGAACAGATCCAACTGGAAAGACGGACGACAAAGGGCCTCCGCAGCGTGGGGAGAAGAGGAAACCTATGATAGCAAAGATCGAGGGGAAAGCGAGGACTGCTGCCACTGCAGGGACGGAGGAGAATGGACTGAAGCGATCCTCCGGGCAGGAATTACGGATACCGGGAGGAAATGGACTTCCGAAGAAAGAGCGGAGAAGTGGAGAAGACGAAGGCAGGAACTCTGCATGCGTTGTGGACGAAAGGAGCACTGGGCAAAGGACTGCCCCAACCCGGAATCACTGGAACGTCCAGTGGAGGAACAAGGGAGCTCTGAGAGAGCTTCCAAGGCTGATTCAACTCGAGGAAAAGGGACGACCAACCAAGGGGGAGGTCGTAAGGATGATTCAACTCGTCCTTTAGAACGGATTCGCGCCGGGATCACAGTGGAGGAACGGGAAGGGATGGACGATCTATGGAACGTTCACATCTTAGACTCACCAAAGGAAGGTGAGCAAGAACTGTTGGACGAAGTGGGAAATGGGCAGGGGGCTTCGAGGTAGATCAGGGCGAACTGCGAAGCCCCGCAACACCTTCGCCTATCACAATAAGAGCTGCACTCGCGGGGAGTCAGCCAGCTCGTCTCACATCCCGATCCTACAACTCCTTCATCATCCTTACACGTTTTCCGTTCTCCGACCTCGATGAAGACAAAGAATACGCCACACTAGTGGATAGTGGAGCAACTAGATGCTTCATAGACAAAACCGTCGCTATGCAACACCCCGAAAATTTGGTTGACCTAACAAACAGCATCCCTTTGGAGCTGTTCGACGGACAACCTACCTCCGCAGGATTGATAACTCAGACCTACACTGACCAGATCAGCTTTGCGGATGGAACAATTCACAAGGTGGAGTTCCTAGTAACTCGATTACACCCCACGGCTCCAATCGTGCTAGGACTGCCGTGGCTACGAACGCACAACCCAGTAATTGACTGGAAGGAACTTTGCCTGACGTTCCAGGACCGAAACGTCAGAATCTCAGCAGCCCTTGCGTCGGAAATTGTCCAACCAGGCGCCGAGGGAGGTACGAGGAGCTAGGAGGGGGGTAAACAGCGAGAACATACACGAAGGGACTCTCCAACCACCTCCTGAAGTTCTCCAACAACCTCCAAAAACTCCCAACAACCTCCAAGCTCCTCTTAAAGCTCCAAGGACGAGGGTAGAGCTAGAGGAAGTGAAGGACGAGGAGTACGAGGCGAGACAGCCGGGTCCACACAAATTATTCCCCTCAGAAAAAGATCTAGGGCCAGACGACCCAATCCTGATGGGGATTAACAAATGGCTAGCGTTCGCGAGCGAAAGTCCGGAAGAACAGGTGGAGGGAATCCTTGAGGCTGGACGATCCGCCATGGAGAAAGTAATCCGCAACCAGCAAAGGATTCAGAGGAGGCCTATCAAAAGTGGAGAGTAGAGACACGGAACGATCCTCCTCCTGGCCTGGAGCTAAGCAAAAAGTCCGGTGGAGGAAGAAAGGAGGGAACATGGACCTTATCCCGACCTCCCCACCTTGGACATCGAAAGCCTGAACATACCCACGATTCCTTCAAGGTCAGGGCTAACTCCCAAGGGTTCAATAAGACGCAACAACTTCCGAAGAAAGCAGCTCATAGCGGGAGCCCATGTGGTGGAACGAAAATCGGACCCCACCATACAAGGGAAACCCATCAGCTTAATAGGAGCAGCTGGAATGGATCATCTACTGAGGGAGGGAACCCCAGCGTACTCCTTCACATATCGCCCACGAAGGAGGGATCCCCGACCGAAGAAATGCTCCGGGCGAGTGATAGCAGCGCCACAGAGGGAGTGCAGCAACCAAAGGTCCTGAGAGTGGGACCCTAGTCCGGAACAAGGAGGGGTCGTCAAGGAGCTCGACAAAGAAGAATCGAAGCGTCAGGAGACGGAGGAGTTAAAGAAATCCATTCCCGTCCAATACCAGGACTACCTGGACGTATTCTCACCTGGAGAAGCAAGGACGCTACCTCCTCACCACCCTACGATATCAAAATCGAGACAGAAGGGGATGCGATACCTCCCATAGGGAAGCTTTACAACATGTCTGAGAAGGAGCTGAAATCTCTCAAGGAGTACATCGACGAGATGTTGGGAAGGGGTTCATACGATCCTCCAGTTCCCCCGTGGGAGCTCCTGTCTTGTTTGCCAAGAAAAAGGATGGTACCCTGCGACTCTGCGTCGACTATCGAGCCCTGAACAAGATTACGAAGAAGAATAGGTACCCTTACCATTGATAGGACCTTAGTGGACCAACTACGGAAGGCGAAGATCGACCTCCGCGCAGGATACAACAACGTCAGGGTAGCCCAGGGACACGAGTGGAAGACTGCATTCCGAACTCGGTACGGGTCATTCGAGTACCTGGTAATGCCCTTTGGGCTCACGAATGCTCCCTCGCGTTCCAATTCTTCATGAACGAGATCTTTCACGATATGGTGGACGTCTGTGTGGTGATTTATCTGGACGACATATTAATCTACTCAGACGACGAGGAGTCCCATGTGGAGCACGTCAAGAAGGTCCTGGAACGATTACGGCCAACCACCTCCACGCAAAGCCGGAAAAATGTGCGTTCCATGTCGACACCGTCGAGTACTTGGGGTGATCATATCACCATTGGGAGTATCCATGGACCCAGAGAAAGTGAAGGCAGTAATGGACTGGCCAAAACCAAGGACGGTGAAGGAACTTCAGGCATTCCTAGGATTTGCAAACTTCTATAGGAGGTTCATAGACAATTATTCGGGATTACCAAGGTGTTCACAAAGCTCCTACGGAAAGACTCCGTGTGGAACTGGACCCCACAGTGTAGCAGTGCATTCGAACTGCTGAAATCAGCGTTCTCGGAGGCTCCAGTCTTAGGACACTACAACCCGGACCTACCAGTGGCCTCGAATGCGATGCTTCCGACTTGGCGATAGCGGGGATCCTCTCACAGCTAGACCCAGAATGGGCGAAATATACCTATTGCCTTCCATGCACGGTCCATGATCTCCGCGGAACTGAACTACGACATCTACGATAAGGAGCTCTTGGCTATTGTGGACTGCTTCAAACAATGGAGGGCGTACTGCGAGGGATCCCGACACCAGATCCAAGTATATTCAGACCATAACAACCTCCAGTACTTCTCCACTACGAAGCAACTGACAGCGAGACAAGCCCGGTGGGCAGAGCTCCTTTCAGGTTATGATTTCGTCATCAATTATCGACCGGGGAGGTTGGGAGCCAAACCGGACGTGCTCACCCGAAGATCAGACGTGTACCCAAAGAAGGGAACCCAAAGGGATCAAGTCTTAGCAGGGAGGGAGAGAGTACTTATACCTCCAGAACGCCTGAACGCTACCATTCTCATGAATGAAGACCTATTGGTAAATGAGTAAGGGAAGCTCCAAAGGACACGACGATAACTGAAGCACTGAAGAGGATTGCCCGCAATGAGGAGGAATCCCTCGTTTGGGAGGATGGGCTGATAAAGAGGGGAGGTCGTATATATGTCCCAGACGTCGGGACCCTACGAAGGGAGGTCCTACAATCGTACCACGACCATAAACTAAGGGGACACCCGGGTGAGAAGCGCACTAAGAAGCTCGTAAACCAACTGTTCTTTTGGAAGGGACTGTCCAAAGACGTGAACTACTACGTGCGTAGCTGACACTCGTGTCTGAGAGCCAAAGCCCGTCGCTCCAAACCTTACGGGAACCTCCGTCCACTACCAATTGGTCAACGACCTTGGTCCTCGATCTCCCTAAACCACATCACGCAGCTCCCAGTCACGGCGGGTCCAGAGAAATACGACGCCATCCTCGTAGTAGTCTGCCGACTCACCAAACAGGCCATATACGTTCCTTGTCATACGACAGATAATGCGGAGGACTTTGCTAACCTATTCATAACACACGTCTTCTCAAAGCATGGGATGCCCTCTGAGATAACCTCGGACCGAGGCGCCCTCTTTGTATTCCAATTTTGGAGGGAGCTCTGCAGAGCATTAGGAATTGAGTCCCGCCTATCCACTGCGTATCACCCACAGACAGATGGACAAACGGAACGAGTAAACCAATCTGTGGAAGCGTACCTTCGAATCTATTGCTCCTATGACCAAGACGACTGGGACCTCCTCCTACCAATGGCCGAATTCGTATACAACAATACCCCAAACATGACGACAGGTGTCTCACCCTTCTTCGCCAACAAGGGTTATCATTCAAAGTTGTCCATTACGCTGGAGCAGGTGCAGGGAGTGGAGGTCAATGAGTACGCGTCCAACCTCAAGGAGCTACATGCGTACCTCCAGGAACGAATCGGGGTAGCTAACAGGGTCTATGCGAAGTACGCGAACCAAAAACGCCAGGAGGCCCCGGACTGGAAGGAGGGTGATCAAGTCTGGCTGAATATGGAGAACGTCAGGACTAGACGACCTATGAAGAAGCTAGACCACAAGTGGACGGGTCCCTATACAATCTTGTCGAAAGTAGGAAGTCATGCCTACCGACTGGACCTCCCTGGGGACCTCCACAAGATTCACAATGTGTTCCATGTTGACAGGCTAAAACCCCACTTCCACGACAAATTCAAACGACAGACCTCTCCACCTCCCCCGATCTTCGTAAAAGGGGAGACAGAACACTTTGTAGAAGACATCCTTGACTCCAAACCCAAGAAGGGACGGCCGGAGGAAGTGGAATACCTCGTAAAATGGGAGGGGTATAATGACGAGTTCAACTCCTGGGTAGGATGGGAAGGTATGGTGGGCTCAATCGAGCTCCTACGTAGCTGGCACAAACACCACCCGAGGAAACGCCAGCCATCGCATCTGCAATGGGCTTCGTTGGAATGGGAAGCATGGGAAGACGAGAAGGAGGACCGGGAAGGTAGAAGGGAGTGGTAGAAGGGAGTAGAGGGGGGAACGAGGACAATGAAGACTGCGGGAAGATGCGGAGGACGACCGGGAGGGTACGAGGGAGCATAGTGGTCGAACGAAAACGACGAAAACATGACAAGGACAACAACACCATGACATTCACGACTAACTAACAATACGTGCATCGGAAGGTTCACACGAGCTGAATGCACTACGATTTTAATCTCATTGGTTTTCACACAATACGACGAAGGTTTTAATTACTCAACAAAAAGAAAAGAACAGGCAAGCATAATATTTGACAGAGGTACAAAAAGGGGAATGGGACGAAAACTACAAGAGAGATGCTACAACGACTCCTCCTTGACGATTCCCTGACCCACCTCCAACTCGGTACCTTCCCTCGCCACAGTAATCCTACCGGCATAAGCCTCCTCCATCTCATACAACTCGTCATCATCACCAGTTAGATCGATGGATAGACTCGCGATGGACCCAAAAAGGAGGGGCAGAACTGGGGAACTAGGGGGAGGAGAAGGGGAGGTCGGCGACTCCTGCTCCGATAGGAACAGAGGGACTGGGGGAGGAGAACCTGCAGAGGGAGAGGACAGCTGAACAATCGGCGCTTCAAGAGACTGCTCGACATTTGGGTCGCCTGACGACTCAGGAACTGGCCCCATTGACGACATGGGGACTGGAGGATCAGGAACAGGCAACGGGGTATCAATGATATGATGGAGGTATTGTAACATCAACCGCTCCCAGTCAGCAGTCAGCTGGTCAAGACTGGGAAGAGCAGGAACGATGTCGTCCCACCTCCCAACGCCATCACTATGAGGAAGAGCGGTGGACAGTGCGAACATTCGTCGGTGAAGAGGGGGCTCCAAAGAGCTATCGGGAGGAGGGGCGAAACCCGCGTGTTGAGCAGCGGTCAAGAAGGGGCTGTCGTTGTCGAATCGGGAATGCTCCAGGACCATACAATAAAGACCCTCATCTTCATCGACAGCGTTGTTGAAAAACCATTGGATACTGCTTAAGGATCGCAGGTACATGTCACCGTGGACACCTCGAGCCGCCTGCATGTAATCTGTGAACAACAGTGTCGAGATCGTCGGAACTGAGACCGCGACGAAGGAAGGCCACCACAGCTTCAATAATCGCCCCAAGATAACGGTAGTGGTGATGAAGAACCGTGGCAGGATCGGAGCGGTACAGACGATGAGCGAAGGTGGCGACACGATGGAGGTCTTCACGAGCCTTATGAAGGTCCCCTTCAAGTTGCGAGAGAGGGGGCAAAACGACCTCGTAGTAACCCTCATCAGGGTACTCCTTGATCATTTGTTCGACAAATGCTGCACGACCGCGGGTGCGGTGGACCTCCTCTTGCAACTCCTCCACTAGACGACGTTGACGTGTCGCCAAAGCATTAGACCCGTCAACAACACCCTGCTGGTACAGCAGGCTGGTCGTCAAATGCGAGTTCCTACGAGTAGAAGTGGACAACTTTTCCACGGCGACCTTCCGCTCCTTAATGGCGTCTTCAAGATCCCCCTGTAACTTCTGAAAACGCTCCAAGAGACTCTGGATGGAGAATTAAACGAGAAGGAAAGAATCAGAGGGAGACAGAATACTCACTCGATCAGGAGGTCCAGGTAGGGCCTCATCCAAAGCACGGAATTGATCCAGCACACGGCGGTACTCCACTTGTTGCTCGCGAGCCTCACGGCTAGAAGATCGCAGCTGCTCTACCTCCCGCTGCCGAGATTCGAGAGCATGGGAAGTATCCCGAAGAGCAGAAGTGAGGGAGGAATTCTCCCGATGAGAATCAGACAATTGGGATTCCAGCAACTGAACCCGAGCAGCGAGGCACTGATTTTCAGCACGATAGGGATGTGTAGCAAGGGCGCGAGGTACTAGGGTGGGATGAGGAACAGCAGGCATATTGGAAGAAAGGAGGTCCGGTCCTGTACCTTTTATAGAGGAAGGGACAACGGGTTGCTGAACCAAACCAGACTGAGCCTCAGCAACAGCCGCCAACCGAACCAGACTGCTATGACCCTGCACCGACAGATCATCATCGGGTACCTCCATTAAGGAGGGAGAGGCGCGAGGAGGGGGGAAAGTGGAAGTGGAAATTGGCAGCGAACGGACTGGAGGGACCACCAGTCGAACGCGACGAGGAGACTCCTGAGCCGTCTCCTGCACAGGGGACCTACGACGGGGACGCTTTTTAGACGCATTCGACCGAACATTTTTGCTGGAAGGACCAGCCACAGGCAAAGGGGAAAGATCGCGCTTGCGCTTAGCAACGACGGCTGCCTCCCCCTGTTGCAAAGCGAGGAAGTCCCGCAGCTCTTGCTGGTCGACGTCAGCAGCGTCCTGATCGTCAAGCATGTTCAACTCGAGGAGGGTAGAGGTCGAAGAAGTACGTTCATGGAGGGCAGCGTCATATTGACGCCATGTACCCACAGGAATACCCCAAGTCAATTGGTGTGCAGGAGTCCCGTGTAGCTCCAAAAACCTACGACTATAGGCGAGATCCTGGTTACAGCGACGAGCGAAGTACTGATAACGAAGGATCTTGCCTAAACTACCAGTCTTCTTCATGGAGCAGTTCGTACATCGAGGGGAATTTGGCAGAACCTTGCACTTAGCCGGAGATTTGGAACAGTTAGAGCAAGGGGAAGCTACCTCCGCCAAGAGAGGCCACAAAGGATCGTCTTGACAGTAACCTGATAGCGGCTTACCAGTGTTAAAAACCGTCTCGAACAGCTGGAGCTGTGGACGAGACGGAAACTCGATGGTGAAGGCCAGCTGGTCCTGTTCAACCTCCCCATCAGACGCAGGATCGGGGGAAGGTACCTCCCCAATGGTAGCAAGGATAGGTAACGGAGGGGAGCAAGTGCGTGAGCTGGAGCGACGAAGGGGAGCAGACATCACAGTTGAAAGAGTTTAACTCGTAAAACTGGCGTGGTGGACGAAGTAGAAAAAGCAGGTACCTGACGGACTTCAACAAGAAAATTTTCGGGTACCACGTGAATGTCAGGTGACCTTACAGGAAACGCGACAAACCATCGCGAGGGCGCGAGGGGGTTAGAAGGGGGGGTAATGTCATGCCCTGACCACAACCAACCAACCTCAGCACCCTCCCACACGCTTCCTCACACCTCTCCAAGACATCCCCGAGGTAGTACGCACCTCCCCAAGACAGGATCACGGGTAATACGCACCTCCCCAAGACTATCCTGACAACCTCCCGACACGCGTACGAAACTCCTTAGCACCAGCCCCATTAAGTACAAATCTCGATCACCTGTCTCCCTCGATTACTGCCTCATGTTAAGCTCTGATGTTCCCTTGTTCACTTCCCATACCTATTTAAGTAGCTCCGTAACGTCCCCAAGCCCCAGCTTGGTATATTTTGATCACACACCCTTTACATAGGTCCAGTCCCTGTCCCTTTGTACCTGCTAACCGTACGGAATTCTCTCTACTATCTGTTTCTCTATCTCTGTTTCTCTCTACTCTTGTCTATTGTCTCTCTGATCGTCTATACGATCGAATATACGCTTTTACTTCACGTCTAAGCAATCCGAGTGAGTTCCCGAGCTCCCTCGAACAATACTAAAGCTCCCCAACGCCTACCGCCTTGGTGAGCTAACCTCCCCAAACCTCCTCGAGCTCCCTAGCTATTCTATAAGCTTCGGGACCTCTGTCTAGGTAACGTCGAAGCTACCCCTCACGTCGAACTACGTACTGCTTCTCCGTTACCAACTCCTACACTCGAGGACGTCCATCCTCAAGCCTCGCCCCCGGGGACCTACCCACCCTGGTACATCCCTTCTCGGGAGCTTACACCCTCGAGACCCATTTACACATACGACCTACTCAATCCTATATTGACGTTCTAGCGAGTACAACTCCTACTACGCAATATCGTACTGTCCCGCACTCTTCCTTAACCTCCCTACGCCTTAGGGACCTCCCTGGACCTCCTAGGAACCCCTTCAAGGGTCACCATCTCGTTGTTCTAGCCACTACTAGGTCATTCCCGTCCTCGGTCGCGGTTCTCGTAGCTCCCTTCGAGCTCCAGCCTGCTCCTAGCACGCTACAACATAAACCTCCACATACCAAAACCTACCCTAAGACCTATTTTGACCCAGGTCTTACAGTAATCTCTTCTTATTGTTCTTTCTCGCTACACATACCCTTACGTTCTAGTCTCTCCTTATTGTCTTTTACCTTACCCTGCAGGTACTACACTTATAGCTCCTAGTAGTTAGTCTGGCACTCTGCACCGATGCACCGTTCCGTAGATATAAATACTGCCTGTACGCTACTGTAGTTCCTCAGTTTAATTATCGACTTAGATTCCCTCTTTATCTCTGTGCTCCTCTAAGTCTTCAGGCTCAACGCCTTCAAGTATATTCTACTCTACCTTAGGACCTCGACGTTCTTTGGTCCACTCCTTGTCATCGGCAATACCGCCGCTCCGACTTGGCTGCTACTTAGCTCCTCCCTTCTATACTCTCGATCTCCGGGGACTAATGGCGTAATGGCGGTGTTGTTAATAACTTCACTACTGTCCCACCCGTCTTCCGCACTTAGACACTCTGTGACCTCTGGCACGGTTACACGGTGTACATGATCTTAACACACACTTGGCCATTTGATGCTGGGTTGAGGCAGAACTTGTGTTGATCACGCTTTTGGAGAGTTTGCTGAGGCCACGGCATGAGGCTGGAATCAAATATTGTCACGTCGCATACCCTCTTCACTTTATCTGCTTGTCGAATCTCTACAACATATTGGATTGCTTCTAAAATTGCTATGCTAGTTGATTAGAACCTCAACTTGATGCCCATGTAATTTTTACAGTAATCTACCAGCTCTTCGTATGGTTCCTGTCGCGACGAGGCAGGAAGTGGGAGGCGGGAAGTCCGAGTATGCTGAGAAGCAACAGTGAAGAGGCACGGAGACAAGCACAAAGCACAGATAAAGGGAATAGTGATCTCGAACAACAGTGGGATAGCGTCAGAGGCCAATCACACCAGTAATCAAAAGGGAATCTAGTTGCCCAATGACCAAGTTAGATAAGTAGTATCTAAGGGGATACAAGTACTTGCCTAGTTGCCCAATGACCAAGAGGTCGAGATGGGGAACTAGGATCTACCTACTGCTCTTTATATACTACTTCTGTCTAATGAGTAAGCGATTGTAAATAACGATGCGATATGGAACAAGAGTGAGGAATCAATATATACGAGTAATAATGAGTCGATAATGAATCATAACGAGCTAATTGATGAATAAGGACGAGTTGTATAGAAGCGTATGGAAACAAATAGAAGTATTGGGATGGTCATGTGAACATGTACAATAAACATGAGGGTAGGGAGGCCGTTGTAAGTTGGTTTTGATGCAGTTTTTGAGAAGCCGCTGTCCTGCCATCTTTGCTTAGGTTCGCTTATATTGGTGGCACAAATTAATTGTCTGGTGTCTTGCAAATAATTCCTACGGGAAGTCATCCACTTACCCTGTTGTAAACTGGTTTTTTGTGGAAGCGAAGGTCCCATCAACAGTCCGCATATCACATCAAATACCGTTAATAGTTAAATGCAGGTTAACTGCAACATAATAGGGCTGCTCAATTCTTGCCTCACCTCACGAGCTGTCACGGAATTCCGCTTTTGGATGTCCAGTTGATCCGGGCTGATTTACCGTCGTCGCCTTGTTTTCTCGTTTTCATCCTCTCGTTTTCATTCGACAAGACTGTCCGGTTCATCTTTGTTCATTGATGGTATGTAGCTAGTACACCTACCTTACAACAACACTATCAGTAAATTCCTGTAAATTCTTCATCGAAATTCATCTGCAAAACATGTATACTTGCCAGAGCAAGGATACTAGCTGGAGAGCGCTCTCCAGTGACAAAAGCACCCAAAGCAAAAATCAAAGCCTGCTCTGGGTGCTTTCACTGCTGGGAAGTGCTCCCGAGTGCTCTGAGTGTCAGCGACTGGTTCTAGTAACAGATGTCACCAGGTGTCACACTCAAGAAAACCTCAGGTGGCGAAACGATAAAAGAGAATAGCAAAGTTCTGGGCTAAACCAGGTAGAATAGACGAGATCAAAGCTAAGGAAATACAGCAAGTAACTACAGCTTATATACGAGTAAACAACCCTCCGCCCTACTAATGCCCAACGCCCTGGGTTAGTGGTAAACATGAGTAGAACATAAGTAAAGCAATGTGTAAGTAATGAAAGCTCGATTGTCATGCTGTATATGTGTTGTGAGACTGCTGTGTTTAATATAAGTAAATGAAAAGCGCATGTTGTATCAGTAAGCATAAATAATAGGTCAGGTGACAAGATAAGACAAGATATAGGATGAGGGAGATAGAAGATAAGACAAAAGATAAAAGATAAGACAAGATAAGGAAAAGATAAGATGAAAAAGAAGTGATCGTAACATTACCCCCCTCTTAAGGCGCGAATTCCATGACGCGCAAGTCGGTTGACAAGTGCTTCAGATGGCATGTTACTTGGGATTGGTTCTATGTCGGATGTAGGGATTGGTCGGAACAATTCAGTGGGAAACTGAGCAATCGGAATCTCGATCCGTTTAAGGACTCGAGGCCTGGGCTTGTTAGGATACTTCTTGTGGAAGTCCTGAACAGCTTCTTTGGCATTCGTCATATTAGCTGCAGGTTCCCACGTCATTTCATGTGGTCCATAACCTTCCCATTTTACCTTGTACTGGATGCCATTCCGATACTTGCGTGAGTCGACTACCTCCTCTACCTCGTATTCTTCTTCTTCTCCTACTACTTCCGGCGGTGGTTCAGTATTTCGGGGTTGTGTTGGGAACTGGGGTTCATGGTACGGGGATAGGTGCATTTCGTTGAAGACGTTATGGATTCTTTTCCATGTACGAGGGATGTTGAGTTTGTATGAGCCGGGTCCGATCTTTTCAAGAACTTTAAACGGTCCAAATCGTTTGTCACCGAGTTTCTTCATTGGACGATCTGTCGTTATGTTAGTTCCTTCAAGCCAGACTTTATCACCAGCGTTATATTCTATTGCCTCGTTCCGGTGTTTATCATATTGGCGCTTCATATCCTCAGCGGCTTTCTTCAGTGCCGACCCTACTTCTTCTCTGATCCGTTTCATACTATCGGCAAACTCCTGGGCAGTTGGGTTTTGTGACATCATCTTTGGCGTGGTTCCTTTGTATGGGTGTCTACCGTTGTCTGCGTAGAAGGGTGAAACTTTTGTAGCAGAATGTACTCGATCATTGTACGCAAACTCCATCATAGGAAGCCACTCGTGCCAATCGCTCTGATGATGATTCACAAAAAGGCGGATGTAATGTTCAATTTCTTGATTTATCCGTTCCGTCTGGCCATTAGTCTGAGGATGGTATGCAGTTGTATAGTTGCTTTCGATTCCCAGCAACTTGTACAGTTCCTTCATGAAGCGGGCGTGGTACTGAGGGCCTCGATCGTGGACAATCTTCCGGGGCATTCCATGGACTGGGAATACTTTGTCACGATAGACACGTGCCATTCCTTCAGATGTTATCGTAGTATGCGTGGCAAAGAGTCGCAACCTCTTTGTGAAATGATCGACAAACACACTGATGGCATTATATCCTCCGGACTCTGGTAATTCACCAATCATATCTGTTCTGATGATTTCCCAGGGCTCAGATGGTACGTCATGTGGATGTAATGGTCCTACAGGCTTGGTACGATGTGTCTTTGTAGCCTGACATTTTTCGCAGCCTTCCACGTAGATCCTGACGTCCCAACTAATTCCTGGCCACCAGTAGTTGTGTGTAATCAACTCAATAGTTTTATAGCGGCCGGGGTGTCCTGCTGTCTGGGCGTCATGATGTGCCTGTATGATCCGTCCTCTGAGTTCTTTGTCCTTAGGGACATAGATGCGTCCCTGCCAAACTGCTAGTCCGTCCTCAGTTTCAGGCCATTCCTTGTCTTTAGACTCGAGGGCAACCTGTACTAACTTGTCTTGCTGATTTTTCTTTCTTCGGATGAGATTAAGCAGATCGTCTTCGGGAGCAGATGTCTGATCCGTTATCTGAGAAATGAAAAATTCCGGTTTTAGTAACGTGACGTTGGTATTGTCGTTCTCCCCTTTGTCAAGGCCTGACATCCGTGACAGGGCATCGGCTTTTCCCATTGATCTCCCAGGCTTATGGAAGAGTTCGACATGGTATTCAGCAATTTCAACTACCCATCTGGCTTGTCGTCGGTTCAACTTCTGAGGTTTCCGGAAATACTGGAGATTTTGGTGATCTGTGAAGACTTCAACAGGTTCTTTTGCACCTAACAAGTACTGTCTCCAGTCCGAGAGGGAGTCCATGATGGCCATCATCTCTTTGTCGTAAATTTCATAATTCCTTTCAACCTCATTGAGTGACCTGGACCTGAAAGCTACCGGTCTCCACTTTCCGTCGATGTTCTGTGACAGGACTGCACCATTAGCATAGTCAGAGGAATCGGCTTCAACTCGGAACTTTCCAGCTTCTCTTGGGATAATGAGAGTGACGTCTTCGATGATCTGGTCCTTCAACCGATCGAATGCATCTTGCTCGAGAGATGTCCATTCCCAAGTTGTATTCCCTGTGAGTCGTGTTAGGGGTTTGGCAATTTTACTGAAATCTCGGATGAACCGGCGGAAGAAGTTGCAAAACCCTAAAAACGATTGTAGTTCACGTTTTTTCTCTGGTGGCTGCCAGGTTCGAACTGCTTCAACCTTTTTTGGGTCCATCCGGATTTGTCCATTGCCTACGATGATTCCGAGATATTCAACTTCCTTAGCCTCAAAGGTACATTTTTCGGGTTTCAAGTACAGCTTATTGGCTTTTAGGATATCAAGAACCTTTCTGACGATGACTCGGTGTTCCTCAATGTTGTCCGTGAAGATAAGGATATCATCCATGTAGACAATGACATGTCCTTGATCGATTAACTCTCGAAGGATGTGATTCATGAACGCTTGGAACGTGGCGGGTGAGTTTGTAAGTCCGAAAAACATGACCGTAGGCTCAAACAAGCCTCTGTTTGTCCGGAACGCTGCCTTCCATTCGTCTCCTTCTTTGATCCGGATGTTATTGAATCCCCATCGGACGTCCATCTTGGTGAAGATTTTGGAATTCTTTAGCTTATCAATGAGTTCCTGGATCAATGGGAGTGGATATCGATTCTTGACAGTCATGTCATTTAGCTTTCGATAATCCTGTACAGGCCGTAGCGTTCCATCTTTCTTTTTGACAAAGAAGAAAGGTGAAGCCATGGGTGAACGTGATGGTCGTATTCGTCCCGATCTAAGGTTTTCTTCCAGGAATTCGTCTAAAGCCTTCTGTTCTGGTGGACTGAGGGGATAAACTTTGCAATCAACTGGCTTAGAGCCTGGCGTTAATTCTATAGCATGATCCCATGGACGTCTTTCCGGCATTTGGTCAAAATCCTTTTTACTAAATACATCAGCATACTCAGCAAGGTATGGAGTAGCGGCATCTGTAGTAGTGGTTTGTACTTTGATATGACCTTGGTCGGAGAGATACCCATTCCAATCAAACCAGAAGATCCTTTCACCATCAACAAGCTTTCCCTCTGTACCATCATCCTCAGGTGATTCATAGTGTGGCAAATATCCGCATTTGTCAGGACAACGTTCAAACGTCAATGTGGATTCCTTCCAATCAATGCTGGGATTGTGGTAACGTAGCCAATCTATGCCTAGGAAGATATCTGTCTTGCCTAAATTGGTAACTGCCAAATCTATTCGTTTGGCATGATCTCCTATCACCATTCGGACTTGTACATAGCCTTCTATGGAACCATTTTTGTTCAGAGTGCCATCAGCATTATAGACTGGCATTTTGACTGGTAACTCCTTAACAGTGAGCTGGTGCCGTTCTACAAAATCCTTATTGATACAGGACCCTGTGGCTCCGCTGTCTAGGAGGGCTTCCATTTCAATTTGCACACCATTGTCGATATTCTCAATAGTGGTTCGCAACTTTAGCTCACGTCCTCAGGTACCTCGGACGAATCTTTTACGACTTTTGAGATTGGTAACTGCTTCAGTTGCGGTTGCATGATTTAGATTTCGTATAGCCAATACCGTTTCTTCCGATGCTTCTCTGACACGACTTTCAGGCATCCAGGCTCTAAGGATTCCTATAGCCATGGGGAGTTTGTCCATTTGTAACCGCTGCGCCACCCATTCAGGTGTGTTTGGTTCATATCTCACAGGTTTTTCCTCAGTTCGGTTCGTCATTGTAGATAAATTATTTTTATTGGGTGTACCAGTACTACCAAATTCAAAACTAAATTGACTGTCTACATATGACGATGACGAAAATTCCGATACTGATTCTGAGATTGGCCCCGGCAGACCTGCGTCTACTGCTGGGGCAGGACAAAACCCAATTCTTTGGCCATAGCCTCCTGATCCTCCTGTGTCATCCGGCTCCACATGCCTCTGACAAATTGCGGCTTTGGCGCTTTCTCTGGACAGAACTTCGCAATGTGGCCTTGCTTGCCACAATGGAAGCATTCCCTGTTACGACGCGCAGCGTCAATGTCCATTGGTCTGCCTGCACCTTTGAAAGTAATTCCGGTCCCATCTTTCCTATCCTGGGTAGGTACCGCAGGGGTTGGAGTCTTGGGTACTGGAGCCTGTGTCTGTGGTTGCCATTTCTGGTTACTAGGTCCCTGCCCAGCATTCCGCTGGTATCTGTTTGACCAGTTGCGCCGCATTTCCTCACGACGCCACCACATGTCATCGATACTGATGATCTTCTGTTTGAGTTCATCGAACTTTTCGATTCGCTCATTGCTGGTGCCATATACTTGATCGATCAGCTTAGGCTTTACATTCATTTCGATCAGTCTGATGACATAGGGTGCATCCTTGACGTATCCGGCATCTCGCATGATAACTTCAAATTCCTTGAAGAAATCCTCTGCCCTCTCATTGGGGCCCTGGCGGAGATGTTCTAGCCTCTCCTGTGCATTCTCTGTAAGTCCTTTGTCTAGGAAGGAGGCATTCAATGCATCCTTGAATCCTTTCCACGTGCTAGCCCATTCTTCCTCATCATCGTCGAAGTTATCATCCGTGTAATTCTGGACCCAGCTACTGACTTTGGGACCTCGCATATACGAGATTGCAATGTCAATTCTCTCATTGTCTGTAGTGACTCTGTTCCTTGGATCGCGAATGTAAGCAAAGAGGGTACAGCGCCACTCTTTGAACTGGGTTTTATCGCCATCAAAGATACTGGGTTCTCTGAGCAATGACTTGCCATGAACATGAGGAGTAGTGACAGGAGTAATGGGAATAGGATCGGGAGTAGGGTTAGACATGCTGTAGTGGGGTGATATGTAGGCAGGTATGAATGAGGTGATGTTTCGTTTGATTGAAGATGAAGTGGATGGAGCAGATGAGTTGGGGGAGCGGGGACGATCGGTTTGTACCGAAAGTCTAGGTCGTCCTAGTCTTGAGGTAGAATCCGTTGTAAGGAGGACGAGTTACTAATGCAACTCGGTGGTGATGATGGGAAAATGTATGATTGGATTTGTAGAAGTCGGGAGTAATGTGGGGAAGATTTCGAAAAAAGAGTACGATGATGTGGGAAGCAGCCTTCCACTCTCGATTGATGAACAGATGCACCCTCCCTGTCTAGGAATGGAGCTCGATGTGCACGCGAAGACCCCTCTCCGAAGATTAGTGATCAGTCGACGCTTTCGTCTGCCAGTACGGTGTCGGACTCAACGTTACACCTTTGTACTATAGGCGACACTGCTCGAAGAGAGAGTAGAAGTCTGTGAAGGTTTGGTAAAAATGTGAGCGGGGATAACTGTGATAGGGATATGATCGTGTAGTGTGTGACAGGTGGTAAGAGTAGCTTTGATCTTCTGTCAGCGACTGGTTCTAGTAACAGATGTCACCAGGTGTCACACTCAAGAAAACCTCAGGTGGCGAAACGATAAAAGAGAATAGCAAAGTTCTGGGCTAAACCAGGTAGAATAGACGAGATCAAAGCTAAGGAAATACAGCAAGTAACTACAGCTTATATACGAGCAAACAACCCTCCGCCCTACTAATGCCCAACGCCCTGGGTTAGTGGTAAACATGAGTAGAACATAAGTAAAGCAATGTGTAAGTAATGAAAGCTCGATTGTCATGCTGTATATGTGTTGTGAGACTGCTGTGTTTAATATAAGTAAATGAAAAGCGCATGTTGTATCAGTAAGCATAAATAATAGGTCAGGTGACAAGATAAGACAAGATATAGGATAAGGGAGATAGAAGATAAGACAAAAGATAAAAGATAAGACAAGATAAGGAAAAGATAAGATGAAAAAGAAGTGATCGTAACACTGAGCTGCTTTCGGCTATTTAGCCGAACATACAGGTTTTGCAGATGTTCTGTGCTTCTTCATCATGATCAAAGCCATCATCAAGTTGAAAGGAATCATCATTGGAGTCATCGGAATCCTCCATGAGGTGAGAGGCAACCGCAAAGGCTTGCGCGACATTGAACAACTCATTCTGCACCTCTGCACCAGTAATCTAAGGCATAATGAATATAAAGTCTTGCTGCAACTACTGTATATTGCACATATGGTACCGATCAATCGGACATCCAAAAGCGGAGAATTTCGTGACAGCTCGTGAGGTGAGGTGAGGTGAGGTGAGGCAAGAATTGAGCAGCCCTAATCGCAGCGGGAAGTCACCCAGTGATACAACATCGTAGATAGATCTTTGGACTTCGTTCGTTGATAAAAATATGCTCCACTTTGTTGCATATATGGCATTCTACGCGCCTGACATCCCGCATTGATAAAACCATTACTTGTTCCTAGTTTACTGCGCAGCTTTTACCTTTAACAGCTGCTCCGCATTCTTATATGCGATGCCCTCAAAATCATCTTCACTAACCAACCCACTTTTCCTTATTTCTTCCAAAAATTGTTTCCCGGTTTCGTTTTTGGAGAAGGGGTAGTCAATACTGAAAAGGACATGTTTGACCGGAGACATCTTTAGCAAGCACGCTAATGGTGTGAGGGAAAACATTCCGCTTGTTGTTACCCATATGTTTTCTCGCCAGACCTAGGTGAACGAGTCAAATGCGTCAGCTATTTTTATAGCTATGCTAAGTAGACACCTGATTAAGCCTACCTGTCTCAAGCCTCTTTGATTACCCCATCGCTCGGATATAGGAACGATACGATCCAGTTGGAAAGGAAGCAACTCTCCCATATGTCCGATGATTATTTTCAGCCTTGGGAACTTGTCGAATAGACCAGAAGCAAAGAGCCGCAGAATATGCAAACCAGTATCAGCGTGCCACCCCCATCCAGCGATACCAAGCATGTATGCGGTGCTTTCTGGATAGTTTCCCTGGTACTGTTGTTTCGTGTTTTCGGCTGGAAACGTCGGATGGATATAAATCGGGACGTCTAGCTCCTGTGCACGCTCAAATACAGGCCAAAAAAACACATCATCGTAGAAGCGACCATCGAGATGGTTATCGATGAGTGCGCCCACGAAGTGTAGATCTTTCGTGGCGCGGCTTAGTTCTGCTGCTGCATCGGAAGGATCGGCCATAGGGAGAATAGCAAAAGCAGCGAAACGTTTGGGATGTTTCTGGATAGCTGCGTAGAGCTCGTCGTTGGTCGAGCGAGCCAGATCTGGAGAAGGGACGGCGGTAGCTACGTGAGAGAGGACCTGGAGCGTCACAGCGCCAGCATCCATATCTATGATTCGTTCTTCATCCAGATTGATAAGTTTAGGGAGGACATAGCTTAGTTCGTCTAAAGGTTGGAGTGCTAGGAGACTGGGAGAAGCGTAATGCTCTTCCAGCGTTATCACAGGTGGTAATGTCATGGTGGTTGGAGTCAAGGCTAATTGTCTGAGTCTCGCTAATACGCTTATTTGCTACAATTCCTCCCTGTCATTCGATTGATTCAAAAACTATAATTGACACGATCAGAATGTGGGAGACTTTCTTAGAAACGCGGTGGTCAGATGCATAGTCTATTCTGGGCACAAGAAATACGGGTAGAGATTGGAGTAGATGAATACTTCGTCCCCTCAACTCTTATACATTGCCATTGACCACACTCTTATCGACTATCCTCTCTCTCTGTGTCTTCAACCACTGTAATGATTGATATTTGACCGGATACATTGACTGCCTCCATGTTCTCCGCTCATCACTCCATTCCGGTAACGAATCCTTCAGTTCGGGTCTGGCAGCAACTATCTCTCGCTTAAGACCAGCAGCGTAATCCTCTTCACTAGTTCCCAAGGCACTATAAGTGAACAAGGAAGAAGCTTGTCGCCCAGTCTCTTGAGCCTCAATCCCGCGGCGCTTTTCGACGTCTACTATCCGATCCTTCTCGAATTGTAGCAGTTCTTCGGGGGTAGAGGGGTACGCGACTTCATTTGTCCATGCTAATGCCAGCCATGTACTCGAGACGTCGGCGATGGTGAAGGGAGTGAAGCACATGACGGATCCGATGAATGCGAGGCTCGGATTGTAGGCATACAATATGTGCCTATGTAAGGATGGAATACGACGAGATTGAGGAGCATCACGGGAAACTTGAGACATAAGTGGTGCAAGGGAACCTGTGGATGAGTTGGGGTCCCGAACATAGAGGAAAGAAGGGTTCGGGAAATATCCCGATCCGACAAAGACGACATCGATGTCCTGGATCGTAGTATCATCTTGGAGCTCTGCTGTGATTTTCCCGTCACCTTGTAGAGTAAATCGCTTCACGGGAACAACGTCCTGAATCCTGGAATCCGGGAGACTGACGAAATGTCTGAGAGCAGGTCGACGAATACTGCGATAGACGGGATTTTGAGCCAAGGGCGCGAGATGGGCGGCGATGTCGTTGGATGAATTACCATTGCCGATAATCAGAGCCCGCTTTCAGGAAAAGCTTGAGCACAATCTCGAGAAGGATATCGTTTGACATACTTTTCCTGCGTATTTCTGAGGACCTCGGTACCATTTAGCGTGCAGAGCTAAACCCTTCTCCTTCAAAATATCCATTCCTTCAGTTCCAGGCCATAGGGGATCATCGTACCATCCGGTACAGATGACAACTCCATCCCATACTTGTGATGAGATTTGCCCCTTGCCGTCGGCACTCCAATCCCTAGTCGTTACATTCCAGCCTTTGCCATCTTGAAGCTCCTCTACACGTACAACCTCGGTATTGAGGTGGATTTTGCCTTGCTCCAGATAGCGACTGGCAAAGGTCCGCAGATAGTCGTGCGTTTCCCTCAACGTTGGAAACGGCTGTTGAGGTGTGCTCGGTGGTTGGGGAAATGGAGCCCCAGAGAACGATAAGAATTCTGGAAGTACATTCCCAATCAGACCCGGATAAGCAGGTGATGGCCATCGTGGTTTCTTTTCAGAGGCATTGTGTTCATCAAGATACCTAGTTAAAAGATCGGCTAATAAACGGATGCTAGCTTCAGAAATATGCAAACCAAACACCTCCTACATCATCTCTACGTTCCACGAGCTCTACTTTATCAAATAAACCACGCTCAACGAGATTTCTCAGCGTTACCAGACCACAAACGCCTCCTCCAATGACCAAAATGTGCCTTGGACGCGTTGGGGCATCCATTTAAATCGCCCGAGTGAATAAAAGGAAAGTTCAAAGATCAAGCCTGAGGCTATCATCGTTCGCCTTAAGTATCACATCGGAGCGGAATCCATGCGGTTCCAGAAGAAATGGCGTCACATGTCGAGTAAATGTCGAAAACAACCTGGACACCCATATTCGCTTCCAGGCATTGCACATACAGCGAGAACTCAAACAGATGCACTTAACCGGAGAATCAAAATCAGAAACTTTCATTGAAAAAGTACAAAACGGCACTCCGTATGTATACTAGTACTGTGGGCATCGCCAAGCTTTTCAGTTCTCCTTCGCCGAAATGCCCTTGCACCCACTATTCAGCAAAGCGATATATGTCTGGCGGAAGATTCAGCTTAGAGATAAGAGACCCGCGCCAAATTGAGACCTCCTCATTGTCGCGAGCGAGCGAACCACTACGATTCTGAACATCTCCTCGAGCTCCTTCTACGCGTCCTCGAAATATCGAACCATTTATGTTGATAGTCAATTTGAAGCCACTTTTCCGCGCTCTCTCTCTGGAACATGGAGATGGGTTAGTGAAATGGACATTGTATGGTTTCTTTAGCTCGAGAATTTCAAGTTCTTCTGCCACATTGATCAAGAGTAGGGTGTTTGTTTTGGCATACAAAGTCGCATCAACGGCTCCATCGTCGCACCCGTATGACTTGGGATGCTCGAACGTGACTTGTATGGTATTTATATGACCGTCCTGGCCCCTACGCAGAGGATATATGAGAATCCATTTCAACCATCCAGGTTTGTACCTCAGCATACGGCGATAGCTGAACAATTTACAGATCTAATAAGTACAACTGATAGCATAGGAAATGTACACACCTGAATGTTTGTTGCCATAGGGGAAAGACCTGTAGAGCTCTGAGTCGTTCTCATAAGGAGAGAACTTGTCCCAGCAGGGTAGCAACTCGCAACAGCGGAGAGACCTAGGAGAACATAAGCACTGGCAGCAAGGAAACACATATATGTTGCGCGAAACGACGATGTAAGTGGGTATGAGCTTCGGGTTGGTTGCAGCGATGTAATAGGAGTGGAAGGGCTAACTCGAGCACGACTTCGACCAGCGTAGTTTTTTTTTTGAGACCAGAAGCTGTCGTATCCATTGCCAGGCGAGCAGCTTTTATGTGGCTACTAAGCTCCAATCATCCGCAACTGACAGCATCAGCAGGCAACATTACAAGTACAGTCATTCCCACCTCCTTTATACAGTCAAATCTAGTTGCACCTCGGAATGGGCAAGCAAAGCATTGTTTTCAAATCTGGTTTGATAGAAAGTAGGTATAAATCATACTGAACCATATGTGCTCTAAGGATTTGCAGAGGCAGGATAGGAATGCATGCGATCAAGCTTATCAGTGTGAAAACTTGTTGTCAGTCCATACAGGCTCCTTTATACAGTGGTCACATTGACAGTGATTTACATATTGGGTGATTGATAATCAATACAATTGAATGCAGTTGTCTGATCATGCGCCCCAATTTAGGAAGCGTGATGTGACATGGTTAGCTCCATCCTTGCATCCAAAACCTGTTTTCGAAAATTTCTGGACATGATATTCATCTGTAGTTCCATCGCATGTTCTAGTGTACTCCTTACTGTCAAACCTTGCCCATGGATTTTTTTTTCTAGTCATAAGTCATCTAATAGTTCAGCATTTTGCTGTATAAAATTCAACTTTGGTGGATTTTGGCATTATACAGTGAGCATAACTCAAACTTTAGGGAATTTCATCTGACAAAGTATTCACCTTGCTTGCTAGGTCCTTTGCCACCCCGTCTTTACCAAGCGCCTGTGCATTTTTTTCGCACGTTAAGTGCTTGCTGTTCAGTTTTCGTTTTCACGTTTTATTTAAGTATTGTTCTGCTTTTATTGCACGTTCATATAATGGCCTTTGTCATTACTCTCCTATAATTTCATTCCAATATCCTTGCTTGCTTGTCCACACTCTATCTCCTATATTAATCTGCTGCAGTCCACCACACATCTGCTGGAATTTCCGGAAATGTTCGTGCGAGATATTTGTTCGCAGTGTATCGTTAGCTGCTATAGTTAGTTTCTCTATGGGTGGGTTGAAATCTAACATATCCGCGATACTTCCTAACACATCGTCCTTATTGATCGTTTAGCTCGTATTCGTTCAATTGTGGTTTTCAGCAACCTTACTGTTTCAATCACATCATCACAAATGTTCACCTTCAACTGTCAAATGTTCTTCAGCACACCCAACATCCTACACAGTATCTCCATGTCACCTGCAAGGTGCCTACTCAATTTCAAGAAACGCATTGGCACTACCAACAATTGAATTGTATTGGACAACGGGTCCTGCATTGCATCTCCTTTGCGGAATTGAGGTATCTAACCTTGAATGTGCAGCAACTTCGTCACCTTGAACAATCGTAACCATGTAATCAGTTTCCGCCGCTCGTTGTCCTGTGCTGTGGGTGCTATCAACCATGCACTGCGATTGGAGTAAATCTTTATACATTCACATGTATTGCTCGACCATTCCTCGCAACTCTTATTGGCATCTTTCCACTTCTTATCCCAACTGATTTCCAATGTCTTCAATTTCTTGCATGCTCGTAGGATATCGCCGTCCCCGTTCCGACCATGCCAACAAGTTTTCAAAAGTCATACATGCTCCACTTCTACGTCTTCCCTACATATCCCTACATCTGCGATGCACACTCCCTCCAAGGATAGCTCTCGTAGGTTTTGTAGCTTTGACGCCAATGATACTATACTGGATGGAATGACCACATTTCTGAGCACAAGTTCCGTCAAGTTATGCATTTTTGATACGTTGTCGATGAATGAACGGCATGTATGTGCGTCATTTGCAGTGTCGTTGTGAACATCATCAGGACCATTAATGTGACCTTGTTTGCCCACCCGCAACCTTTTAACAAGGACGAATACTCTCCCTCCTTCTTCTGTCCAAGTGTGAGCTGCATGGGCTAACGCAGGAAAATCGTCCATTCCTATACTTCTGAAAATCTATTCATACGCTGGTGCACGCACTTCTATGCATACCTGCGCCAACGCTGTCAATTTGTGTTGCGACAACTCACAGATTCGTAGCCATGTCTCCACTGGAATCACAATTGCGTTTGCTTTTTGTGTAGGATGTGGCTCCATCTCTAAGCGAGGCGGGAAGTTGAACCAAAGATTTCCTACATATTGCACCAACATTGCTCCTTTGGTAACCATTTCACCTCTGATGTCCTTCTTATCGCTCTCATACTGCATACATCTCAGGCCCCTCACTCCTGAATGCAATCTAAACTGTAATATGTTCTCCTGGCGCCCTATTCTTAACCATTTGCGTTCATTAGTCCCTCAACTTACCCAAAATATGTTTATTCGTTTTACATGCACCATTGGGAGACGAGGGTCTTAATTCCGAAGTGTTTGAAGAAGCGTTACAAGACCTCATTGATACTGAAAATCTGGAGGCAACGCTTGCTAACCTTTTCTTAACAATCGTAACACATACAACCAAACATAGAATATGTACTGCCAATTTTTCATAATGTCGTCTAACGATTTCTACAAAATTTCACTTAGCATGATGTAAATTTTCAAGCAAGGTTGGTCATACCCCGCAGGGGTCCACTAGTCTACAAAAAGTAGGCGGAAATTTTTTGAGAAGTGCGCTCGAAAGCATCACACTTTATATCATACTTACACAGCACAGGGGATGCATTTGGACCAAACGTGGACGCAAAACATTAGCGACAAAGAGAAATGTTGAGGGATGCTACGAGAGTAGTGGAGGCTGGACTCTGCTGTAGTACGACAGCCAAGTGTAGGGTTGTAGCAGGGAAAGAAAATCAGGGCTGCTTACAAAAGGTTCAGAAAAGGGTTACATGATTGCCTTATAGGGCAAAAGCGATGCGTCAGACTGGACAAAGATAACTTTGAAAGGAAATTTTGCACGGGTGCTTGAGGTTATGGATGTTCAATGACCATTGCTTACAATGGTCATTGAAAAGCGGAGCATTTAAAAAGACAGGACAACTAACACCAGAAATCACAGAGCCGAGACTGGATGATGCAACAGTTGAAGGAGGAAACAAGGTAGACTGGGAGGAGGAGGATGGTAGGATTGCGGAGGAGGCAAGCGATGACGACGAAGACTAATAGGCGTAATCATACGCTGCAGGCGACAAGATCAAATCCACGGACTCATCAGTTTACACATTGGCTCTATGTTCTCTATCTCTCTCTATGACTCTATGTTCTCTACACCCAATTTTCATTACCATCTTCCTATACTAACTCCTTCAGCCACTCATATTGTAAGACCTGGGTCAAAATAGGTCTTAGGGTGGATTCGGATATAAGGAGTTTATGCTGTAGCGTGCTAGGAGCAGGCTAGAGCTCGAAGGGAGCTACGGGAACCGCGACCGAGGACAGGAATGACCTAGTAGTTGATAAGACAGAGAGGTGTGACCCTGGAGGAGGTCCCTGTAAGGTCCTGAGAGGTCCCTAAGGCGTAGGTAGGGAGGATGAACGTACGGAACCTAGTAGTATCGCGTGGTAGGAGTTGTACTCTCTAGAACGTCGATATAGGATCGAATAGGTCGTATGGGAATTGGGTATGGAGGGTCTAAGCTCCTGAGACGATATACACCCGGGAGGATAGGTTCCTGGCGACTGGGTTCGAGGGTGGATGTCCTCGAGTGTGAGAGGGTGTAACGGCGAAGCGGTACGTAGTTCGACGTAGGAAGCAGCTTCGACATTACCTAGATCGAGATCCCGTAGCTTAGGGAGCAATGGGGGAGCTCGAGGAGGTGTTGGGGAGGTTAGCTCTCCAAGGCGTTAGGCATTGGGGAGGTTAGCTCTCCAAGGCGTTAGGCGTTGGGGAGCTTTAGTATCGTTGGAGGGAGCTCGGGGACTCACTCGGGTTGCTTAGACGTGAAGTAAAAGCGTATATTGGATCGTGTAGACGATCGTTGAAACAGTAGACAAGAATAGAGAGAAACAGAGATAGAGAAATAGAGAGTAGAGAGAATTCCGTATGGTTAGCAGGTACAAAGGGACAGGGACTGGACCTATGTAAAGGGTGTGTGATCAAAATATACCAAGCTGGGGGCGTTTATGTTACCGAGGATACTTATATAGGTGGATGAATAGGTAAGGGGACATTGCGGTAAACGAGCATCTAATGGGGATGGCGTGAAGTGCGGAGCCCATGAGGCTAAATTGATAGATCATCCGATGGCGTACGTGAGTCTTGAGACTGTTATCGGGAGGTTGACTAGGTTTCCGTGGTTCCTGGGGGGTTCCTGGGAGGTTATGGTCTCGTGGAGGTTATTTAGGAAGTGGGGGGTATAATGAGGAGGTTGGGAACTAGTTGGGCACAAGATGTGGGGAGCTTGTGAGCTATGCGGTCCCGGGGCAAGGCATGACACATATCTGTTGTCCAAACCTCTTGATCACTGCATTTACCTCGACTTAGACACAAATTTACTACAACCGTTATGATGCAACAACCAATGAACACAGTTTATAATACATCACCTTGCTTGCGATGGTCATTGAACATCCATAACCTCAAGCGCCCATGCAAAATTTCCTTTCAAAGTTATCTTTGTCCAGTCTGACGCATCGCTTTTGCCCTATAAGGCAATCATGTAACCCTTTTCTGAACCTTTTGTAAGCAGCCCTGATTTTCTTTCCCTGCTACAACCCTACACTTGGCTGTCGTACTACAGCAGAGTCCAGCCTCCACTACTCTCGTAGCATCCCTCAACATTTCTCTTTGTCGCTAATGTTTTGCGTCCACGTTTGGTCCAAATGCATCCCCTGTGCTGTGTAAGTATGATATAAAGTGTGATGCTTTCGAGCGCACTTCTCAAAAAATTTCCGCCTACTTTTTGTAGACTAGTGGACCCCTGCGGGGTATGACCAACCTTGCTTGAAAATTTACATCATGCTAAGTGAAATTTTGTAGAAATCGTTAGACGACATTATGAAAAATTGGCAGTACATATTCTATGTTTGGTTGTATGTGTTACGATTGTTAAGAAAAGGTTAGCAAGCGTTGCCTCCAGATTTTCAGTATCAATGAGGTCTTGTAACGCTTCTTCAAACACTTCGGAATTAAGACCCTCGTCTCCCAATGGTGCATGTAAAACGAATAAACATATTTTGGGTAAGTTGAGGGACTAATGAACGCAAATGGTTAAGAATAGGGCGCCAGGAGAACATATTACAGTTTAGATTGCATTCAGGAGTGAGGGGCCTGAGATGTATGCAGTATGAGAGCGATAAGAAGGACATCAGAGGTGAAATGGTTACCAAAGGAGCAATGTTGGTGCAATATGTAGGAAATCTTTGGTTCAACTTCCCGCCTCGCTTAGAGATGGAGCCACATCCTACACAAAAAGCAAACGCAATTGTGATTCCAGTGGAGACATGGCTACGAATCTGTGAGTTGTCGCAACACAAATTGACAGCGTTGGCGCAGGTATGCATAGAAGTGCGTGCACCAGCGTATGAATAGATTTTCAGAAGTATAGGAATGGACGATTTTCCTGCGTTAGCCCATGCAGCTCACACTTGGACAGAAGAAGGAGGGAGAGTATTCGTCCTTGTTAAAAGGTTGCGGGTGGGCAAACAAGGTCACATTAATGGTCCTGATGATGTTCACAACGACACTGCAAATGACGCACATACATGCCGTTCATTCATCGACAACGTATCAAAAATGCATAACTTGACGGAACTTGTGCTCAGAAATGTGGTCATTCCATCCAGTATAGTATCATTGGCGTCAAAGCTACAAAACCTACGAGAGCTATCCTTGGAGGGAGTGTGCATCGCAGATGTAGGGATATGTAGGGAAGACGTAGAAGTGGAGCATGTATGACTTTTGAAAACTTGTTGGCATGGTCGGAACGGGGACGGCGATATCCTACGAGCATGCAAGAAATTGAAGACATTGGAAATCAGTTGGGATAAGAAGTGGAAAGATGCCAATAAGAGTTGCGAGGAATGGTCGAGCAATACATGTGAATGTATAAAGATTTACTCCAATCGCAGTGCATGGTTGATAGCACCCACAGCACAGGACAACGAGCGGCGGAAACTGATTACATGGTTACGATTGTTCAAGGTGACGAAGTTGCTGCACATTCAAGGTTAGATACCTCAATTCCGCAAAGGAGATGCAATGCAGGACCCGTTGTCCAATACAATTCAATTGTTGGTAGTGCCAATGCGTTTCTTGAAATTGAGTAGGCACCTTGCAGGTGACATGGAGATACTGTGTAGGATGTTGGGTGTGCTGAAGAACATTTGACAGTTGAAGGTGAACATTTGTGATGATGTGATTGAAACAGTAAGGTTGCTGAAAACCACAATTGAACGAATACGAGCTAAACGATCAATAAGGACGATGTGTTAGGAAGTATCGCGGATATGTTAGATTTCAACCCACCCATAGAGAAACTAACTATAGCAGCTAACGATACACTGCGAACAAATATCTCGCACGAACATTTCCGGAAATTCCAGCAGATGTGTGGTGGACTGCAGCAGATTAATATAGGAGATAGAGTGTGGACAAGCAAGCAAGGATATTGGAATGAAATTATAGGAGAGTAATGACAAAGGCCATTATATGAACGTGCAATAAAAGCAGAACGATACTTAAATAGAACGTGAAAACGAAAACTGAACAGCAAGCACTTAACGTGCGAAAAAAATGCACAGGCGCTTGGTAAAGACGGGGTGGCAAAGGACCTAGCAAGCAAGGTGAAACTCCTTTCATGTCCAGCAAAATAAGTGTTCGTTTTTACCTTCTTTTCTTTCATCTTCACAATGCGATCTGAAATCAACGTCATTCGGCACGTGAGAAGCACCGCAGGCAAGGTGTATGTCCCCAATGGGGTACGTTAATTTCCCCAACTGTTTCCTCATCAAAAGTGAGAGTGTTATAATAACAACCCCCCCCCCCCCCCCTACACACACATTAGAAATGTGTGTTCCAGTACTGTAATCCAAGTAGAGATTGTACAGCATGGTAAACTGGTTGTTCGGGAATCGGACCTAGCCAGTATGATTTAAGTATCCTGTCCTATCCTATCCTGGTCTTCGAACAACGGCACTTTTATAACCTGAGGTAGCCAAATTCAGAAATACGAAACAGATGCCTGTGCGACAGAGGGAAGAATGACCGACACAGTCCCATTGAGGAACAGTCGGGGGAGAATGAGGATCGGATCCATCTTACATTGTGGTACGAATATGAGTTCTTGTCACTTTCTTGCAATTTCCCGGCCTCCAATGAAATTCCACGCCCAACTTGCCATGATCATCCCTGCCCGCCGCCATGACCTTGTCCACCCCAAGCTTCCGGATCTCCAAGCCAACCAAGCCGCTTCACCTGTCCAATCCTGCCTACCCATTATCACTCCGTCAGTGCCTCCGACATATGCGACCATCCTCCGCTGTTTATAGACAAACGGACTTGCTGGTTTGGATGAATGACGGTTCAGAGTGTTCACGAGATATTCCGCTTTTTGGACGGCCACTGTAGGTACGAGCTTGAATTAAATGGAAAGATTCATATGGCATGAAGCATACCTTCGGCGGTTGTTGGCAGACCATTACCAAAGATGTCTGCGGCATCCCCAAGTGCATATACATTTTCTAAAACCGATTGATCTTCTTTCAATGCTCGAAGTCGTTGATCAGTCAGGATACGGCCTAGCCTCGTCGCCTTCGACAACCCATGAAGCGATTCGACAAAATCGCATTGTTTGTTGCCCGTAGCCCAAGCCACCATTCCAGCCGGAATTCTTCCATCTTCCTTCGTGTACAGCGCATCCTCTTCGATCTTCTCGATATGAGAGTTTGTCTTGACCTCCACGCCATGTTTTTTGAAAGACCGCAATGCATATGCTTTTAATTTTTGATGGAATACGCCAAGAATTTCTGGAGCAACGTCGTGTATGGTAATAGAAGGCAGACCAGCGAGATGTGGATATGTTTTTGACATCTCGCTGAATAGGTCTGTCAGCTCTGCAGAGAGTTCTACACCTGTCGGTCCACCACCTAGGGAACATTCATACCATTAGTTTCCTACGTCTATCAACCTGCCATTGATGCTCACTTACCTACGACAGCAATATGCAGTAGCTCCTTCGCACGCTCCGGACTCGTAGTTGGCAAAGAAGCAACTTCAAGTAGGGACAATAGCTTTGCTTTGATTGCTTCGGCATCTGGGACCGTCTTAAGGAAGAAACAGTAGTCAGTTGCACCTGGCGTATTGAACGTCTGATTCACACAGCCTGGAGCGATTATGAGGACATCGTACTCGACCGTGAATGGATGGTTAGCATCAGGAATGTCGCGTCCGCTAGGCTGAAGAATAGATGGAATACAGGTTACAGATTTCTGGTCAAGATCCGCTGCGGTAGCCAGTGCACGATAATAGGTCATGCGACGGTGAGCACGGCGGATAGGCTCCTCTGCTAGGCGAGAAAAAAAGAGTCCAGTGGCGGCACTGGCTAAGAGAGGAGTGTAAGCAAAGGTTTGGTGGGGTGCGATAATCGTTATGTCGTATTTGGAATCATCAAGTTGTTGGCTGAGGATAAAGCCAGCCCATCCTGCACCGACAATTAGAATTCTTGGCCGAACGGAGTTCATGACGGTTTTTGGCGACCAAGACAAATGGTTAGAGCCCATGGGTCTTCACAAGACTTTATATATAGATAGCCGCTACATTTCCGAGTTATTATATTTGATAGCCAATAGTGTCTGTTGTATCGAGAGCACGAGGTCCAACGTTATATTTCGCTACGATCCGTGGTAAAACGATAGGAAGGTGTTGAGTGTGGGGAGATTCGTCGGATTAAGGGGTCGCAACTCTCGATGGAGCTGACGGCAAACAACAGCAAGGAGGGGGGCAGTAAGGTGCCTGGGTCTTTTTGTGCATGCTCCAAAGGCTAGTTACAACTGAGCAGTAGATGTTCCTTCGCGCAAAGGCAAGGTCCCTAATGTCGGAATTGTTCGCCGTTCGTGTACAGATCAAAATTTCGAATATTGCAAGGAAGGGATGGAGCTTGTCACCATGATCTACTCATAGCGTTAGCAAGTATGTATGCTACCGGCGCGTTGATTGTATAAAACATACCGCAAGATAAGGCGCGGGGTATAATGCTCGAAGATCACGGAAAATGCAGTAGAGAGGAAACTTACTACCATACTATGGTTGTTTCGGGAGGAACTGAGAAATGGGAGGCCACCTTGTATCTGATATTCGAATCCACATTGAGGACATTTTCCTCTGTTTGCTGGTCACGAAGCTCTGCAGGCACGATTGGTGCGCAAGCAGCTTGCATTTACATGGATGTACCCATTCTTTACGTTTTTCAGCAGGAAATACATATGTTCGAAAGGTGGTGAAAGGGGAGAAAATAAGGAAAAATAATTGAACATACCGTCGCGCCATCGCCATGAACAATGCCCATTTCTTGTACTGAGAAGAGGAAACTTTAATCATTTCCAGCCATTGTTCAAAAGGCTCCCTGAAGAATATTCCTTCAATTTTCGGCGTTTCAGGTTTGAGCCTGGATACAGCAACTCTCGAAAATTATTCTACGGGTTTGGTGTGGATATACCCTTTAGCTTTATCATGGACGACGTCATTCTCACTGTTGCTTTACATAAGCTCCGGTGTATACTGTTTTTGTCATCAGCATCGCAGAGTTGGAGGACAATGAGAAGGAATAATTAGGAATGCTAAAAACGGATGGAGCAATGCTTCACAAAAAATCCGCACTCTCCTCTACTTGTCGTCCTACCACAGTCTGAAAAATAATCTCAAACCAGGCAAAGATCAGATCCTGATAAGGTCTTCCTCCCGCGCATCCAGCCTGCAAAATCAAGCTCTGTAATCAACAGTCCAGAATTTGCATTTGGCGCTTTCGACAAGTCCGACGTATCTTCCACTGGCCATGACTGCGAAAGGATCATAGCGATCATCCGTGAAAGCTATATATGGCCACCTTTCAGATAGTGGCCCCATCTCGAAATTCGTGAGTTTTGGAAAAAGGTTCTCGGATCCGTCAAGGTAGTCAAATTTCAACTGTTCAAGTAACGGATTCAAGTCATCAGGTTGAACGTGCCAGGTCCTAGGGACTATGGATGCTCTAGGAGGAAAAGTTAAAAAACGCTCTCCAGATCCAAAGGCATCTATTCAATGATAGCCATTAGTGATGAAATCCATGTGTTGTGAGAGACGACATTTGAACGTCTCTGAAACGCTTCGAATGAATTCATCGTTTCTTTGTCCCCTTCATGCACCTCCTGGCTGCGACGTGGAGGAGCATTTCCATGTTGAAGGAGCATTCAGTAAGCATATCTTAAACCCAATACTAGCATAATCAGAACGTTAGCAACGAAGAACAAATTGACGTTACCCCTAGTAGAGACACTAACATTGCCCGCCGGAACACCAATGATTGAAAGATATGACCAGCCAGAAGATCCACTGCGACGGTCAGAAGTGCCTTTTGCGCGAAAATTTGGACGCGAGGGAGTCGTAGTACTTGGATTGGGATTGGATGTATGCTGGTGGATTCGAGCTCGGAATATCGAAGGGCGTGCGTCGCGGTCTGTTCATGGAGCAGGGAGGTCAACGGAGGATAGAAAGGATTTGTAAAAAGGCGAGAACCTTTTCTGATAGCAGGAATGAGGGGCTTGGACCCGGAATCGAATCGATGCATTCTATGGGATCACAGTTTAGTAGCGGGGGTACTCTGAAATCGGTGGTATTTCACCGGAATAGCTTTATAGTGGTACCACTCGAGTTGCGATAACCACTCGAGTAACCCAACTCGAGTATGTCCATCTGATCCACCGTCTTCGAGACCTTGAGCATTTCTGCTATTAAGGTCACTCTTCGAGTTCTAGCTCGAAACTCAGTCGTAAATAGACCGAGATCCGCCCTCTAGAGGGCAAAGAAGGGCCTAAAGATGGAAATCTAGTCACCAATTGGCATTGCGGTGGCAGTGCGTAAATATCTGCGCATCGCACGAGGCCATCACAACGGCAAGTCACATTCGAAACCCACCCGAGTACCGTCCTCAGCTCAAGAAGTATGTCAAGTAACACTGTTGTTTACAGCTACCTTGCCGGAAAACCAGTGAGTTCTTGTTGGGCGACTGCAAGTCCAACCTTTGACTATATATCCATACAACGCCTGAAAAATGTTGAAACGAAGGCTTCAACATTGTCAACTGGGATCATTGGGGATAGTTAGTGAAATACTTGATACATCCTCGGACTTCATTGGGTACACATTCGGTTATATCCTGCAACAGATCCGTAACACGCACATAACACCACATTCATGAATCGGTCAACGCCAAAGCATCAATACGCGCAGCCTCTGCAGCCGTATCTTCTTCTTCTTTCCGCTTACGGTATTGTTCGAGATCCCAGTCGTCTTCCTCGTCCTCGCCCTCTTCGTCATCGAACCATTCGGGGTTGTATTGGAACTGCGGAGAAAAATGTCGGCGATGTGCATGTGCGGAAGGGAATTGGGAAGGATGGGAAGGAAGGAAGCGAGCAACAAGGAAGGCGAGAGAAAGTGGAAAGGGAGGAAGCGAGCAACAAGGGAAGGTGAGAGAAAGTGGAAAGGAAATAGTGATATTAAGAAAGAGAGGAGCAAAGCGAAAAACAACAACAGGGGGATCCGAAAATCGAAGACAACTCACCAAGTCCCTTCCACTCATACCGGTATTTTTACCTGCTGCATGTTGCGTCTCCTTGGATTTGCGTAAGGCCTCCTCCTCCGCAGTCTTTTTATCCAGCCGGGTCTGCTTCCACTTTGCGAACGTCTCAGGCGTACATGGAGTCAGGTCGGATCCGAGTTTGTGGCGCTAGAAAAGAGGATACGAGTTTGCGTATGGACCGGTATGGATTTGTATTGTGCAACACATACCTCGACCTCTAAAAATTCTTCTAAACTGATTACATTCGCCTTGTTCGCTTCTTCTATAGCTTTCCTTTGTGATTTGAGAACAAACCCTGGGGGTAGGGCGTGTCTGTACTGGCAGTTTTCTCCGTTTGGACATTCCCAGAACCAGCCAAACCTGGGGATACACCGGATGAGTAGGATGATTAAGGTGTCTTGGGTAAACGCACTTTTGCGTCTCAATGGCTTCGACAAAGAATTTACACACGATCTAGAAATAGAAAGCCAGTGAGAATATGATCGTTCTGTCGATTGTGCAGCTCACGTCTGTCGTTGTCCGTGGATTGCCAGCCTTTGACAGGACGACGCTTCGTAACTTTTCGTCATCCCATGTATCCATAGTATCTTTTCATATCCGACGTCAGCAAAACCGTGTATCACAAGGGGAAAACAACACACCAGCTTCCTTTTCTGCCCTCGTATCTTCATACAAGTTTTTCTTCTCCACCTTCCTCCCGATGTTCAAATCGTGACTATACCTACACTTATTGCCCTTATCACATTGCCCTGCCTTGTGGAATGCACACAACACCGTCTTCGGATCCACACCGAAGGGTAGTTTGGGTTGAGTGATGACGGGTTTGAGTAAAGCAGCTTCTTCCCTCCGACGTTTTTCGTCATCCTCTTTGGCTTTTGCTCGAAGCCTTTGTTCCTTCTCTTTATCAAGCACGGCGCGGGATTTGCCTGCGAGAGCGTCCGCTTGTTGGATTCGTTGGACTTCTTTCTGAACTTTGGCGGATTTATTTTTCTGGAGCAAGGATGAGGAGTTGTAAGGCGATCATTCGCTTGTAGAGCCGATAAGTACGAACATTCTTTAAACCAAAGGTCTATGTCCTGGATCAGTCAGTGCAGCTTTCAGAGCGATAGTCATAGAAATTTTACCTTGTCTTCCTTCACTTTGGAAGAACTGCTGGCCTGTTGTTTTTTAGGGGGCATCTCTGATTACTGGTATAGATTGGAAATAAGAAAAGTAGGAAAAAAACAAAAACTTCGTCGGTCGAGCTTGATGTGGACGGAGAAGAACGTCTGTGGCTGTGTCACTGTCCTGTGACTTTCACTCTTCTCTTCATGATCAAGTTCATGCAAGTTGGCGACAAGCTCATATGATATATTCTTGACAACACATCGTCTTAAAATTATTGTCAAGTCTTTTATTGGATGACTTCCCATACTTAAGGCAGCGATAAGGATTATTGGACAGTACATTATTTCTAACGTCCTGAGCGAATTGGTCCGATCAACGCTGTCCGGACCCCTCCTGCACTCGCTTGCTGGGAAACTGTCCGTCTGTCGCATCAGACCGGCTCAAGAATTATTTACTCAGATTATTGGGCGAAAGCTTACGCGGAAGTCATTCATTGCCCGTAATTCGAAGCGCCGCTTTCACTCTTTTACTTCCACATATCCCTCACATAATCGCTGTAATTGCACAGTGTACAACAAGATTCGGAGGCAATAAATCATGGACTGAAATTCAACAGATAGATAGATAGATAGTGTCAGGAAAAGGGGGTACAGTTCATGATCTACATGGTACCGACCTTACGCATCAGTTTCAGCAGCAGCACCTTGATGAAGTTTTTCCATAAAAAGATCCTCGCCGGGCATTCCTATGGCCAACTCCCAAAATTACTTTGCTGGTCAAAGTCGTGTCCAAGTCAAATCTCTGTCTCTCTATTTCCTTTCGTTCAACGCTCCTCTGTGACTCTGAGCATCTCTCGGGCTGTCCATTCGTATCAATTTGCGTGCGTCGTCCTTGGCTTCCCATCCTTCCATGTCGCTAACCGGTTCTTTCATTTGTAACAGTGTTCTCGCTATTCCAAAATGTACTTCTCTTTAGTCAATCCCCGCGTCCTTCTTGGCCTCTTCATTCTTTGCGGTTCCTACCCCACTGGAACAAATTCCATCTTAGAGCATTTCCTCCCCTCTGGGATGAATTTGCTTGCAAAGGCCAGTACCCTTCCCACCGGCACAAATTCCGCGGCACGTATACATGTATCGAGTTCCTAATCAATGCTGATCCTATAAATTTCTAGGACAAATACATGCGGTCATTGCAAGAATCTAGTATTGCCGAACTATCCGACATAGGAGTGAAACAGCAGAGTATTTACGAAGAACCCCAAGGGAACGCGCAGGACGTCACGATCACGTTTATTAGGAAAAGGAATCAACCCGATTTAAACGATGCAGAAAGTATTGAGGCGGAAGCATATGCGAAGACGAGCGTACTTCTCCTGCTCGATGCGGCATCATCCGAGCTCGGCCTAAGTGGCATCCCTTACAACGTCCACTTTACTGCGAATCCACCGTTTCCTTGTTCTAAAGCCGATGCGGAAACGAAAGGGTTCGATTTACGTATAGCAGGTGTCCCTACTTTTCAAGACGCCGTAGGACAAGCTCACATGGGAAGTGTGGAAGTGGCTGCAAAAAGTCAAGGGACTGCAGTCATCAAGCGCATCACTCCGGAAGTCAGAGAATTCTACAACGGGCAACTCATACCACATCAGGAATCGCTTTTTTGGACCAGAATGCATCGATTTGCGGATTACCTGAAAGACTGGAATCCGTAAAATCTTCGATGGGTGTTCAAGTAGAGAGATATGGATGTTAGAGTTTTGATTTGTACGATGGGTTGCAATACGATGTATCTCAGAAAATTGTCGTATGTGGAATCCAGTTAGCGCGTACGAATCAAACAAGTCTGGTAGTCACCACTAGCGAACCCCTGCGGGGCACGATAAACCTTGCGTGCATTCTCATAAATTCCAACCCACATTCACAATCAAACCAAAGGTTGTATGGTAACAAAAGGTAAAGTAGTGTATGAGTGCATGAACAAGGATTAGAAGAAATCACCTTGCTTGTCAAGGTCTATCTGCCACCGACAATTGAAGCAGTTCCTGGTGTCTACCAGGAACTGCTTCAGCTTTTGGCCTCTCGACAACCCAATTACCATCTCAGGCTCAATGAGGAGATTTGTATCATGCTGAATAGCAGCCTAGATAGATAGATAGATACACGGCACCGTCTCGAGAGACGGGGTCCCGTCTCGGAACAGCCGGTTACTAGCATATTTGATTGAAGATGGATAGTGCTGTTTAAGTAGACCCAGTAAGATCTGAGAAATAATTCCGAGACTTTTGATCCGAGATAAGTCAACCGCAGGTTGGCTTATCATAGGATAAGATAATGAGTGGCGAGGAGTACGATTAGGCACCTGTTCGTTCTCACCTTCGACGCTCACCGTCTGACCTCTTACAGCCTCATCTTTTGTCACGATTTTCGAATACAACCATGCAGCTCCCTCTACGTAGTCGACCGACCTTGCAGAATCCTGACAGAGTGCATATAACGCACAGTAGTGTCGAAGCTCGGAACATGTTCGCTTCTTGGGACATAACGACGCGTCTAACATTCAACAAACAGAACAACGCAAATAACATCTGTCGCGACTTACAGCGAGCAGCGCATCTCAGGGATCCGGAGAACATCAGGTCACCATCGCCAGTCACTTCAGAACTCACCATCCAGCTGGAGGAATGGGAGAAGATTTGTACAAACCCAATTCGCTTCGACTCCTTGAAGCACCTGATTCCGGATTTCATCCTGGAATGGATGGAGAGTCGGAAGATTCAGGAGGTCAAAGAGAAGAGGGAGAGAGAGGAGGATACTAGCAGAGAAGCTGAGGAGGAGAAGAAGAAGAAGAGAAGATTGGCTGAACCTTTGGTCCCCGTGGTGAAGGATCCGCTCGTTCCTTTCCAAGCAAGTTTCCACGATGCATTATACGAAATCGCACATGTCTCCCCAATCCTCTCCATTTCTTCAGTAACGACGCTCTCCAGTTCATTTCCGCCCGCGCCCACTCACTTCCGCATAAAAAATTCAAGTCATGGAAGGCCTCGACTACATTCCTTTCGTCGAGTGCGTCAACAACTACATGAGATTCGAGACGAGTCGCGACCCAGCAGGTCCAGCTGGTACACGAGCACAATTCATTATCCAGCATTTCTCATTCTTCCTTAACAAACGTCATACAGCCAAACTCTACGCCTTCTGGAAGCCAGTGGAACTCTGAATCAGAAATGAACAATACCTCAAATTCACAGGTTTTATCCAGAGTGTGTACGACTCGGAATGGACCAAGGTAGAGAGTCAAGTTGAGTTTGAGGATACTATGGCAAAAGCTCGCGGCGGGCCATTGTGGTATTCCTACCCATTCCAATCCAACACGACCTCAGACACATCTCCTCTATACCAGGGTTCTCCAATCGGGGATATGCCACCACTGTCGGAAAACACCATCACACCTGACCACACCAGTGTCACTAATACCCAGGTAGTGAATCAAGACATTGCCAAATAATATCGCCGCAACGATTTGCAAGACCGCCTTATATTATTTTTGGACATCGAGTTTTATGCCTTGTCATCATAGGGTGTTATGCCCGTTATTATTTTGGGTGTTATGCCTCTTTATTATTTGGGTGTTATGCCTCCTTATGATTTCGGGTGTTATGCCAATTTTATGCTTTTGGGTGCCATGCCATTCTTATGGGTTTGTTATAGTCTCGTCGGTCTTTATTTGTGATGCATAATGTCATTGTATACTCAACAGCCAACTTATATCTATATTATAAAGCCTCAGCTCTAAATGGGGTACAGCTCCACCTTATTCGGAGCGCGCTGGGAAGGAGCCTTGGCTCTGTTTGGGTATCTAGCCCTCTCCTCATATATGGGTGGGAGCGCGGGGCTTCGCCCCCAGGCAAAACCTTTCTATATTGATACCAACCTTACCTACAAATGATATTATCTAGGGATATATACGAGGACACTCAAATAACTTATCTTGAGAATATATGATCTCACCATGTATTGACTCTTCCAGTCCCGAATAAGATAGCCTTGAGCAAGGAAGGGCAGTACATCGGAGATAAAGCGCCTAGTGTGTGAAAAAAAAATGCACGGGCGCTTGGTAAGTAAAGACGGGGTGGCAAAGGACCTAGCAAGCAAGGTGATAGTGACCGCGGAACAAGGATGTGGCTGTGTCTCAATTATCTCCTACATACTCCTCCATGATCAAAAGGCATCCAACGTACTGGTTCAACGATGGAGATACAATCCTTCACCAAAAAGTTCTGTCTGATCACGATGATAACGATATCTTCTACCGAATCCACCACTCCAGGTTTTCTTGGCCTGAATCGCCCAAATTCTTACCTGGTTCATCTTCGCAGTTGGTATCCGAGCTCGGTTCATACATATCCGACAATGATCAGAACACATTTAGGACTATGGGCGAGAATGATTCAGATGAAGAACTTCTAGATGGTCTGAATGGCTGCAAATACGTCGTTTTGGATCACGAACAAGCCATTGATGCGAACGATCTCGTTGTTTTGCTAGATCACTTTTACGGGAAAAAGTAAGTAAGTAAATTCATTAGACACACGCGTCCTTATCCGAATATCTGATTCCTCATTGCACAGTGTACTTTCCCCAGAATCCGACCTTACTACTCGGATAGTCCCCATCTTACGAATCACCAGTCTCGATCAGCTCAATATACCGACGTTACACGAAGAAGCAAAGAAATCTTTCGTCAGATCGTTTCCAAACAATGCTCAGGAGCTTGCAAATTTTCAGGGTGAATGCGCTGAAGAGGCACTAGCGGTGGCTATTCAATACGACATTCGTCAGGTAAGTCGAACAATCGCATACGATATCTTGTCATTCAACGCCGTATTCATCCAGCCGCAAAAACCTCTCCTCTATTATCTTGCTACCCAAACACATCTAGAACTTCACGAGGCCGATTCTCAGGACTCGCGTACATCTATATCCACCCTCTCTCATACCATCTCCACCCACATGATCTCTCTGTTCACACCGCTTCTCTTCACACCACCTCCTACATCTCATATGGAATGCACTGACGCGCTAGCAGAGCACTGGATGCCACTTGTCATCGCCCCGGCGATAGAGGATAGCGCGATGGGTAAGCCGTTGCAGACGTTGGAAAGGATGAAGGACGTAAATTGGAGCGAGTGTGGCCTTTGTGAGGAATGTGTAAGAATTAAAAGAGAGGAGTGGACGGAGGAGCAGGACAGAGTTTGGAAGATCATGGATACGTGGATCCTTGAGGCCGACGCCAAGGAGTAGGTCTTGAGCTTAAATATTCAATCGGGAATTTCAAAGCTTTAGGTGGGTGAACGGAGTATGAACCTCCTCCTGCCTTCCCTGACCATCCTTCACAGAGCAACAGGGCGAAATCTCATCAAGTATTACTCACGCACGAACTGCAGGAATCAGTTTAGATATTCTATACAGCATGTATAGTGTCTCGAAGCGTTCCAACCTTCTATTTCAACCTTCTCCAGGGAATATTAAATCCTCTCATGTTGACTCTGTTTTTCTCCTGCTCTGCGTGATGCCAATTCTCCACTTCACGTTCGACTTAATCCTCTCCTCAGAACTCAACGTCAACCCCCACGTTTGGGAGATTAGGTGAGGCTCGTACACACCAGCGAATATGAAGTTAAGAGTTCGCTGTCTTGAAGTTTAAGAATAATACACTGCTGCACGAAACTTTTGTACAATTTTAAAAGGAGTGGCAATAAGAATATTATGAGAGTGTAGTTTCAAGATTTTCGTACAGACTTTCAATATTTTCGAAGAAACCTCAGATCTTCCATTTTGTTAAAAGTAGTTCTGACTCAGCTGCACACGTCATATGAATCCATAATGTTATATCAAAAAATTCTTGGAGTGATACTTTCGTGTTGAGGCATACTCCGTACGCGTACGTATTGACAGTTAAATGGTGTTATTACTAGATACTGTACAGTAGGATAGGATAGGATAGGATATAAATTATACTGGCGAGGTCCGATTCCCGAACGGCCAGTTTACCATACTACTGTACAATTACATATACGTCTATGTCTCATGTACAGCTATGGAACACACATTCTTACTAAGGGGGTCGCAATGTACATTTGATGTCTCTAAGCTTTCCCTAGCCTTGACAGTACACCCTTTCCCAGTTCAGATATGCATGCTGACTGAAAATAGCTCCTGAAAGGTTGTGTGCAAGCAGCATACACAAGATGACATGCACAACAACTCCAGCACATTCCAGTGCACTGATATATTACCCAAGTACATCATTCCAAAGCAATCTTTGCAGTGGATCAGTTCAATGTCTCCAAGATCTCTTGCCAATTCAACCAAGCATTAGTAGCAGCCCACCTTGCACACCAATCACAATAATTGACTGCAGTGGAAACCCACCTCACCACACACATACTGACCAAAATAGAACACAAGTATTATCTTCAGTGGATACCCAGTCACTACGCACAAACTAATTGAAATAGACCACCAAGTATAAGCATTGTCTTCAGTGGATACCTGCACACCACGCACAAACTAATCAAGAATAAAGGACCGAGCACAAGTAATGTCTTCAGTGGATACCCGCACACCACACGCAAACTAATCCAGATAGACCACCAAGCGCAAGCAATTTCTTCAGTGGATATCTGCACACCACGCGCAAACTAATCCAAATAGACCACCAAGCACAAGCAATTTCTTCAGTGGATACCTGCACACCACGCGCATTTAGGTCCGGAAGAGTCCGGTCCGGGAAATTGATGCTAGTGCTCGAGGCTCAAGCTCACTACCAAACTCGACGTGCAGAGTGTGGAATGCATTCTGTTGCCACCAAACTCGCACAGAATATTCAAATCACTAGTATACACTGACATCGCAAATTCCAGAGCAACCAGATAATCAGAACAGGTTGGATTTGACACCGATATTCCGGATGACCTTTTGATGATGGTGGTAGAGGGTTGGTCCAATCTCTATATAGGTACCCACGGGACGGTACGACTCCCTCAGTTGTTTTACTACCAACTGAGGTGAGCTCGTACACGATCCTTATCTACGACAGTAACGCTAACCATATGGTGTTCAATGTGCACAAAAAATAAAATCGGACTCAATATGGAGTCGGACTTACATGTAACCAGTCGCACATTGACAAAAAGTCAGAGAAACATTGAATTTGCCTAGATCATTCAATATTCCCACGCTTTCAAGGGGTAGCGCACTTTGCAGTTTCCAGTGTAGAATGCCAAGGGGCTATAGCTAATGGATTTGCTTGCATATAACACTTAATGAGAGTGATATGTGTCTGCATGGCAATTTTGGTGTACCTCCCTGGGGTGTAGCATGCACAAAACCAAATTTATGATCATCATTGAGCATACTCTGCAATAAAACAAGCCATGAGTTGCAATTCATTAATTATACATTGGTATCTGTCATTTCTCTTTTCATTATGCATATTTATGAGTAACAATGACCTCAAGCAATTGGAGACCAATCAAAGAACCATGCCTGAAGTGACTCTGAGAACTTAGAAGTGGACTGTGAAACTACACTTCACAACTACTTATTCAGGCCTTGCCAATTTACAAACATCTGCAAAACCTGGATGTTTGTGAAAGCAAGGGTACTAGCTGGAGAGCCCTGTCCAGTGCTGAAAGCAGTCCCAGCAGTTTTTCAGTACTGCTGGGAGCGCTTTCCCAGCTGGACAGTGCTGTTAGCTGCTTTTGAGCTCTTAGCTGAAAATACAGGTTTTACAGATGAAGCCTGTGCCAAAATAATGATACCAGCTGGAGAGCATTATCTGCTCTGAGGATTTATGCTCTTAAAGACTGGGAAGTATGTCTGTGCATATAGTACTCACTTTAAGGTGAATACAGGTAAATATTCATCAGCAATCTGAGTCTACCAGCTGGTCAATGCTGTCGAAGTGTAAATGAGATGTTACTCTGAGGCTGCCAGGTGCCTCATGAGTTGGATCACTTGCTTGCATTTTTTTCACTTGCTGTCTGGTGCCAGGGTAAATTATTGATCTTTATTTTGCTTCTTATATTACACTGGAGAACTCTTGATCAGCTTAAGGTTAATGCAGCTACAACTCCATTTTTTTCAAAATAGCCTTCGATAGACAAATTGAACAAACAAATACTCCCATAAACCCAGTGCCGCTATAAGCCGCTCCACGGCAGAGCCAGTAAGCGCTCACGGCACAGATTGCTTAGTCACTATTCCGTCAGATATTAGGCGCTGCTAGACTTTTGAGTTAATGTCCGACTACTGCTATTACAATGTCCGACTGGTATTTGACTTTCTCCGACTCACATATTTTTTGTGCAGATTGAACAGCATATAACCAAACGTAGATTTAACTTACATTAACAGGTACACTAATACAGTTGTTTTACTACCAACTGAGATTTAACTTACATTAACAGATTATGAGACTCGGTCTCTAGTCAGAGACAAAAAGGTTAACAGAAATAGAACGAACCAACCGAGAAGTATCGAGAATACAATATGTCATTCGGAAATAGCCCGAATATACCGCGACTCCCGGACGAGAAACAGCTCGTCGGAGAGGATAACTGGAGGCCATTCAAACGAGAAGTTACATTTGCCATCCAATCGAAAGGCCTGAATGGGTACCTCGACGGAACGATACCAAGACCGAGCAACTACCCGGGTCTGATATACCCATCCACTCAACTCACTACACCTCTATTCAGCCCCACTCCCTTCCCGGAAGAATGGGAGGCTCGCGACAGGTTGGTCGCTGGAGCAATTGTCTCAAATATAGTTGATCCGGTAGGCCTCGGCATTGACGAAACGAAGAGAGCATCGGAAATCTGGCAAGCACTGATCAAGCACTTCGAAAAGCGCGATGAGCAGCGTATCCACTTGGCCGACATGAACCTACGCCAGGAAAAATACAATCCAGCCGACTCAACCATGGAGGACCATGAAAAGAGGATGCGTAACCTCCTTAAGAAAGTTCACGACCTAGGGGGAACAGCTACCGATGCGCAGTTCCGCCGCATCATCATCTCCTCAATGCCGCCGGACTGGAGGCAAGACTTGCGGAGTGTACCAGGGAACTCGAGCGCGGACGCGTTTACGTACCTACATACCCTCTGGTACGAAAAGGAGGAGGAACGAGACACCAGGCGAGTTAAGGCACTGATGGCGGCTCACTTGAATGCCCAGCCACCAAACCAACTGCCCCGCTCCGGTGGAAAATCTACGATCGTTTGTCACAACTGTAGCAAGACAGGCCATATTGCCCGAAAGTGCTGGGCGAAGGGAAGAGGAATGGAGGGACAGGGTACAAAACAAAGCCAAACGAGCAAGTCGAAGACAGGGACCAATGCAAATGTAGCAAATCCCACCAACGATGACAACACCCGGACACCCATGGAAACATATGTCATGTTGACTGTGAGGCCCTGGCACAGAAGGCCTGCTCTGGTCTTACCCAGACTGGGCCTAAGCGAACGCAGTAACCGCCTAGGCCGTACGAGGAGGTATGGGATAGTGCCGATACTGGTGAGGGGAGCCTAACCAGAGGTAGTTGTGGAGCTTGGGTAGACCTAATAAAGGGTCCTAGAGGTGTAGAACGTAACGCGTAAGCACCGCTCCGATGTGGAGGGGAGGTGTAGCCGATACGAGTGGGAAGCTGTGGGGAGCTTAGGGAGCAATGAAGCGGAATTGGGAACCTAATGGGAGGCTCCAAAGGATGAAGGACGAATTGTAGAGCCTCGACGTAGATGGTGAGTCGAAGGAGAGGCGTAGACAATACGAGGATTGACAGAAAGAGGCCAGAGATAGGAAACAGAGAGGAGAAATAGAGTTGAGGTGAGACAGAGATGAAGGAAACAGATAATGAGGAAATATATGACAGTTGAGACGTGTCAGGCCCTGTTAGCAAGTACTAGTAGACTGTACTAAAGGGACCAAGCCAGGTAGGAAGAGTTTCCAGGTAAGATTTGACAATAACACGCTGGGGAGCTCCGAGGGGAGTCCCCAGCCTATATACTGTACATGAGGCTGTCAGGTACATATGTCATGTGGCTACTGGAGTGACAGGTAATATGTATCGTGAAGATCGTAAGGATGGTGCATAGAATATCGGAAACATGTACAAGTGATGAACCGGAGCTCTGGAAAGGAAAGAGAAAGGTCTGGAGAAGCAAGGCATGACATTGACCCAAACGAGTACGTCTGAATACGCCCTGAAGACCGCCGTAACCTCTGACCTTGCACCTAGACAGGATAATCCCATTCTAGAGAGCAGGGGTCAGGGGGAGAAGAATCTTGAGGGCATAGATAGGAACAAACATAGAAGTACAACCGTATCGAAAGAGGGCTGTACGATCTGCCACGGTAGCACGTCCCTGTATTCACCTCCTATACCAGTAATACGAACATTCCTGGACTCGGGAGCATCTGAGCATTGCTGGGTGCAGCGCTCCAATTTTGTGGAATACACCGAAGTACGGGGTCAGGGCGGTAGCAGCGCCATAGCCGGGGACGCCGGAAGATTCCAAATATTAGGCATAGGTACTGTCCAGTTCGTGACGTGGGTATCAGGAAGCGAGAGGGTAATATGGCTCCAGAGCGTAAAACATACCCCATCGTTCAACCACAACCTCATATCGCTATCCTCCCTGGACAATAGGGGCATGCGAGGAGAGTGGGGAGCTGGAATAATGACCGTCAAGTCAACAGGCGGAGAGATCATACTGGAAGGCTTTGGACGAGACAAGATGTACGAAATCAAAGTGCTAGAATTGGGAGGGACCGCAGTCAACTACTCGCAAGCACGAGATAGACCAGTCGACATACTCACCTGGCACCGCAGGCTAGGACATGTCGCGACTTGTAGGATCCTCCGTATGGCCAACAGGAAACTGGTGGACGGCTTGGACATCACCGACCGAGACACCCAGGGGATGTGCAAAGATTGTCTATATGGCAAAGCAACAACAAGACCCTTCGATGAAGTACTCACGCACGAGACAGAGGTACTAGAATGAGTACATATTGACTTGTTCGGGCCGTCGAGGACACAGAGCAGGGGAGGGGCAATATACCTCATGCTGTGCACAGACGGTAGATCATCCTTTTGAGTACCCAATTATCTCACAAATAAGAGAAAGGAGACTGGACTGAAGGCGCTGCATGAGTATAGGATCATGGCCGAAAAACAGACGGAAAGTACTCAAGACTATCCGGATAGACGGAGGCGGAGAGCTCAACAACAGCCTGGTCAACGCCTACTGCGCTGAGAACGGCATAACCATCGAGAAAGTTCCTCACGATTCATCTGCAGCAAATGGAGTAGCTGAGAGATCGTTCCGAACCGTAATGGAAGGGACACGCACATTATTAGAGGAGGGAGACCTCCCATACTCGTTCTGGGGAGAAGCATCAGCAACCTTCATTTACGTGGACAACTTCGTCCCATCCTCCCGATATCCCGACATAGTACCTGTCGAAGCATGGACACGGAAGCGACAGGACATATCCCACCTCCGGCCATTCAGGTGTGACTGTTGGGCAACACGTCCGAGGAGACGAACCGACGGGAAACTGGGTAGACAGGCAGTAAAAGGAAAAATGCTGGGGTATATGGGGAGGGATATCGTATTTGGGTGCCGGAAACAAAGAAAATAGAGGAGTCCCACGACGTGATATTTGAAGAAGGCAAGCCCCACCGCACACGCAAGCCAAAGGCCACTGAGTCCGGCGGAACACCTCTCGCACTTATTGCTCAAACTCCGTTCTCATTCGCCGCAACCTCGGGGGACCTCTGGGTGCCACAGTCATATAAGCAAGCAATGAAACGCGCGGACCTTTGGAGAGAGCCAATGGAAAAGGAATACAAGACACTGGTAGATAAGGACTGCTGGGATCTAGTCCCATTGCCACCGGATGCTAACCTAACTGGGGGATGCTGGACTTACACCATTAAATTCGACGCCGTGGGCAAATTACTGAAACGTAAGGCACGTTATGTAGCCCAGGGATACACCCAAATCCAAGGACAGGACTACGACAAAACCTACAGAGGGGTGGCCAGAATGGAATCTGTACGATTAGTACTGGCAGTCATCGCCGTCCTCAAACTATCGATCTTCCAGGTGGACTTCACGGCAGCTTTCCTCAACAGCCCAATCACTCACAACATATACATGAAGCAGCCCGAGGGTTTCGTGACACCAGGGTCCGAACGCCTTGTATGCAAACTGAAGAAATCTATCTACGGAACGATGCAAGGCAGCCACAATTGGCAGGAGACCCTGGCTACAGGTTACAATGAAGACAGATACATCACCTCCAGAGCTGACCCATATATTCGATACAAACAGACAGGGAATGAGTATACGATCACGAGCACATACGGCGACGATATATGTGGGGGATCCTCCTCCATTCCTGGGAGAGACAGAGCAATCGCGGACCTGGGGAAATGGTGGGAAGCGAACGAAGTGAAGACAGAGGTACTTCTGGGGATGACGATACGGCAGCACCCGGTGAGCAAGGCAGTGACCATATCACAGAAAGGATACTTCCAGCGCATGTTGGCGCACTTTGGACTAGAGCACGTACGACGTCGGAACACCCCACTTCCTCCAAACCTTAAACTACGGGAAGCACCCGACCCACTCCCAGAGGCCGAACGGCAATTCATGGCAGATAAACCATACCGGGCAATCACCGGCTCAGTCCTGTGGGGACAGGTGTGCACACGCCCAGATCTGGCCTTCGCAGGAAGCTTACTCGCACGATACCAACTGAATCCAGGGTGGGAACATTGGGGATGCATCAAATGGGTGGCGGGCTATATCCTGAACACGCTAGACTACTCCATCACGTACCGGGCACCTACGTCGACACCACCACCACCAGGAGCTGCACTAAAGCCACATGCGTATGTCAACTCCAACCACGCTGGCTGTCAAGACACCTATCAATCAACGTCAGGATATGTTTTCTTCATGGCCGGCGCACCGGTCTCCTGGAGTTCGAAGCGACAAGCTACGGTGGCCCTGTCCACCACCAAATCTGAATACATCGGCCTATCCCGAGCTACCCAACAAGCTGTATGGCTGTCATCTTTCCTCTCAGAGATCGACCTTCCCCAAGGGGGACCCACCAACATGTGCGGCGACAACTTTGGATCGGTATGTCTTACGGAGAACTCGAAGCGACACGCCTTGGTCAAGCACATCAAAATGCGGCCTCACTACGTGAGGGAGAAGGTCACCAGCGGGGAGGTGCGCATTATAAGAGTCCGCTCCGGGGAGAACATCGCCGACATCTTCACAAAAGCACTCAATGGTACCCTCCACAGCAAACTAGTTACACTCCTCGCATTGGATTGTACGGAGTAGGGGGGGTGTTGAGGCATACTCTGTACGCGTACGTATTGACAGTTAAATGGCGTTATTACTAGATACTGTACAGTAGGTATATAGGTACCCACAGGACGGTACGACTCCCTCAGTTGTTTTACTACCAGCTGAGGTGAGCTCGTACACGATCCTTATCTACGACAGTAACGCTAACCAAACATAGATTTAACTTACATTAACAGGTACACTAATACAGTTGTTTTACTACCAACTGAGATTTAACTTACATTAACATTTCGGAATATTTTAAACAACTCTGGGGGGCAATATGCCAAATGACTGAGCCCAGTGACATGCATTACAACCACGCATGAACAGGCATGAACCACAAGAAGTTAAATCGACTGGCCAAACGGCATTATCGACCTTCCTCAGGGTCAGATGACGATGATTACAAACCCTCAGAGTCTCAACAGCTTTCTCTCGTTGCCAAAAAGCACCGTCCTGCTGAATCTTTGCCCACCCACATTAATGGATCGCCCCTTCCTCCTCGGTCTAGTTTTTTAGCTGCTATGGATGCAAATCAAGAGTCAGTCACTACTTCATATCTCGAATCACAAAACAATGCTTATGGCACTGGGCTTCAGCTTGGCAGATTCTCATGTATTCGACGACGATGTGGGCTCTCAACAGTTTATCGACAATCTACTCGCAACGAATGGCCTGGACTCATCTCTCAACTCCGAAGAAATGGAGGATTACAACTCTGATATTGATAATGTCGAGTACAACCTGGAATCACAAAAGCCTGACTTGTATGGGTCGAGTCCTGCACCATCCTCGCCAGGCAAACCTCTTTCAACCTATTGTAAGTTGGTTCACCTTGGATCAATGTTCTTTATATTAATAGGAATCATATCATGTAGATCAAATAGTGACAGAGGAGTATGGTGTCACCGAGATAGCTGATCTTGGACAAGAAACCTCTGGTGTGTTAGCATCAAATTATGAATCCGTACTCTGAAATTTTAACACCATCTCACTCTAGCATTTTGTCCTCATTCAGCCTCAGCATGCGCCTGCGCCGACTTCTTGCTGACACAGTACCACCAGCTCAATAAGTGCCTTGCCCAGGAGCGACATGAAAATGAACAGCTGATTGCACAGAATTTCCGCCAAAATATTCGTCTCAAACATGTTGCCCACCTTCTCGGAAAATCCCTTGGCTCATTCGGCCGTTCGCATGACGCAGAACCCAACACCCTTAGTATTATGAAAAAGGAAGCAGAAGCAGCTCTTGTGGCAGCTAGAAAAGATGCAGAGGAAGCGCGTGCTGCTCAGAAAACAGCGGAGGGGCTTCTGCAATTGGCAAATAACATGCGGCTCGAAATTCTTGCCCTGGTCCAAGATCACTTGTAGCAGTAATTTTGTATCTCAAGCATCTATCCAATACTACTCTTTGTCATTTTCTCTTGTGCGCTGAGTGGCTTATTGATCTTTTTATCTCCCTTGCCAGTCAATTCAACTGATCATATGTGATAGCGGATTTTGCAGTCTGCGGGGTGCACAGCACATTAAATTGTTATCTTATCTTTGGACTATAACCATGAAATTCTTTGGCGTGCGCCGCGACACGCCTTTTTTGCGCCTTCTTGCTCAAAAGCGCCAATATGTCTGGCTTCAGAAACAGTGGTATCATGAATGACAACGTCGTCATTGTGACTTCCACCATTTGAAGCGTTTTCTGTATATCATCCCTGGCTTCTATATTCTTATGTTCACACTGGGTCTTGCTTCCCACTTCAAAAGCCTGCTGTTATCAGCTCTATCTGAGCTTGCCCTTGCTCTTGTCATATGGAATATGGTTCCCATCATGAGTGCTATTGTTCACAGCACTGTTGTACTGTTCAAACCATCCAAGGACCAGGATCAAGGTGCGGGTATAATCAGCTCTTAGACTCCCTTATTTTGATGACAAACTTCATTTGTTTTGTAGATCTCTTAAGGATAGTTAACGAGAAAAGTCTTTCCTGAAAATTCGCCCGACATCCCATTCAAATTTTTGCTCAAGGCCCATTCCATACGCAAATATTGAGTGTGTATCCTCTCTCTATTCACAATCATGGGGAAAAACAAAGCTTTTCAGGAATTACAAGCCAAACTACAGTAAAAGACGTCAAAACAGAGTTGCGGTGGCGCAAATTAATCAGTGAATCTACCAATCATTGTACATGCAGTATTACAACTGCTTGCCACCTCTTTTCTCTCAAAGACCATGTCCGTCTACTTGAAATTGGTTTGGAGAATCTCATGATTATGCATGTCTGTCCACTGTTACTAGGTGGGGCACCTGCATATTCCTCTCAGGAGAGTCGGACATCATTCCATGGTACTGTGTTTCTGCTTGCACTCGCACTTGTTAGACTCACTAGAGTAATTACACAGGATCCTCTTCCGCAACACACTTCACCAAATCCACTGGTAGCTTTCCCTCCAAAAATATTGCTTGTATGTTCATTCTGCCGAGGATTTCCATGAAATGCTGATAAATGGCCTAGTATGGGAAGCGAATCCATCTGGCGATGGGACTTTCCATTGTCGTGTTTGCAAGGAATATGGGAGTATGGACACCTTCACTCATTCTCGGAATGTAACTCGGCATGAGCGCACTGAACGTCACATTAGAGCAGTTGCACGCCATAGGTCAGATTCACAGCATCAAAGTACCACCACATCTGACATTGACCTACTGGCAAGCAAACCCTCCCGTAGTACTCAGGTCCGTGGCCTCTTGGGTTCAATACTTGCAGAAATGCATACTACAGGACATCCCCCCCACACTCTCTCTCAAAATGGAACCACGGTTTCCTCCACACCAAATCCGTCACCGGATCCCCCAATCACCTTGGATATTGACATGGATGCGTTGTTAAGATCATGCACACTGTGTAACTGTGCCAAAGGTCACAGAGTGTCTAAGTGCGGAAGACGAGTGGGACAGTAGTGAAGTTATTAACAACACCGCCGTTACGCCGTTAGTCCCCGGAGGTCAAGAGTGTAAGAGGGAGGAGCTAAGTAGCAGCCAAGTCGGAGCGGCGGTAACGCCGGTGACGAGGAGCGAGCCAAAGAACTTATAAGTCCAGAGGCTGTAGAGAGAGTACTTCAAGGCGTTGAGCCTGAAGACTTAGAGAGGAGCTAAGTTGAGAAGGGAGATCTAAGTTGATAATTAAACTGAGGAACTACAGTAGCGTACAAGCAGTATTTATATCTACGGAGCGGCGCAACGGTGCGGAGCGCCAGACTAACTACTAGGAGTTATATGTGTAGTCCTGCAGGGTAAAGTAAAAGACAATAAGGAAGGACTAGAGTGAATGGGTAAGTGTAGCGAGAAAGAACAATAAGGGGAGATTACAATAAAGGTAGATCTTCGGGATACCGAGCGGCGGAATGGAGGCCCGAGGCATGGGCTTGACAGTATCCCCCTCTTAGGCTTGAGCCCTCGAAAGCCATTAATACCGGAAGTTGGTTAGTCACCAAAGGAAATTTTTTTTTTTAAAGGCCGTCGGCTTCGGGGATTTCGTACTATCAGTCAGCAGGAGAAATTTTCGTAAGCCGTTGGTACCGGGAATTGGCGTTAGTCATCCACGGAAATTTCCGGTTCCCCGTAAACCAAACACAACTCGAAAGAAAATTTTCGCTGGTCCGTGCGCCGTTTTGTGCCTATAAAAAGGGCCAGGTTTTGCCGCTATGGCCCTAACTTTCCAAAAACTCTAAGTCCACCAGGATGTCAACTAGCCGCACTACAACCCGCACCACCACCACTGTAGGTTCTATCCCTATCACTGGTGGCAACCCATCTCCAACCTCGGCCCCGACCCATCCTTCAACGCCGGATCCTTCTGACGAGGAGCGGGAGCTCGAGCTCCAATTACAGCGTACTCGGGAGAAGAACCGGAAGCGAAAGGAGGAAAAGAAGAAGGCTGAGGAAGAGGCCAGGCGAAAGGCGGAGGAGGAAAGGGAGAAACAGGAGGCTACCGCCCGGGCCGCGAACGCCAGGAGGTTAGAGGAAGAGGCAGCAGAGAAGAGGAGGAGGATAGCAGCGGCGGCGGCGGCGCGAAGTCGTCGGGGGCCCTCACCTGGGGAGGCATCTACTTCTGCTCGCCGAGTAGAGGTAGAGATTCCTCGGGTGATTAGAAAAGGGAAGGGCAGATCCAGGAATGAGGTGAGTGGTAATCTTAGCCATTAACTATCTTACTAATTCTTGAATTATAGACTTCCGGCGGAGACCCGGATGACGGCGATGATGGCGAGGATGACGATGATGATGAAGAACGGGCGCCTTGCGAACGGTGCCAAACAAAACAGATCCCTTGCCAGATGCAGGCTGGCAAGAGGACTTCCATTATCTGTAAACCCTGCCACGATTCTAAAGTTCGATGTTCATATTCGAACAGGCCCACAACGGTGAAGAAGGAAGCGGTCTCCAACCCGACCGGCGAACGGCTAGCGGTGTTGGAAAGTCAAGTGGCCCAATTGTTGGCTGACAACCGGGTCCTCCGAGAAGGCCAGGTCAGGGCTAACACCTACGACCGCCATATCATCAAGAAGCTTGACTGGTTAATGAGGGATGCTGCAAGGAGAAGGGAGGAGTCTCCGGAGGAGCCAATTGCTGGCCCTTTGGCATTGCCAAAGAAAAGGAGGCGCGTAGTAGATAGTGAGGAGGAGCAAAAGAAGGAAAGAGAGAAGGAGAAAGAGAAGGGTGGAGAAGGAGAAGAGGAGATGGACGAGGAGGAAACGGCGCCGACAGAGGCGCAATCGGACAAAGGAAAGGGGAGAGCAGTGGAGTAGAGTGATACGGACATCGGACATCGGACCCCGGCCCTCGGCCAACTCTTGTAATCTTCTTGCCTTCTTATTGTTCTTCATATAATTTTGTTTGCCTTTTGTATATATAAAAATGTCAACGTGATTAGAAATCGGAAAGCGAATGGGCCGCGAAGCGGCGTAAGAATTAATTAGTTGAAGTATAAGTAGTTTAAGTGTGAATGAAAATAAGTAAAGCAGTAGTTAAAGAAACCAAGATAACCAATTAAGAAGGAGAGGTAAACACTCAATTTGCTATCATCGTGTTTACCCTCTAAACACACGAAGTAAACTTTGGCGGAGCATGGCGAAAGCGGGGGAGAGGAATAGGATGTTTTTGTGATCAAGGTCCAGGCTTGTGAGGGTATCGGGCGTCGAATGCCGGTACAAGTTCGTCAGCGTGTAATTCATCAGCAGCAACCCAAGAGAACTCATCGTCGGTACCTTCGTAACCGGCCCACCGAATGTAATAACGTAGAGGACAACGCTTATACCTTCTGTCTAGCTTGGAGTCAAGGATTTCGGCAACGTTGTACTCCTGTTCACCATCAACTTCAATTGGAGGTGGAGGAGATTGAGTTCGATTCGGGAAAGGGTTCGGCGTAACCGGCTCCAGCTGTGAGACGTGGAAAACCGGGTGAATTCGGCGAAGGTAGTCCGGGAGCTTGAGCTCGTAAGATAAAGTACCAGGTCGACTGATGACCTTGAAAGGACCAAGATATTTTTCAGAGAATTTTTCAGTAGGACGAGTAGAGCGAATGTGCTTAGCAAGAACAAATACTTCGGAGCCGATCGGGAGCTCCGGATGCGAGATTCTTTTCCTGTCAGCTTGTTCCTTGTAACAAGACTGAGCTAAAAGGATTTCCTCTCGAAGGAAAGCGTGGAGTTCATCAAGGTTGACGACAAAGTCTGTAGCTAGATCAGACTTCATGTCGACCTCGGGCCGAACGGTGATATTTGGGTGGTATCCTTTGTTGGCGAAGAATGGAGTAATACCAGTGGAAGCATTGGGAGCGTTGTTATAGGCGAACTCGGCGATCGGAAGTAGAGGCGACCAGTCATCCTGTTGATAGGAGCAGTAGATCCTGATGTACTGTTCGAGAGTCTGATTGACACGCTCGGTCTGCCCGTCGGCTTCCGGATGATATCCAGAGGTATAGTGAAGTTCCATGGAGAGCGCTTTACCGAGAGCCCGGAAAAACGCTGAAACAAATTCAGAACCACGATCAGAAGTGACATGATTAGGGACACCATGTTTAGAGAAGACATGAATAACAAAAAGCTCAGCTAATTGTTCGGACGTAATGGTGTCGAAAGTAGGAATGAAAATAGCTTGCTTCGAAGATCGATCCACGACGACGAGGATAGCTGTATAACCATTCGACATTGGCAGTTGCTCAATGAAGTCCATGGAGATGGAATCCCATGGTCGGACCGGAACCGGCAGAGGCTTCAACAACCCGTAAGGCCGATGACGGCGAGGTTTGTTGCGACCACAAACAGTGCAAGAGGTAACATAGTCACGTATGAAGTCTCTGACCTTGGGCCAGGTGTATTGACGACGTACAGCTTCTAGAGTGCGGTTCTGGCCGAAATGGCCGGAAAGTGGATGATCATGGAAGTAGCGGAGGACTTGAAGGCGAAGATCGCCGTGATTCGGGACATAAATACGGTCGTCAAGGCGTAGTAGCTTGTCACTACCTAAACTCCAACGTTCATTGGAAGGATCTTTAGCAAGTTCCAAACCAACAATGGAGCTCGGGTCGGCGGGAAGGGCGAGGATGATTGCCTGGTGTAGGGCTTCGATATCCATGATAATCGAGGCTCGTAAAACCGGGCCTTCTAGGAAGGTAGCTCAAAGAGACGCCGTGAGTTGTTCGTTAGTAAATATAGGACGGAAGTTATGAGGGTTCACTTGGGCATAGCCAATATCCCCCTCTTTAGGGTAGACGTCCCAGTGTCTAGTTATCGAGTCGGGTTTCTCGCCGAGTTTCCCCGGTCGGAAGCGAATGACCATATTAAATTGATGCAAAAATTCTGACCATCGGACCTGTCGGCGTGTGAGAACGTTGGTGGTAGAAAAATACTCAAGATTTTTGTGATCGGTGACGACGTCCACCGGATCACCCGAACCTTCCAGATAGTGACGCCAAGCTTTAAAGGCCTCGAAGATGGCCAGTAGCTCTTTGTCGTGAGTATCGTAGTTGAGTTCAGCTGCATGAAGCGTTCTGGACAGGAAGGCTAGAGGATGAATTTCACCGTCAGCATATTGGATGGAAAGAATAGCCGCAATGGCATAGTTGGAAGCGTCGGTCTCCACGATAAGTGGGCGATTCGGCTCCCAATGGGCCAGTATCGGCGCAGAAGTAAAAGTGATTTTGAGATTTTCGAAGGCCTCTTGACAGCTGCTGTCCCAGATCCAGGGAGCGCCTTTTCGGGTAAGCCGAGTCATCGGCACAACGATATCGCTATAATTATAAATGAAACGACGATAGAAGTTTGCAAAACCCAGGAAGGACTGAATGTCCTTAACCTTCCTCGGAACCGGCCACTCTAGAACTGTCTGAACTTTCTCCTTGGACATAGTTAATCCATCGGGAGAAAGAATATAACCCAAATACTCAACAGTATCCATATTGAATTCACACTTCTCGGGATTGGCGTAAAGCCGATGATGGCGAAGCCGCCAAAGAACTTCCTTGACGTGTTCTTGGTGTTCTTCTGGCGTATCAGAGTAGATCAGAATATCGTCAAGATAGACGATGACACAAACATCGAGCATGTCAGAGAAGATGTCATTAACAAACCGCTGGAAAGCCGCAGGGGCGTTCGTAAGGCTGAACGGCATAACCTTCCATTCGTAAGAGCCGTAGCGGGTCCGAAAGGTGGTTTTCCATTCATCACCTTCAGCGATTCTGACCAGATGATAAGCGTGAGTGAGATCCAATTTGGTGTATATTTTAGCTCTTTTCGGAGCATCGAGAAGATCTGATATGAGTGGGAGTGGGTAACGATCCTTTTTGGTAATACGATTGAGTCCACGGAAATCAACGCAAAGGCGAAGTTTGCCGTCTTTCTTCGGGACGAAAAGGACCGGAGCGCCGTGAGGAGAGGATGATGGGGTGATGGCACCAGTAGCCAGCTGTTTGTCAATAAAGTCTTTAAGGGCGACTAACTCCTTTTCAGACAAAGGATAAATACGGCCGAGAGGCGGCGAAGCGCCTTCTTCCAAGTCAATCTTCAGGTCGTAAGGTCTGTGTTCGGGAAGTGAATCTGCAGCAATCTCGTCGAAGATGTCTGCAAACTCAGCATACTCTGCTGGGATGGAAGGAGGAAGTGGAGGGACAGTAGGAGCGGTGGAAGAGCGGTCGGCGGCACGGGCCGCGACCTCAGAGTGAATAGCACAAAGAAGTATGGGTTCCATACCAGCGTCCTTGCAAGCCCTGTTAAAGACTGCAGCACTCACCAGTGCAATGTCAACCTCGGGAGTTTCCAGCTGAGCAGCAAATTGAGAGACCGTAGGATAGGAATAGATGGGTTCAAAAGGGAATTTGGACGAGAGGGGCTTGGCCCGTGAAGTCCGAGAGCGGGAGCGAGAGCGAGAGCGAAGTGAGTCCCCAGAAGGGGTCTCCAGAATTGTCGGTAAAACCGACGGCAAAAGTTCCGGTAGCGGAACAGCGACCTTTGCAACAACAGGGTTGATAGCAGAAGGCACAGACGTCTGTGGAGAATCAAAGTGTGAAGTGTTACAGAACGTAATGTTTCGAGATGCCCAGTCAATCAACGGATTGTAGCGGGATAAGAAACTGTAACCTAGTACTGCTTTACAGGATGAATCTAAATGAGTAACATAGAATGGTAATAGAAGCAGCTCGCCGGAAGGAAACTGAACGGCGATATTCGCCATATCGGTAATTGGTTTAGAAGACAATGAACCATCAAAGAGACGAAGATTAACAGGAGAAATTTTGGTCGTAGGAATAGAATTTTGTGAAACATAATGAGTATCAATGAAAGAGTCAGTAGAACCAGAATCAACAAGAGTAGGAAATTTAAGAAGAGCAGAGGTAGGTTCGGCCGGCGCGGCCGAATCGGATAGCGAGAATTCAGCAGTTAATGATATTACAAGAGAGCATTCAATAGAAGAAAGAGCGGACACGTTGAGATATAACTCCCCAGGTGAGGTACGAACCTGATCAACGCAGCTCCCGTTTCGTACCGGGGAACAAGAGCTGCGGATTAGTTTTCCAATTCCTCTTCAACGACCTCAATGGTTGCTTCGGGGGTTTCTTCAACCTCGGCAGCGCGGCCCTTCGATTCCTGAGCCTTTCGCTTGTTGCAGTCAGCAATCTGATGCTTACCACTGCAGAAGAGACAAAGGTTGTTCTTCATCCTTCTTTCCCATTCGGAGGGAAGAACTTTACCATCTGCTCCTAGATGGTTGAACGCGGGGCGCTGACTGCCGGATTGGCCGGAATTTGAAGAATTCTGGGGCTTACCATTGTTGTTAGGCTTACCACCAGAGAAGGGTTTGGGTTTCGGCGTGAACGGCGCCGAAGAGCCCGAAGGCTGAGAATTGTTGTGCTGGTTAGTAGAACCAGTCTTGAAGCCCTTCTTCGGGTTCCGAGCAATAAAAGGCTTACCAGCCTCACGCTTCTTAGTTTCTTTGCGCTTCCAGTAACGGTTGTCAATACGAAGAACTTCCAGACGATAGGCGGCGAGCGTCGCCGGCTCGGGCAACCGCGCCATTTCGTCCTTGATGCGTTCAGCCAGGCCTCGTCCATAAGCCCATTTCAGGGCGGCAGAATCCCAGTTGGTGCTAGCAGCCAGGGTGTTGAACCGGATGTTGTACTTCCGGATGTTCTCGGTTTCCTTCATCTTAAGGTTACCAAGGGAGTCCTCGGCCTCGCCTTGGGCGTCGTAAACGCCGAAATTGTCCTGTAGCTCCTTTACAAGGGCCGTGAAGGACAACGTCCAGGCCGGCAGCGAGTCGAGGTCCGGGTCGAGGATATCAGGGACAAACCACTCTTTGGCTGACCCACTGAGATAGGAAAGAGTATAATTCACCTTCCGTTGGTCGGTGAAGTACTTGGGACGGTCATTGAAGACCAGGGCGAGATTGACGAAGAACGTCTTGAGTTTTCGGGGGTCCGAACCGTCGAATACCTCAGGCTCCTTGACCTTACTCTTGGATTCAGAGCTGTCAGAGGGACGGCCGAGTGCGGCGAGAACGGTACCGAGGGTTTCCATAGAAACCTTAAATCCCGATAGGAGATCCAACATAGCACGTTGCTCGTTGGGGATGTCAGGAGAGTTTGGGGAACGAGGTCCACCAGGTCCGCCGGGACCGCCAGGTCCACTGGGGTCACCAGGCTCACCACGCGGTAAACCGCCGGAGTCGTCATCCAGGTCGTCATGATTGTTGTCGGTGCCCGGGTCATCGGGGTCGACAGGAGGGTCTTGATCGTCGTGATCACCAGTATCCAATCCGAAGTGAGGAGGTGGGTCACGAGGAGATTCTGAAGCAGCTCTGCGTTGGGGTTGCTTTCCCGTACGGCGAGCGATGGCTTGGAGGATTGGAGAATCAATTCGAGTTGTAGATCGGCCCCGAGCCGGAGCGACCATGGGGGGTTGTCCACGGCGAGGGGTCAGAACTTGGACAGGTTGTCCGTCACTAGTAAACAGGGTACTATACTCAAATTGTTGTTCTTCTTCCATGGCTTCAGGAAGAGTTGACGTAGTTGGAACTGTAGCTGGACCGAAACCGCGATTACGGCGATGTGGCTGACCGATGGCTGAGATAGATTCGGTAAAAGGGGCGAAGGATTGGGCAGTTGTGAAGAAAGTGTTTTCTTCGGAGTTAGCTCTAGATTGAGCTCGAGTTTTCGGAGGCATAAAAAATGATATGTCAGTACGACGTTAACGGATTGAGTTTAATTATACTGTTAAGATCATGCACACCGTGTAACCGTGCCAAAGGTCACAGAGTGTCTAAGTGCGGAAGATGAGTGGGACAGTAGTGAAGTTATTAACAACACCGTCGTTACGCCGTTAGTCCCCGGAGGTCAAGAGTGTAAGAGGGAGGATCTAAGTAGCAGCCAAGTCGGAGCGGCGGTAACGCCGGTGACGAGGAGCGAGCCAAAGAACTTATAAGTCCAGAGGCTGTAGAGAGAGTACTTCAAGGCGTTGAGCCTGAAGACTTAGAGAGGAGCTAAGTTGAGAAGGGAGATCTAAGTTGATAATTAAACTGAGGAACTACAGTAGCGTACAAGCAGTATTTATATCTACGGAGCGGCGCAACGGTGCGGAGCGCCAGACTAACTACTAGGAGTTATACGTGTAGTCCTGCAGGGTAAAGTAAAAGACAATAAGGAAGGACTAGAGTGAATGGGTAAGTGTAGCGAGAAAGAACAATAAGGGGAGATTACAATAAAGGTAGATCTTCGGGATACCGAGTGGCAGAATGGAGGCCCAAGGCATGGGCTTGACATGCGTTCAATGCAGCGTGGGATAACGTACCTGCGTAAAACTCACTACCTCCTGAGTTTGTGGAATCACTGGAGGCTTATCTCAATAGCGACAACATTCAGGACTGTGATTCGGATGATGACGAAGCTGAACGAAGTGATGAGGAATCAAACAGATCTATTACTGACCTCGGTAAGGGATGATTCAAATATTGAGGATTGTACTGAGTAATGATACAGAAGCTCGGTTTCCCAATCTTTTTGCTCAGCGAAGACAGCATGTGAATGAAGACCCTGATTCGCCATACTTCCCCTGGGCAGATCGTGAAGTGAGCTTACTTCTCCATACAATATCTCCGCTTAGCTTATTTTTTGTTGCTAGACATGTGTCCTTGATATTCTTCACCACATCCCCAGGTGCGCATTCTCCCGCAAACAAAATGTTGAACGTGGCTATGCTGTTCACACATCACTAATACGGTCATGTGTTATCCTAGTCTATGCTTAGTGTACACTGACATCATATACCATATGCGGATTCCTCAGTACTTCCTGATGTAATACTGTCATGCATTTATGTATATAAGTAGCTATGTCCTGTACTGGAATCCAACTCGCTTCTCTCTCATCTTTATTGCCTCACTGAAACTATAAGCTATACTACCCAGGTATGGTGCTAGAGAGTGTCACCACTATGCACCCCTTGCCTGCTCAACACAAAACAGTGCCATTCACTGGGCAATGCTCACATCTGGTGTACCAGATCTTCCATCTGATTGTACCATGGATGATATCGACAAAGAGATGCAGCGGATGTGTGGAATCAGGAGTATTCGATTCGAAGGCAAGCTTGGGCATGTATACTATGCCAATGACCTTCCTGCTATAATTGCTCAGGTAAGGCTTCGATGTTTTTTGAAGAAGATTGATAGTGAACTGAACAGCACTTAGGAAATGTCAAATCTCAGTGTCTGATCACATCTCAAATTCCTGCCTGAAGATTGTGGGCCACGGCTGTCTGAAGCAAACCAAGTGGAATGCTGGCTGAAAGAAATGGATCCTGACCTACTGACTCCTGCACACCAAGTCGCAGGTCAGGAGTTCTTCACTCTTGAACCAACGGTGCTTCAGAATGGAAATGTGTGCATGCCTTCATGCTGGTTTGTCCGGAATAAAAAAGTCTTTGCCAAGGCTTGGCCAATGAGGGTTGTTGACATTGAAGATTACGGTCATGGATGGGCTGTTCAGACATTTTCAGAAATCAAAATATCGGACTCGGATTTGCTTCTGTCATATCAGCAATTCCGGGAATCTCATCTAAGTCTAGGCCTCATGGATCCCTCTCTAATTGTTGGTAAGATTATTCTTCACTGTGCATATTCAGTATATGTACTTATCATTTGTGGTCCTCTATGTGCCATAGCTGAAGAAGAGTCCAGCAAAGAATTTGTAATATGGGAAAAGACGGAACTGGGGAAGGGTAATCGCTGGAGGAGTAAGAGTAACGGAAAACGTGTACTTGCCTTTCCGATATGGCTCTATTGTGATGATACTTCGGGAAATGTGTCCAAAAAATGGAACAAGCACAACTCATTCCTCTTTACTGCTGCTGGACTTCCCCGCCACTTAGCAAACAAAGAATCCAATATTCACTTTCTGTCCACTTCTAATACTGCGCCGCCACTTGAGATGTTAGATGGTATTGGTGAACAAATTTTGTGCATGTACATTACTACATTGGAATGTACAATTTATGTGTCTTCATCAGGCAAGCTCAAGAAACTGGCGTATGGGCTTAGGACTCACATCTTAATGATATGGTTCTCCTGATTCCATCAGTACTTGCTCTGTGTGGCGATAACCCAATGCAAAGTGAATTTGCATGTCATATTGGATTTAGGGGACGTTTGTTTTGTCGGATTTGCTTGGTCTCAGGAAAGGTTGATGATGAGGATAATCCTAGTTCTACTGCTGACGATGGCAATGAATCTGATGCTTCACTAAGCTCCAATTCCGGCAGGCAATCAAAGAAGCGCAACATCGAGTCCATGAAAGATATGATCACAAGAATTAGTGATTTTATGAAGGTCAGTTGCCTCTAAATCGACGGAATAGCTAGCACTGATGTGGAAGGCTTAGCGGGGAAAGCCAAGGAACCGTGAGGAGACCTGCACAGAACTTAGGTCACAGTTCATTGAAGGAGCCCGTGTTGGTGGTGCAACACAGTATAAACAGATGAAGACTGAATCCGGCGTCAAAGACACATACCAAGATGAGTTTGTAGCAAAAATTCAAGCAATCGCAACAAAGAAAGGTATAACGAAGGCTCAAAAGGAACATGCAATAACTCAGTTGAAGCGTACTTTTCCTTGTCATCTCACAAGCCCAGTTGTAAGACCTGGGTCAGAATAGGTCTTAGGATAGTTTTGGTATGAGAGATTTACGTTGTAGCGTGCTAGGAGCAGGCTGGAGCTCGAAGGGAGCTACGGAAACCGCGACCGAGGACGGGAATGACCTAGTAGTGGTTGGGATTGAGAGATGTGACCCTTGAAGGGGTTCCTGTAAGGTTCAGGGAGGTCCCTAAGGCATAAGATAAGGGGGTTGGAGGTACGAAACCTAGTAGTGTTGCGTAGGAGGAGTTGTACTCGCTAGAACGTCAACGTGAGATCGAATAGGTCGTATGGAGAATAGGTCGTGAGTGTATGAGCTCCTGAGAAGGTATACGCCCGGAAGGGGAGGTCCCGGGAACTGGGGGTTGGAGGTGGACGTCCTCGGGCATTGGGGGTGGTAACGGAGAAGTGGCAAGTAATTCGATGTAGGAGGTAGCTTCGACGTTACCTAGACTGAGGTCCTAGAGCTTCTGGAACAATTGGGGAGCTCAGGGAGGTTTTGGGGAGGTTAGCTCACCAAGGCGGTAGGCGTTGGGGAGCTTTAGTATTGTTTGAGGGAGCTCGGAGACTCACTCGGGTTGCTTAGACGTGAAGTTAAAGCGTGTATTGGATCGTATAGACGATCGTAGAGACGATAGACAGAGTTGAGAGAAACAGAGATAAAGAGATAGAGAGTAAAGAGAATTCCGTACGGTTAGCAGGTACAAAGGGACAGGGACTGGACCTATGTAAAGGGTGTGTGTTCAAAATATACCAAGCTGGGGTTTCGGGACATTGTGGCGCTACTTAAATAGGTACGGGAAGTGAACAAGAGAACATCTGGAGACATGAGGCGGTTCAATCGAGGGAGGGAGGTAATCGTGATTACTACTTAAAGGGGTTGGCGGTTAGGAGGATCTTGTATGCGTGTCGGGGCAAATGGCGTTTGGGTAGGTATGTCAGGGACACTTGGGGAAGTGCATGGTGGTACCTGGGGAGGTGTAAAAGGGCAAACAGGAGGTGGGTAGGATGTGTGACAACGTCTGGCGAGTACAGGTACTGGTCTGGTTGTAGCCAGGGCATGACACCAGTTTGGCGCATCAGAGGAAAGTGCTTTGATAATGTATTCAAAATCTTAGCCTGACCCAGTTTTTTTTTGTAGGGCTTGACCCTCATCAGGATACACCTGTCGAGATCCTGCATGTTATCCTATTAGGTGTTGTGAAGTACTATTGGCGAGACGCAGTGGCACGCACCAAGAAGGATCATGATTTGCTCATTGGTTGGCTATCCTCTTTCAATACATGGGGCCTTGGTATATCACCATTACTGGGCAAGACTCTAGTGAACTATGCAGGATCTCTTACAGGCCGAGATTTCCGAGCAATAGCACAAGCAGCTCCCTTCGTTCTCCATGGGCTACTCACTGATGATCAACTCAAAGTCTGGAAGGCTCTCAGTGCTCTGGTTACATTGGTTTAGCAACCAGAAATTCATAACCTTAAGGAATATCTCGTGAGTACAGTACTCACTCGCTCTTCCAAAAAGCCTTTGATGCTTGCACTTGTAGGCCGACCTTGAAAAAACCATTGACTATTTTTTGGATTGCACTTGTCGCCTTACTCCCCGATGGTTCAATAAACCAAAGTTCCATGTTCTACTTCACTTACCGGATCACATCCGTCGTTTTGGGCCAGCTATGATCTTTGCAACAGAAGGGTTCGAATCATTTAATGCAATTATACGTGCCCGCAGTGTGCATAGTAATCGACATGCTCCCTCGAAAGATATTGCCCATGCAATGGCACGTAGTAATTGTATATGACACTTACTGAATGGCGGGAGTTTCTGGACCCAATTTGACATTCCAATGCCTGTCAATTGCGATAAATCTCCACCAGTATCATTCCATCAGTGCCTTTCTGAAAATCCCTCTATGTTTGCTAACTCAAAAAAACTGGAAAACCGCTTCGAAGAATGTGAATTCACTTCTGAAAATCATGAATTTTGATGAACATCTACTCAGTCTACCCAACGAACTTGACTCCCTTGAGCTTAGAGGCCGCATGGTGCCTACAGGTCAGTATTCATCTGTATATTCCAGCTTATTCTTGGAAGTTGATAATTATGCTCAAAGGACTAGCTTTGGGCACTTCGAGCATTTATATGTATATGAAAGATACTATTCTACATCGAATGAATCATGGGTCCATCAGTATGGATTACAGGACATGTCGTACCTTAGAGGGTGTCCTTCTTCGAAATGGGGATAGATGCGAGGCCAAAAATTGGGTTATCTGGATTAGGTCTGACGGAGTAGGGCCCTGCAAGGAGACTATTGGACTTGTTGCAGAAATACTCCAATTTTCAGAATCAGATGCAGAGAAGGAGGGGCTGGCCAGCGCACTGACTATTCAATGAGTGATTGCAGGCGAGCATCATTTGTATTATGGTATGAAGCAATTGGAACTAGTGGATGAATTTATTGCCGTTAAACCCCAGGTAATGCAAGATATGATTATCTTGTATCACCACTGATTCAACTTCTCTTCTAGGATGTTGTATGTGTTGTTAATGTCCAGCACAACTGCTATGATAGTAAATGTCCCGTTCGACGCACTGCGACCGTGATGAAGGAGTGCGAAGAAAGCACAGAGAAGGAGCTCCGAGTTGAGCACACTGGATCCCAATCCTTCATTCTCAACACTGCACAAATGTGAAACGCTGCACACCTTAGATCATTTTGGCAACCCATTCCAATGCTGAACCGTGATTATGTTATGCAGGAAGCTGTCCGAAATGAGATTGATGCTCGTAAAAAAGCTAATTCTGTGGCTTTTCAACCACCAGCTCCAGTCCCCAAACCAAGTCCACTGGGCTCTAATACAGCCTCAAATCCTCGTCTGCCAACTGTCTATCTACCCTCTAATCAGACACGAACTCAACAAACACCCAACATCAGGTCTCGGCATGTCGTCCATAACTCATTCTCTGAAGTCCCTTCAGTTGTGTACTATCCGTTGCAAAATCCTTCCTCTGAGAGGCACTATGCTCATGCTCAACATTCATCCAATCAACTTGTTGCACCCACAACACAATTTCTGCTGAATTCCTCATACACTCAGTATACCTCTGAGATGCACTACGGTCATGCTCTAAATTCATCGAACCAATTCCTTGCACCCATGGTACAATCTCCATTAAATCCCTCATATACCCATTATCATACCGCTCTATCCAACACTTCTGTTTCCTCAAACCTGGAAGCATGCCCTTCCAGTCCACACCATTCATCAGACTCCCTGGGAATATGGCACTCCAGCAAGCCCTAGTTTTACTATGACAAATATAATTCTCGACCTATGTTTTCAAGAATTGGAATAGATTCAAAGTGTTCAGACTGACGGACCAAAGAGCCATTGAAGCCGTTGAGACATGATTGCGAGAATGAGCAAATGAATGAATGAGCAAACGTTGAGTTGACTAGTGCAAAGAAGTACACCTGGTATACATTGTCATATGCATGCAATTCACCCCATACGCTTCCCGGCCCGTCCCGGAGCGGCCGGACTTCGGAATACTCACCTTGTGACTTATTTATTATTCCGAGCTTTCATCGAGGTCTTCTGACTGTATTTGGGAGGTATATAAGCTAGGATACTTTGTACGTTGTAGTCAAGCTTGTAATCAAGTGTACCACCTTATCCCACTCTTTAATATCTCTTCTACCTTTGCTTCCGAGCTATTCCGGACTCCCGGATCACAGGAACATCATCTAGGCTGCTCATCTTGACACTATATCCTTGCCATTATATTCCCAGGGACACAACAGTGTGTGAAGGGTGTTGCTAATAGCTTCACTGACGTCCCACTCCCAGTGTGTACTACAGGCCAATACTCAGCTCCGGACCTCGGAGTTATCCCGGGCCATTTCCGGCCCTTATCCAACCTTAGAACCTCTATAGTGATTGACCTGTAGGCACGGTCTTGTCATACATTCAGAACTCAATCCATTTCTATCATTTTGTTCTCATAGTCAAGTAGAAGCAGCAAGATAATAAAACAACTCTGGGGCCGGTATTGCATGCTGGGCAGTAGTAAGCACTTGGCACGTGGCCCAGTGCACCGTCAAGATTTTTACTTCAATCTCTTCCTCTGTGACCACTTACGAAGATCCCAATGGATGGTGATTGGCCTGCTCATGACTCTTCCCATTCACCTCAAAACAATGAGCCAGATGTTGCTGGATTTGGGACTGATCCTGTTATTTTTGCCCATCGTGTTGCAAGTCAATTCCAGCTTGGTGATAAAAGCCGCGCAGATGTTGTTGACATTGCAAAGGTTTGTTCTGTTTTTCTATACCTTCACATGCTAAAATCACTACATGCAGTATATAAATGACCTTCCTCCAGCCATGATCTTGGTCTCCATCATCAATTTCGGTGCCGAGCTCAAGACCCATGAAACTCTGGCAGAAATCCAACAAGAAATCACGAATCTGGCAACAAAGGTCAATGCAGTTATAGATACCGTTGAGACTAAACCTTCACTTACCAAAGGCCAAGAGGTACGGTCATCACTGGAACAAGACAAATACTGATGTCTGTATCTTAGGACGACATCCTCAAACAAACAAAATTGTCTGTAGTTGATCCTATGAGGACCAGCTATGAGAACAACGGAATTGTAACTGATATCTATGTATGTAACAATTGCTCTGTAATTTGTGGCTCAAAATTTTGCTCTGTTGCTTCACGCAGGCTGCTTTAAAAAAAAATAGCAATCGCAATTCATTCAAGTCGTATTTCAGTTGGGAGCATGCGACAATGCAATGTGTGATAAACAAAGAGATTCGACGCGAGGCATCATATGCAAAAAGTACATTGCGAACTTTGGTACGTGCTCTGTCTAATTCCACATTCAAATTAAAATTAAACTCATGAATTCCAGCTCTTGAAAACATTGTTAGTGAGTACCACTAAAGCAGCAGAGATTATATTCAAGAGTATGGGAAACGGGAGAATCTCCGTCCCAGAGACTGCTTGGGTGCTCATTCTGGTACTTCTCACCTTTTCTCGAAATCCAACTGGGGCTGACTTGGGCATTACTACAGCGCCATTTTGCTCGCGAAAGATCTGATCTCTTCCAGCCCCCCAAGGGGAAGAACACAAAAATTGGTATAGCGAAGAATGGCAAAAAACCACCGAAAAAGAAACAGTGTGCGGACAATTTTGAAATTAACACCCCACCATTACCGCCATCTCATGCAGCACACAACCCAAATACCTCAGTCACAGATGCGGACATTGAGATTGATGATGACAATGATGCACAAGAAAGTGCGAAGGCCAATTGGGCCAATACGTTCACAGAATGGCTCCAACTCAAGGTAAATGGGACGCCTGGATGCACCAATAGTGCATGGGGTGCATCATTTATTGGTGATAAATGGCACAGGTAATCTAGTATTCATTCTCCGTCCCTTTTGTGCTCATAATTTAGTAGTTACTACAAAGAATGCATCAGGGAGGAAATGAAGCTCTTTGCTTCAGACACTATTACTGGTATCCCTCGTCGGGCACCGGCAACAACTACAGGAATACCAAGCTCTCGAGGATCTTTGCAAGTGGGATCATCATTCTTGGGGACAGTCATGAGTTCTTCCACACCAGCCAACAATCTCGTGGTGAATACGCCTGCTCCACAAAACCCGACTTCATCATTCTTTGCAAGCATGGGAGTACATAATGGTACATTCTCACAATCTGCATTCATGTCATTTGATTAACATTCACAATAGCTTCTCATTTGAGCATGCCGACTCAAAATTCCATAACTACAGGTGCGATCAACCACTGTATTCCAATGAATTGACCATTTCTAATCCATGTCTCGAAGGGTTAAGACAACGTTCATTGACCCCACTCACGAACACATCATCTGGAGGTAGCAGCCTGTTTCTATTGTTGTCAAACAATATTCATTGGTATATTTTGTAACAGGACTGCATTCAATAACCCCACTACACATTGGAAGCCAATCGAGCACACTACAACAAAATTTGGTGCAACCACTTTTTCCAGGTACGAGTTTTTGCCATCACATCAATAGTTATCACAATATTGTTGTAGCCTGTCAAAACATCGAGAGCGTAGCATTTCCGACTGGGTTTACAATGGGTGTGTGACAGGCTTGCCCCGACCTGCTCAATGTTGACTGGTACATCAGGGTCTCGTGCTCTTGGTACACTGCAATGTACGGGAGAAGGTAGGCAAACAATTTTTCCGGCATTATCATTGCTGACATTTTCTATTAGAACATGTACCGGGGAATGCCATGAGGTCATACACAGAAGGTTTGTATGATTTGTCTCTTTTTCTCCTCATTGATTGATCCTTCGTTGGTAGGTCCGGACCATACACGATTACAACGGGAGACTATGCCGCACAACACCCCACAGGACCCAGAAAGACTCAATGGTAATGGAATGGTCTACTCATTAGCATTTGCTTACCGCAACTATAGGCTCTTATGCAAACCCTAATGGGTATCGTGGTAGGCCAATGTTCCTCTATGTTGTTATGTTGCCCAGCTGAGCTCCAATCACAGGATCTCCGAGTTTAGAAGATATTCAGTGTTGGGAGCATCAATCTTTCGGCGAGGATGTTGATGAGTTGCAAGATCATGATTAGCTATCATCCTGTTCAGTGTTGCCTGACGTCTTTCATACACCACTGTCAGCTCGCTGATGGTGCCGTGTATCCTATCTAATAATCTATATTTATAAGCATAAATACTACAATAACCATTTGAGGAACTGATTCGTGTATTCCCTGAGGTGATAATATGAGGTGTACCATGTTCAATATGGGCTAATTTTACTGGAAAATCATGATCTTATTTCAAGGAATCTTTAATATACACGAAGAATTTCATGGAGCCAAGCAAAGATTTTCCTGAAGAGGTTGAATTTTGTAAAATACTGAAAGCTTGGGCGCTTCTCAGTCTCAGAAATGTTTGACAGGATTGTCATAGATTCTCAAAAGCTGGGAACCATCAGATATTTTGAGAATTCTGTGCAGCAGTGTACTTACCAGCAGATTCATATCCTATCCCACTAGTCCTTTCCTCGAACCTTACCAATGATCAGTCTACAACCCGGTGCTCTGAGTCGCTAAATAGTATATGTCAACAGTATACGGTGTTCGTCGTATGTTGTGAGCGTAGAGGCCGGGTTTGATACGGTAGTCGGAGGCAACCGAAGCGCGTTATCGGGCTGCGCTGCCATACGGACTCGGAGTAGCTCAGGCTGCTACTTCACAAAGACTATAGGTCCGGACCATACACGATTACAACGGGAGACTATGCCGCACAACACCCCACAGGACCCAGAAAGACTCAATGGTAATGGAATGGTCTACTCATTAGCATTTGCTTACCGCAACTATAGGCTCTTATGCAAACCCTAATGGGTATCGTGGTAGGCCAATGTTCCTCTATGTTGTTATGTTGCCCAGCTGAGCTCCAATCACAGGATCTCCGAGTTTAGAAGATATTCAGTGTTGGGAGCATCAATCTTTCGGCGAGGATGTTGATGAGTTGCAAGATCATGATTAGCTATCATCCTGTTCAGTGTTGCCTGACGTCTTTCATACACCACTGTCAGCTCGCTGATGGTGCCGTGTATCCTATCTAATAATCTATATTTATAAGCATAAATACTACAATAACCATTTGAGGAACTGATTCGTGTATTCCCTGAGGTGATAATATGAGGTGTACCATGTTCAATATGGGCTAATTTTACTGGAAAATCATGATCTTATTTCAAGGAATCTTTAATATACACGAAGAATTTCATGGAGCCAAGCAAAGATTTTCCTGAAGAGGTTGAATTTTGTAAAATACTGAAAGCTTGGGCGCTTCTCAGTCTCAGAAATGTTTGACAGGATTGTCATAGATTCTCAAAAGCTGGGAACCATCAGATATTTTGAGAATTCTGTGCAGCAGTGTACTTACCAGCAGATTCATATCCTATCCCACTAGTCCTTTCCTCGAACCTTACCAATGATCAGTCTACAACCCGGTGCTCTGAGTCGCTAAATAGTATATGTCAACAGTATACGGTGTTCGTCGTATGTTGTGAGCGTAGAGGCCGGGTTTGATACGGTAGTCGGAGGCAACCGAAGCGCGTTATCGGGCTGCGCTGCCATACGGACTCGGAGTAGCTCAGGCTGCTACTTCACAAAGACTACATCGCATATACATACAGATCAAAGCAAATTCCTGGCACGGAGTGTGGGCTGGGATCAGCGGAGGCTCATTCAAGCTCATTCATGGTCAACCAAAAAGTATCATATGTAGTACGAATGATTCAATGAATTCTCTTGAGTTGCAGGGATGGTGTGGCTGCAAAGTCGGTGCATTTTTTATTTCAATATTTTCCTTTGAACGTGCGTTGTTAGTTTCATAGCGGAAGCCTTACTTGTTGGTGTCTGAGGGCTTGATCTGAAGTTTCAAAGCACTCACATCTTTGACTTTCATAGCGTTTACTCATGTGTGACTTAAGAATGTTATTGATTGGTTGTGCAGTCATAAATATTGGTAGGCACTTCCCAGGAGATATCATGAACAGAAGGTGATACAGTCTAGTAGCCTTTGGATGCGTTGCCGCTACCGTGTATTTTGATCGATACAGCGCAGACTCTGAACGGGACTATTTAGCTAGGAATATCGAGTTGGCGCTTCTTGCCACCAACTTAGTCACTCACCTCCTTCTGATAAGTCACTGGCAGACCGGTAAGTTGCAATGCGAAAGGTTTTGCAGGAGAATTCGAATTCATACCCACTCATATCTAGCTGTGTAAACTATGGTGGATCTTTCTTCTCCCCATACGAACACCCAAAGACCCATCTGACCGATCACATATTATCACAATACAGAAAGTATTTGGATGTTTCATTTACACTGCACCCCGTAAAACTCAGCGAGCAATTCTTTAGACTGGAATCTTGTCTGCTATATCCACTAGCCCTGGTGATCAGCATCATTCTAAATGAACCAACTAAACCAGCAAAATGGACATCAGGAAAACCGTCGTCTGTTAATATACTGTTTATTTTCGAAAATTATTGATAATTACTGCTAATTATCAGGATCATAAATTAGTGATAATTAGCAAATATTGCCCGGTCCCCTTTGCACATTAATGAACATTTACAACAACTTAATGACTTTTAACAGTAGCCTAATGTTAATTTAACAATATCTTATGGGTAATTTGTGACTATTTTCCACTCATGAATCACCTCATCATTCGACATTGCTCAGTACAGAGTTACACACACAATGTTTGCAAGGAGAGGATATTTATTGCATGAACAGTACTAACAGCATTACAGTGACATTACAACATACTGTATACACTAAGTACTAAACATCTACTCCAGTCTACTCTCCTCGTTACCTTGCCATGATGTACACAATACAATTACTCAACCTCCAATGCAGCCCTGAAGAACAAGTATATTTAAGTAAAAATTAAGTAGTGGAGAAACTCTGCCCGGTACTGATAGAATGGCTTTTGAGTCACAACTTGAATGTAGGATAATTACAGTAGTTGTTTCAGAAAGGTAGGCCTGGAAAAAAGAAAAACATTCATAAGAAAAAGAAGCTGTGGAAGGCAAATAAGCACTCACCAATACCAAAGACTTCACCTCGAAATGGTTTGCATGCTCATCAAACCAGATTGCAGCAGACACGGCAATGAGTGACGGAATGGTCAAGCTTGAAGAAAAACAGTCTGGCAGGGGCCATACAGGTGGAAAAGGAAAGAACAGAAAGAGGGAACAGAGAAGGGAATTGGAAGAGAGACAATGGCAGACGACAAATCACACCTGACGGGCCAGCTTTTCCCGGCTGTCACAAAGCGGCAGCGGCGGAGTGACTAAGCAGAGCAAGGAGGCGGAGCGACTGAGCAGAGTGGTAGATGCGGAGCAACTAAGCGGAGCAGAAGCGGACTGGTCCCAAGATAATGACAGAGATATATTGAGTATCGTAGTCATAGGTAACAATAAGTAAGCACATACCTGGTCCCAAGATAATGACAGAGAGGTCAAGATAAGGGACCAGGCTGTGAGGGGTTGGCTTTATATACATAATCCGATCTGCGAGAAATGACGATGTAATACTATACAGTTTAGGAACAAGGAAGGTGGCGGAAGCCAGTAGAAGGAGAAGGGTAATAGGTGGATCGGTAATCGATGATGGGGGTCAGGTGGATCAGTAATCGATGGGATTTGACAGTGATGTAATTGTACAAGTAAGGGCATCGAGACGGTGAGAAAAGGAAAATGATAGGGGCTACGTACTTCATGACATTACCCCCCTTCTTATGACCATTGCCCTCGATGGTCAGGCTTTTGCTGCTGTGGGGTGCTTTTTGTGGAAGGCCCGAACAACCTTCGGAGCACGGCTGAGGTTAGGCGCTGGCTCCCAGGAGTTATGCCCCGCGTCGTAACCTTTCCACTTAACCAGGTATTCCAACCTCTTCCACCGGATCCGACTATCCAGAATTGCCTCTACTTCGTATTCCGGTTCATCTTCATCCTCTAGGTAGACCGGCTCTGGTGGTGTTGGTATTTCGCCATTGATAGTGTTACCTTTCCAGGGGTACAGTTTGTCAACATGGAACACAGGGTGAATGCGGTCGAGGGAGATAGGGAGGTCAAGGCGATAGTCCAGGGGTCCAATCTTCTCCAAGATTTGGTAGGGTCCAAGCTGCCGATCTCCTAGCTTCTCACTGGATAGTTGGAGGTTGATGTCCTCTGCGCTGAGCCAGACAAAATTTCCGACTTTGAACTGGTGAGCTTTCCGTTTTCCTCGCTCGTAGCCCTCTTTCTGTTGCCTTTTTCCTAAGTGCAAGGCGGCCCCTGCGTCCTGTCGGGCTTCTCGGAGTATCCGTATGCGGTCATCTACAGCTGGGATTCCGCTGCGTTGTCCCACTGGGATGTTGAACAAGGGGAGGTATCCGTAGGTTAGCTCGAATGGGGACATGCCTAGTGCAGAGTGGGTTCGCGAATTGATTACAAACTCTGCCATGGGGAGGTGTTCTGCCCAGTCATCCTGCCGACAACCTACGTAGAGTCGAATGTATTTTTCTACTTCTTGGTTGGCGCGTTCGGTTTGCCCATTAGACTGAGGACGATACCCAGATGTGAGGTCTGATTTTATTCCCAGTCTAGCAAGTAGGGATCGCATGAGTTTAGCTGCAAACTGCGGCCCGCGGTCAGACTTGAAGTGGAGAGGGAGCCCATGGAGACGGAAGATTTCCCTGTAGTAGATGTCAGCAACGCCTTCCGCAGTGATGGAGCTAGTACATGGGAGGGCATGAATTTGTTTCCCATAGAGATCCGTGCAAACTAGGACAGTGTCGTATCCTTGGGAATTAGGCAATTGCGTTATCAGGTCCACTCCTACCTCTTCCCATAGACCCGAAGGTACGTCTAATGGCTGCGTTACAGCTCGTGGGTGTCGTTGGATCTTTTTGCGTGCACACGTCTCGCATCCCTCTACGTATTTCTCCACAAAGGAGCGTAGTGTTGGCCACCAGAAGTGGGTGCTAACTAGATCAAGTGTTCCATGGAGTCCGGGGTGTCCAGCTGTGGGATGGTCATGGCATTGACGCAGTACTTCCGTGCGTAGGTCATCGTCTACGGGTACATATACCCGTCCTCGGTAATAGACTAGACCGTTGTCCTCCTCCCATTCGGCAATCCCGTTAGCCAAGCGCTGTAGTCCATGCTCTTTGACTGTTTTGAGACCTTCCAGTACCTGTGCTTCCCGCTGTGAGGCTTTCCGGATGCGATCCTCTAAGGGGTTCCGTAGGATAGAGGCTGCAATTTTGGTGAAATGGCTTGGCTTAAGGACCGTCTGCTGTCGATTATCCTCATTGTCTAGTACCTGGTGGGCTGCCATACGAGAGAGAGCATCAGCCTGAGTGTTTGTTCTGCCAGGGCGATGGATCATGTGGAAGTCAAACCGTGAAAGGTATAGAGCCCAACGAGCTTGTCGACAGGTGAGGTCTTGAGCTGTGCGCCAAAACTCGAGGTTAGAATGGTCAGTGATGATGTCAAATGGCTGAGGTAGTCCCTCCAGGAAGTTCCTCCAGTCCTTCAATGCTTCTATGATGGCTAGCATTTCCCGGTCGTATCTCGTAGTTCCGTTCCGCTGGTTGCATTTCCATCCAGGTAAAGGATATGTCTTTCCGAGTGAGGTCATTCAGGGGCCTGGCTATCCTCGCAAAGTTCTGGATGAAGCGCCGATAGAAGTTAGCAAATCCAAGGAACCCTCGTAGCTCTCGAAGGTTAGTGGGGGCTGGCCAGTCGCGAACTGCAGCTACCTTTACTGGGTCCATTTGCACCTCCCCTTCCGATATAATAAGGCCTAGGTATTCGATCTGCTGTTGTTCAAATTCGCACTTCTCCGGTCGTAGGTACAGGTCATGCTTCTCCAGCCGGGTTAGTACTTCCCGTACCACTTGTCGGTGCTCCTGAAGGTCACTGCTAAAGATGAGGATATCGTCCAGGTAAACTGCTACCTTTCCAGCTGCTATAAGGTCTGCAAATATGGCATTCATGAGTGCTTGGAACGTTGCAGGGGAGTTGGTGAGACCAAAGAACATAACCTTAGGCTCGAACAGCCCTCGTGTGGTTGCAAAAGCCCCTTTCCATTCGTGGCCTTCCTTAATTCGAACGTTGTTATAACCCCAGCGGACGTCAAACTTGGTGAAATATCGGGCCCCTTGAAGTCGACTAATAATGTCAGCAACCAAGGGGAGGGGATAGCGGTTCTTCACAGTGTACTCGTTCAGTTTCCGGTAGTCCTGTACGAAACGGAGTTTTCTATCCTTCTTCTTAACAAAGAAGACTGGGGACGGGATGGGTGATTTAGAGGGAACAATGTAGCCTTTCCACAGATTTTCTTCCAGGAAGCGATCCAGCTCCTCCTGCTCGTTTAGGGACATGGGGTAGATCTTGGTGCGCATGGTTGCTGGTGCTCCAGGCAAGAGGTCGATTGTATGGTCCCAGGGTTGATGGGCCGGTAGTCATTCGGAGGCAGATTCTGAGAAGACCTTCTTGAATTCATGGTATTGCTCAGGGACCATTTCTGCAAAGGTTTTAACAGGTTTGTCTCGGTTGGCTTCCTCTGCTAGCTGCTGGGAATAAGTGAATCCCGCTGCGCACCAGACTTCCTCAGTCTGTTCCTCTAGGATTCCTGCTTTAACCCATGCCCGACGGGTTTTGTGATTGGCTCGGATTCGGTGTATTGGAGATTCTTCCACCATTGCTGGTTCACTTTCTTCAAGGGTCACTTCTAGTGGCGCCTCAAAGTGAGGAGGTTCTGGGTTTGGGAGTTCAGGGATGGGGCTCTCTGTGTTAGTGGCAGCTAGGTGGGGGTATGAGATCTCCTTGTCTTGGACTTCTTCTATAGTTACTCGAGGGGGTTTTACTGAAAGTCGTCCTTTCTCCCAGTCAATCTCCGGGTTTACCTTCCGTAACCAGGGAAGTCCAAGAATAAGGTCTTCTCCACCTAGGTTGGTGATCAGGAAGTCCATCCACCGTTCCTGATTATTTACTGTGAGTGCTAGGCATGCGAAGTGGGTGATTCTTCCAGCTCGGTTAGGGGTGCCATCAATATTGAACACGTCGATTGGCTTCTGGAGTGGCGCACATCTTACACGGTTCCGGGTGGCAAAGTCTTGGTTTAGAAACAGGGCAGTAGCTCCACAGTCTACCATGGCTGCAGTTGTTATACTATGGTTCCTTCCTCTTAGTCTTGCATGAATTCGAAAATGTGGGGAGTTGGAATTTAATTCCCGGATCGACGATATTGTACATGATGGGAGCGAGTCATACGAAGAGGTAGCAAACATAGTAAACTGATTACGGGGTACTCTCGGTGCAGCCGAGACGGGTACCCTCTTTAAAAACCCTGTTGAAAACCAGAGGACGAGGAGGACATAGCATTAGCACGATCAAGTAATTCCCTTATTTGACCAATCTGGTTGGAGAAGTCCTGGTTAGGGGGGCTCGGAGTAGCAGGTACAGTAGCCAGCACGGGTGTTGGGGTCGAGGCGGCAATCTGGACTGGTTCGTTTGGGAACAGGGAGAATGGCACAGATCCGGTGGCTGATATCTGTTGGCGATGGGGCTGTTGGCGTCGGCCTCGGTCTCGTCCAAGTCCCATGAACTTGTCCTGGCAGACTGCTTCCAGGTGTCCTCGACGTCCACAGTAACGGCAGGTGGTTTCTCGGTGTGGGCAGTTCTGTTTGACGTGACCTTGGGCACCACAGCCAAAGCATTGTCCACGCATGCGGGCCAGGAAAGCCTCCCTTGTATTCCCATTGCTAGTGTGGGTGGCATCGATATCCATGGCATGGGGATCAGCAGGGGCCACATAGGAGCGGGTAGGTCCGGTGCTTTGACCAGTCAGAGTGGGGCCGTGCAAGTAGACGTCAACTGATACGGCCCATGTGATGGCCTCCTTTAGGGTCCAAGCAACTCCTTGACCAATGTTTACCGTGATCAGATTCTGTCGTATCTCCGGAAGTAGGGCAGAGTAGAATCGTTCCCGTAAGTCAAGATCCGACATCTCAGTCCAACTTCCGATGTCCTGGAATTTCTGAGCAAATTCCGCTACTGTCTGCCCTTTACCTTGCTTCAGGGACTGGATCGCGTTACGGGCTTCCATACCTGGGTCTATTGATTCAAATCGCTGTCTGAATTCTGTGAGAAACTTCTCCCAATCACCTTCGAAAGGGGGATTCTCTGCATCGAAATGCAGCAAATGGGGAGTCGCCCAGTCTCCAGCACTTTCTGTGAAGAAGCCTAAGGCCGACTTGATAAGCTTTGCCTGACTGTTGGTAAGATCGGGTTGTTCTGATGCCCAGTTCTGGAACTGAGCTCTAAAACGTCGAGCTTCATTACTGTCTTTACCCTTGAATACCTCGGGTTTGTTCATGCTGGACTTGGAGGATGAGCGTTCCTCCATGGCAGTAGCAAGATTGGCTACTTGTTTAATGAGCTGAGTCATAAGATCTTCTGCAGAGGCGGGTGGGGCTGGTGTGGCAGGCGGGACAGGGGTCGACATGATAGGAGTAGGCAATCGGGGTTGGGGAATTGGCAGGAAGGTTATGTTGCTCACAGTAAGTGGTTCTTGAATTGAGTTGGGAAGGGCGTTGGGGCAAGGTTGAGACTGGCAGTCGCGCCAAGTATTGTTGTCGTTGTGGGCGTGAGCGTGGTCTCTGGGGTCAACTGCGTGTGGGAGCGTGGAACAGTCTACACTGGCAGCGGGTGTTTCAGAATCGGGCGGGACTGGGGAAGACGTGGTGTCTATGGATCCTGCAAGGACAACCTTATCGGTAGGCTGTCAGTGCAGTAATGAATCTTGACCTAATGTCACAAAGCGGCAGCGGCAGAGTGACTAAGCAGAGCAAGGAGGCGGAGCGACTGAGCAGAGTGGTAGATGCGGAGCAACTAAGCGGAGCAGAAGCGGACTGGTCCCAAGATAATGACAGAGATATATTGAGTATCATAGTCATAGGTAACAATAAGTAAGCACATACCTGGTCCCAAGATAATGACAGAGAGGTCAAGATAAGGGACCAGGCTGTGAGGGGTTGGCTTTATATACATAATCCGATCTGCGAGAAATGACGATGTAATACTATACAGTTTAGGAACAAGGAAGGTGGCGGAAGCCAGTAGAAGGAGAAGGGTAATAGGTGGATCGGTAATCGATGATGGGGGTCAGGTGGATCAGTAATCGATGGGATTTGACAGTGATGTAATTGTACAAGTAAGGGCGTCGAGACAGTGAGAAAAGGAAAATGATAGGGGCTACGTACTTCATGACACCGGCCAAAAAACATAAAGGGAAATTTAAGGGAGCAATTGCCGATTTTCCTTAATCAATTACATCTCTTTCCCAATATAAAATGACTGTATTTTACACTAGATATTTTGTGTGTTTTTTGTATGATCAATGGTTTATTTATCGTGAGATAAAGATAATCTTTTGCATAAGATAAAAATTATCTTTCACATGAGGTAAAGATTATCTTTTGCATCAGGTAAAGATTATCTTTCGCACCGGATAAACCCGACATTGCGTGCTTGTAAAATTTTGAATTTTTCCTTCGTGAATCTAAAGAACTTTAGGCGCCTAGTCAGTGGCACTTGCCAGGACAAGTCATTATTGTACACTAAGGCTCTAACTAGTTTATATGAGCTATATCTATATAGAAGAACTATAGATGATAGTAAATATAATTTTTACAGTGAGTGCCACTTCAATATTTCTTTAGATTCGCGAAGGAAAGATTCAAAATTTTACAAGCACGCAATGTCGGGTTTATCCGGCGCAAAAGATTATCTTTACCTGATGCAAAAGATAATCTTTACCTCATGTGAAAGATAATTTTTATTTTATGCAAAAGATTATCTTTATCTCACGATAAATAAACCATTGATCATATGAAAAACACACAAAATATCTAGTGTAAAATACAATCATTTTATACTGGGAAAGAGATGTAATTAATTAAGGAAAATCGGCAATTGCTCCCTGAAATTTCCCTTTATGTTTTTTGGCCGGGAAAAGCTGGCTCGTCAGGTGTGAATGGCGCCACGTCACAAAATATTGGGGAAGTTTGAACTCCACTTCAATAGTTTGTCAGCGTGCTTGGATAGCAATCACACCACACTAAGTGCTCCGGCAAAAGCTCGGTTATGGACTTGTCAAATTTTTCAACAATTGAACTCCCTTGAAGTGCACATATAGTGCAATGAACATTGACTATTGGGCCTCATTAACTGGGTGCAGTGTATACATGCACTCAAACACCTCAAATCTAACCTCATAACAATCAGAAGCACTGACTCTGTGATAGCTCAAAGTGAGCTCAATAACCTTTCACCGATATTTCTAAGGCTGAAGAAAATTCTTGGTAATATGTGATTATTGTTCTGTTGTCCTTGCTAAAAAGTGCCAATAACTGATAATTATCAGAATTGGCAGTTTGATAGTTAAAGAGCATAGAGACGCAGCAAACTAGAGTCTTCGAACAGACACGTAATGCGGTACCTTTCTCCTTCTGCCAGTACCGCATCGACACGCGTCCGTCAAAGCAGCCTATCACTAGTCTAGTCGCTCCCTCTCTGTCTTCTTTCTGCGTAGTCCTGAATATAAACATGGCTGAACAAATGGACTCCGACCCAGCTAAGATACCAGCTCCGGACTTCGCTGGCAAAGCTTATGCCTTCATGTGAACTGCCCTCATCGCAGATGCAAACACTCCCGAAGTAACCACGAATGAACTGGCAGCCCAACGCCTCAAAGATCAGTGGGAGATACACATCGAAGAGCTAAGAACACAATACCAAACACAACTACGACAGGCAGAAACTCTAAGAGAGCAGAGAAGACAGGAGGCAGCAGAGGCGGAGAAGATACTCAAAGCCGAGAGACAGGAAAAGGAGAAGGAGCTATCGAAGGAAGCCGAAAAGAAACGTTTCCCCATATACAGCTTCCAGAAAGGCCTCGGAGTAGACTCTGTCCCTCTGCAACTACACCCGTACATGAAGAAGATGATGACAGTGCGCAAATACGTACCCTTCCTCCCAGATGCGGCAGTGGAAGCCAAGGAACGAAGCAAAGAATCCCTGGACACCAATCACCTTCAATTCACTGTGGAGAATGGCGACTCCCTCTCGGGTTCCACCGTATCGCTAGCCGGGTCACACTCAGTACGCGCTGATATGACCCATTTTTATTTGAGTCTATAAGGCAGTAATTATGCATTTTCAACTGTAAAGTACTATCAGTGATGCTGAGACTAGACAGTACATTGTATTCAGAGAAGACACACAGAACTACACAGTGATTGCATCTGAATGACACTTAAGTGGGTCTTCATAGCATAATACAGTTGTATTTCCAAGTAATAAAGCTCTAATACTAAAACCCACACTTGTGTTTGACTTGGACTATTACAACATCTGTAGGATCAAAGTGTTCTGAGCTTCATCTTTGTATGGCATTGCCATAAAGCTGAATGATTAGATTAAAAGATAATAATACTCCGGACCTCTAGAGTTAATTCCGAGAATATCAGAATTGATTTAGCATATGTCCCTCATCCGGAAAGCCTTCCGAGGTACAGCATGATTTCCATCAAAGGTAGCACATGGTACAACAGGTCCACATGCTACTCCGAGATGCAGCATGATTTCCATCAAAATTAGCACATGCTACAAGGAATCCACATGCTACAATGATTGATATCAGTTGTCAAGGGTTGTTTTGAGCATATATAAGGAGGGTGCTGGCCTCTAAATGAGAACAAGCACTTTCCCCCCCACTTCTGAGAGGATTTGGTTGGTTGGTTAGTAGCTTCTGGCTATAGTGACAAGTGCACTCTAAACAAAGATGATATAGTGTTAACTTTCACTTTAAACAAGTTAGAGTTTAAGAAAGACAGAAAGAAAGAAAGTTCAAAGTCATAGATTACTATTATGCTTCAGAGTTAATAGCAGTCAGAGTGTTGTGAGTAGTGCACACTCTTTCTGTGGATTGTACTTGTAGTGTATAATACAAATCAGAGGTTTTGTTCAGTTCAGATGTAGTCAAAGAAAGATTTAGCATGCCCGAGTTTGATAGAATCTCGAGGAGAAAAACTATTCAACCTTAACATTATACCCACATGATGTAGATATTTGGAGAGTTGCAGTGTTATCTTGCTTTTTCAATGATAAACCCCCTTGAACTTAGTGTTTGATGATGGTTTGTGTTGGTGTTGGTGTGAGTGTTAGAGCTTGCAGTAGCATTTTATGCATAGCCCAGAGTCAGCATATCAGCGCCTCACCAAATGCCATCCCCGACTCTCAACTGTCCTGGCCCCAAGTCATGCGAGCCAAAAGTGCCTTCCTCAATGCACTACGACTAGGCACCTGGCCAGACGACTTCATTGCAATGTTTGCCGGCTTCTACGGCAATATGGACATGCACCGCGAACTGCAGGAGCAAGATGGAGACCGGGTCATGGCTCACTACCACGCTGAAATGCGGCTAGCATGGTACGACGCGATGGAAAGGAAAGAGCCCTTCGACCTCTCGATAATATCCGACAGAGTTCTCGGGGAAAGTCGGCAGCAGATTGTCAAACAGAAACAAGAGAAAAGTTTGAAAGGTGCGTTCCTCCGCCCACCCTGAGACCGTATAAGGTATACTAACAATCCCGTCTCACCTCCACAACAACTACCCAAACCCCTAACATCAACACCGCAACACCAACGCACCGCACCAATTCAAATGCTAATGCTAATTCCGATGCTAACACCTGCCATACCAATGCTAATTTTGCACATCTCCCACTAACATCACAACATCCTCACCGCACCAACAGACATTCAAACTGCAACAGCACAGATGGAAGCAAAGGTCGAAGCCAAACTGCAGCAACTCTTTCAGGCAACCACAAACCACCCTGTCCCCAGCATGTGACAATCACCTAGCAAAACATGCCAAGCTCCCTATCCATCCACCTCCCCTCGCAAAGCTAGCAGACAAACGGACAGCCGTCAGTCTGACCCTCCCAACTTTCAGTGCTCCTTTGGGGAAGCCAATCAACCTCAGCTCACACGCTGCCACCGATGTCTCGGACATGACAAACACAACATTCGGCACTGTTCACGAACCTCCATATGGAACGGGAAGCGCAGAGTCGCCTGCAACTGGAACAAACAAGGCTATCTCGAAATTGCCAAAGAAACGAGTGCAGGACTCGAGCTCTGAGCTGACGGGCAGAGGCCAAATGGATGCACAAGTCATGCCCATCCCAAGAAACACCGCTGCTCAGGTTGCACAAACAGCAGTCATGGAGCTAGCAGCTGTCCTGATGGAGAGTAGCTGCCTGGTCCGCACTCCTCTGCAAGCCCAAGCCTGGGAACTCGCTATCATGCAACTTAACCTCACCTGTAAATATCCTACCATTGCTGAATCTATATGACACAGATTCAAAGTCGGAATCCCAAGAATAAAATACACTTTCTTGCCACCTAATAAACTGAATAGTCCCCAATCAATAGCAGCCTTTTATGAAATTATGAGGAATGAAATTAGAACAGGGCGATGGCTCAGTCCATACCCTCTGTCAAGTCCATGCCTCGGGCCTCCATTCCGCCGCTCGGTAGTCCGAAGATCTGCGTTTATTGTAATCTCTTCCTTATTGTTCTTTCTCGCTACACATACCCTTTCATTCTAGTCTCTCCTTATTGTCTTTTACTTTACCCTGCAGGACTACACGTATAGCTCCTAGTAGTTAGTCTGGCGCTCCGCACCGTTGCGCCGCTCCGTAGATATAAATACTGCCTGTACGCTACTGTAGTTCCTCAGTTTAATTATCAACTTAGATTCCCTCCTTAACTCTGTGCTCCTCTAAGTCTTCAGGCTCATTGCCTTGAAGTACTCTCTACTATAACCTTAGGACTTAGACGTTCCTTGGTTTGCTCCTCGTCACCGGCGATACCGCTGCTCCGACTTGGCTGCTATTTAGCTCCTCCCTTCTACACTCTCGATCTCTAGGGACTAACGGCGTAATGGCGGTGTTGTTAATAACTTCACTACTGTCCCACTCGTCCTTCCGCTCTTAGACACCTGTGACCTCTGGCATGGTTACACGGTGTACATGATCTTAACACTTTGCCACAACCTGCCATCTAATATGGACCCTACCCCCCGGCTCACAAGGAGCAGTAAGGGACATCGCAGAAGCATACCGACTAATCCCTTTACATCCATCTGTCAAGCCCATGCCTCGGGCCTCCATTCCGCCGCTCGGTATTCCGAAGATCCACCTTTATTGTAATCTTTTCCTTATTGTTCTTTCTCGCTACACATACCCTTTCATTCTAGTCCCTCCTTATTGTCTTTTACTTTACCCTGCAGGACTACACGTATAACTCCTAGTAGTTAGTCCGGTGCTCCGTAGATATAAATACTGCTTGTATGCTACTGTAGTTCCTCAGTTTAATTATCGACTTAGATTCCCTCTTTCACTCTGTGCTCCTCTAAGTCTTCAGGCTCATCGCCTTGAAGTACTCTCTCTATAGCCTTTGGACTTATAAGTTCTTTGGCTCGCTCCTCGTCACCGGTGATACCGCCGCTCCGACTTGGCTGCTATTTAGCTCCTCCCTCCTATACTCTTGATCTCCGGGGACTAACGGCGTAACGGCGGTGTTGTTAATAACTTCACTACTGTCCCACTCGTCTTCCGCACTTAGACACTCTGTAACCTCTGGCACGGTTACACGGTGTGCATGATCTTAACACCATCGCAATGGGCCGGAGTCGTCATCAGAACATCTCAAGATGAGTACTGCGTGGATACCCAGGACATGTTCGGCCTCACATCAGCGGGAGGATCCTTCGGTCACTTGGCAGATTGCGGCATCGACATATGCAGGGGCTACGGTCTAGGCCCTCTCACCAAGTGGGTTGACAACCACCTTTGGCTAAGAATCCTCACTCAATACATTGATCAATACAACACTCTACGAGAACAACTACGAGAACGAGTAGCCAAATTAGGACTCATCCACCGCAAAGGCCGCCTCCTGTATCAAGGTCAAACCTTACCAAACGGACTACTAGAAGCGTTCAACGATGACTTCGTCTTTCCCATCCAAAACCTATCCCGTCAATCCACCCGCTCCCAAGAAGATTCAAGATTCACATACTCCTTTCACAACATCGATCAAATTACACTTACCCTGGGTTACACCTGGGCTGCCGACAAAGACATCCCATTCTGCAACAACCCTACCTATTTTGGCTTCCAATGGGATCTCAGCGGAAGAATGGTATCAATTCCAGCTGTCAAACGCCACAAATACATGGTGGCAATTAAGGAATGGGAAGAACATAAAGTACATGATGCGGAACTGTCAAGTCCATGCCTCGGGCCTCCACTTCGCCGCTCGGCTTTCCGAAGATCTACCTTTATTGTAATCTATTCCTTATTGTTCTTTCTCGCTACACATACCCTTTCATTCTAGTCCCTCCTTATTGTCTTTTACCTTACACTGCAGGACTACACGTATAACTCCTCGTAGTTAGTCTGGCGCTCCGCACCGTTGCGCCGCTCCGTAGATATAAATACTGCCTGTACGCTACTGTAGTTCCTCAGTTTAATTATCAACTTAGATTCCCTCCTTTACTCTTTGCTCCTCTAAGTCTTCAGGCCCAACGCCTAGAAGTACTCTCTCTACAGCCTTTGGACTTATAAGTTCTTTGGCTCGCTCCTCGTCATTGGCGATACTGCCGCTCCGACTTGGCTGCTACTCAGCTCCTCCCTTCTACACTCTCGACCTCCGGGGACTAATGGCGTAACGGCGGTGTTGTTAATAACTTCACTACTGTCCCATTCGTCTTCCGCACTTAGACACTCTGTGACCTCTGGCACGGTTACACGGTGTGCATGATCTTAACAGGAACAGGTAAGTAAGCTGTATGGAAAGCTCCTCCACGTCAGCCTTGTCCTTCCTATTGGCAGAACCTACCTAACCGAACTCGAGAAGTTCGCCGCGGAGCTTAGCCATGAGGCGCCAATGACTAAACACCATGCACCACGCAGATGGCCGACTGATCTCCTCTGGTGGAAAATGACCTTGTCCTTTCCCATCTCTGCACCAATCCCAGGACCAGCAAACCTCATAGACATGCATGCATACTCTGACGCCAGCAGCGGCTTTGGCATCGGCCTATACATCCGCGGCTTCTGGCGAGCTTACCGCCTCCTCCCAGGATGGAGAGGCCAAAACCAAGAACGTGACATCAGGTGGGCCGAGGCGGTTGGTTTTTACATCCTCGTCATCATCATCGCAGGAGAAGCAACAACAGGAGACCAGTACAAGGTATGGGGAGACTGTCATATGCATGCAATTCACCCCATACACTTCCCGGCCCGGCCCGGAGCGGCCGGACTTCGGAATAATCACCTTGTGACTTATTTATTATTCCGAGCTTTCATCGAGGTTTTATGATTGTATTTTGGAGGTATATAAGCTAGGATACTTTGTACGTTGTAGTCAAGCTTGTAATCAAGTGTACCACCTTATCCCACTCTTTAATATCTCTTCTACCTTTGCTTCCGAGCTATTCCGGACTCCCGGATCACAGGAACACCATCTAGGCTGCTCATCTTGACACTATATCCTTGCCATTATATTCCTGGGGACACAACAGTGTGTGAAGGGTGTTGCTAATAGCTTCACTGACGTCCCACTCCCAGTGTGCACTACAGGCCAATACTCAGCTCCAGACCTCGGAGTTATCCCGGGCCATTTCCGGCCCATATCTGACCTCAGAACCTCTATAGTTATTGACCTGTAGACACGGTTTTGTCAGAGACAACGAAGGTGTGGTCGAGGGCTGGTGGAACGGAAGAAGCAGGAACAGAGCCACGAATGACATATTCCGACATATTCACGAAATCACTTCATCTCACAATATCGGAATCCACACCCGTTACGTTGCCAGCAATAACAACCCAGCCGACCCATTCTCTCATGGCACCCAGGGTAGGACAGAGTATCTCCTTCCCAGAATCACCATCCCACACCACCTCTCGAACCTCATCACTGATTATGACGCACCATACACCGCAGCCAAACACCATGAGTTCAGCTCTCCTGAATGCATTACTTACGAGGCTAAGCCAAGACGACCCACCACGAGGCCATCTCACGATCAATGGCACTCCGAAGAAGAAGGACGTCTACTCGCCGCCTTTGAAAACTCTTGGTAGTCAACCAGCCACATCGGAGTACCCTAATACCGCTACATTTACTAAAAATACTTTAGCTACGCATACTGCTCATCCATACCCTGTGAATTTAACTCCTATACTTTCCACTCTACGCCCCCACAAACGTCTAGTTAAATGGAAACCCGCTTGTGGGCACAATTTTCAAGACACAGCAGGACTCCCGCTGGTCCTCCCAGACGAATTCGTGGACCGGATACAACATGTACTAACTAACAGGTATGCAGAGAGCACCCTCGAAACCTATGCTTCCGGACTACTCTCCTTCCACATTTTCTGTGACTCTCGCAATATCCCAGAAGTTCAACGAGCCCCGTGCAGCAGCGACTTGCTCAATGCATGGATATCCACTATGGCTGGCCATTATGCAGGCACGTCGGTAAAGAACTATGTTCACGGTGTCCACGTGTGTGTCATGCCCTGCCTACAACCAGACCAGTCCCAGTACCCGCCACACCTTGGCATACGTCCTATCCACCTCCTGTACCTCCTCTACACCTCCCCAAGTACCACCAGGCACCTCCCCAAGTATTTCTGACATACCTACCCAAACGTCCTTCACCCCGACACGCATATGAAGACCTCCTAACCAACAACCCCTTTAAGTATTAATCTCAATTACCTCCCTCTCTCGATTAGCTGCCTCATGTCTCCAGATGTTCTCTTGTTCACTTCCCGTACCTATTTAAGTAGCGCCGCAATGTCCTGAAGCCCCAGCTTGGTATATTTTGAACACACACCCTTTACATAGGTCCAGTCCCTGTCCCTTTGTACCTGCTAACCATACGGAATTCTCTTTACTCTCTGTCTCTTTATCTCTGTTTCTCTCTATTCTTGTTTACTGTCTTGACAATCGTCTACACGATCCAATATATGCTTTTACTTCACGTCTAAGCAATCCGAGTAAGTTTCCAAGCTCCCTCGAACAATACTAAAGCTCCCCAACGCCTAACGCCTCAGAGAGCTAACCTCCCCAACACCTCCTCGAGCTCCCCCATTGCTCCCCAAGCTTCGGGATCTCAATCTAGGTAACGTCGAAGCTACTCCTCACGTCGAACTATGTATCGCTTCTCCGTTACAACCTCCCACACTCGAGGACAACCACCTCCGAGTCCAGTCCCCGGGAACCTACCCTCCCGGGCGTATACATTCTCAGGAGCTCATACGCTCGATACCTATTCTCTCTACAACCTATTTGACCCTACATTGACGTTCTAGCGAGTACAACTCCTCCTACGCAATGCTACTAGGTTCCATACCTCTACCTCCGCTACCTACACCTTAGAGACCTCCTTGGACCTTACAGGAACCCCTTCAAGGGTCACATCTCTCAATCCCAGCCACTACTAGGTCATTCCCGTCCTCGGTCGCGGTTTCCGTAGCTCCCTTCGAGCTCCAGCCTGCTCCTAGCACGCTACAACATAAACTCCTCATACCAAAACCTACCCTAAGACCTATTCTGACCCAGGTCTTACAGCGTGGCACATCATCCATGGCGTCGAATGGAAAACAGACAAAGATTCCTTCGACACCATGATCCATGAAGCAGAACGCCTTCAACCGGATCGTTCACACAGGAAGAAATGGATCCCATTCACCCAAGAATATATTGGAAAATTACTGGAAGACTTCGACACCTCCAACCCATTTGACGCAGCATGCTGTCAAGCCCATGCCTCAGGCCTCCATTCCGCCGCTCGGTACTCCGAAGATCTACCTTTTATTGTAATCTCTCCTTATTGTTCTTTCTCGCTACACATACCCTTTCATTCTAGTCTCTCCTTATTGTCTTTTACTTTACCCTGCAGGACTACACGTATAACTCCTAGTAGTTAGTCTGGCGCTCCATACCGCTGCGCCGCTCCGTAGATATAAATACTGCTTGTACGCTACTGTAGTTCCTCAGTTTAATTATCGACTTAGATTCCCTCCTTTACTCTTTGCTCCTCTAAGTCTTCAGGCTCATTGCCTTGAAGTACTCTCTCTACAGCCTCTGGACTTATAAGTTCTTTGGCCTGCTCCTCGTCACCGGCGATACCGCCGCTCCGACTTGGCTGCTACTTAGCTCCTCCCTCTTATACTCTTGATCTCCGGGGACTAACGGCATAACGGCGGTGTTGTTAATAACTTCACTACTGTCCCATTTGTCTTCCGCACTTAGACACTCTGTGACCTCTGGCACGGTTACACGGTGTACATGATCTTAACACATGCAGCGCCTGCCTCACGACAAGTTTTTACTGTGCAGCAAGAGTTGGCAAACTCACAGTCCCCAACCTAAGGGATTTCTCCCCCAGTAAATACGTCACGGCAGCACATATCCGCAAGGCCACCGATCGAAACGGATTTGAGACCACTGTCCTTCACGTTCCACACACCAAAAGCAACCAGCTAGAGGGAGAAGATCTCTATTTCTCGAAGCAATTAGGTTCCACAGACCCAGACTCACTCCTCCAGAACCACCTCACAGTCAACAACCCCAGCCCCTCGGACCACCTATTCTCATACCGGCACAAAACCAACTGAAGGCCCCTCACGAAACATGCATTCCTTCAGTGCATCAACAAGGCAGCCAAGAACCGGGGCCTACCCATCCTCCAGGGCCACGGCATTCGCATTGGCGTCACACTCGAATACCTCCTCTGAGGCGTCCCTTTCGACGCGGTCCGCATAATAGGAAGGTGGAAGAGCGATGCCTTTCTACTATACCTACGGAAGCATGCTGAGATCATGGCGCCATACATGCAACTGGAACTACACCAGGAACTAATACGCTACACAATGCCCCCAATTCGATGTGAGTGCTCTCCTCCGATATGGGTATCCACGGTCGCTGGATGCGTCGTGCACTCCTACCCACTGGGAATCGCAGCTGACCGCGCATACCTCTTCTTCAGAATCTCATTGTTGCTGGGACCCGAAGGCCTTCAGCCTTCTCCCAATGTGCATAGCCTGCAGAAACATTTGTACATATATTGCAGTACCTATACATACATGATGTACTGCTCCTGTCTACTTAAATGCATCACCACAGTTCCAAGATAACAGATATTTTTGAGATATCAACGGTAAACTTCAAATTAGTGACAAAATTTCAATAATATTCATTTATTAACCGAGAGCCGTTTTCCTGATGCATCCGTCAAAGTACTACAGACCTCCTGCCCGTTCTGATTCAAATCGTGGGATATATACTGAGCGTCTTCATATACATAGATGTTTTCGCGACGTTATATGCCCTTGCCTTTCACTCTAGGGAATCACCCTGACTTCAATAATGGTAAGGGCGGACATGGGGACTAGTATCAATCATCAAGTGAAAGAAGATGTTGAATGTGAGTGTGATCAAGACCATTAATCTGTACCAGGAATTGGACAGTGTTACTCCTTGGAATCCTGCACACTGATATCTTCCAAAATACACAGAAAGATGATGCGCCTTATTAAGTGCTGAATGGTTCAATGAGGACATCATTGAGAAAAACTGCGGTATTGATCCCTGACAGAGTCTCCAACCCCAGAACAACCCATTCTGCTTCCTTCAGGTTCCTTCAATGGCTTCAAATACCAGAAATGTTCCCTGCGTCCACTACCGGGTTTAGCAGACCGGATATCGCCCCTCTAGCGAGCTTCCGAAGAACTTGAATCATAGTCTCGCAAGCAATAATTCACGAGGGCGAAGAAAAAATGTTCTACATACTTGGATCAATATTTACTGCAGGACTTCAAGATTTGGCCCCTAACATTACACGAACTAATGAGCAGTAGCTCGACTCATGTATTATATTTTATCTACATATGTCTGGAGTGCAATCATTGTTGTGAAGATAGGTACATATGTAGATTTATAGATAGAGGTTGTACAGTATAGGTCATATTCTATTTGACGACAACAAGCATCTAGCGGATGTAATACAACGGATATCGATACAGTATGTGAGCATTCTCGAGATGACTCGGATGTTGGCAGGTTTGCAAACCATATAATATTCATAGGCTGACTGCCTAGCTCTAATGATGTTCACTGGTGGAACAATGCGAAAGGATTGACTTGTGTCGAAGAGTGCTTTAAGTTTGAGAATATTTCGATCGGTGTCGAAGTACGTGACCCCATTTGAATAACGACTGAACAATTATTCAAATTGACAAAACAGCTTGATAAACAAGACACTCACCCAAAACACCGGCATCAAAGCCAACGATACACCAGCTAACAATGCCGACCCAGGTCCCAAACCAAGATTCACGAAAAAAGTTCTCCCGAAAAGTGGGAAAACGCTGGCTATTGATGACCGGAATAGATCGTTTCCCGCCAATACGGAGGCCTCGTAGGATGGATACGCAGAAGTCACGTACATCAGTATACTCTGAAAGTTTAAGTATATCCCGGGTAGATAGAGAGCGGCGCCGATGACTGGGACAATCCACGGTACAGATTCTCTTGAAGTGAAGCCAAAGATGAAGAGCGATGTGGGAATGAATAAGCTGGCTATAAGACCAATCTCAAGTCTGGCTTCCGGTGCAAGCTCCTGGCCCCCGGCTTTCGCTCGATCGGAGCGTGGTTGGAAGTGATATTTTTGGTATAAAGCATAAGAGGTATACTATAGATTAACAAGTTAGTCTATAGTAGAAGCTCATCAGGTCAGGTTACTTACTGTGAATGCAGCGGATACTAGGAACCCCAGGAACGGGAGGCCGCTGAGTCCGAGGTTGAAGTGGTAGATATCGGTGAAGACTAACGGGAATGCCTCAAACCATAAGTAAAAGATGGCGTCTATTGATCATTCTGTTAGTAAGGAATTCGACTGTGAGCATTTGAGCAAAACTTACAAACAAAGCCAAGGTATACATTGGCGAACATGAGGGCCGGTTCTTTAGCAAGAATAAAAGGCCTTAGAAGAGCCTCTTTGAGAACCTCAGCCACCGTTTCTCCTTGCGTATCCTTTTCTGCTTGGGACATCAATTGCTGATTGCGGGTCATCTTTCTCAGCCGTTGTGCCCGCTTCAACAAGATCGTAGGTTCGTAGGTCTCGGGTAAAAGAAGCATCAAAAACACGAAGCTAAAGGCGCTGAGCCAGATCAGCTCATATTGCGGCCACCGCCATCCATTAACTTGAGCAGCAAAACCGCCTACTACAGGACCAAAGATAGGGCCACCGACTGCACCTATAGCCCAAATCCCAACGACATAGGCGACTTGACGGGAAGGATAGATGTCTGCCATTGATGCACCGCCTGTAGCAAGTGCTGGGCTACCGAAGAACCCAGTGACGAAGCGGAAGGCGAGGATCGTTTGAATGTTGGTCGCGGTGAAGATAGGGATTTGAAAAATTATAAATAGGAAAAGAGACGCCATATAAATTGAATTCCGACCGAATATGGGAAGTTCTTGAAGAGGTGAAAGAAACATGGGGCCAATTCCGTACCCTATGAAGATGATAAGTTACTTTGAAGGGGTCATGGCAAATTTTGTGGGCCTTACCGAGTACATAAAGAGTAAGACCTAATGTAGCGTGCGGAAGTGAAACGTTGAACTCCTCCATGATACCAGGTATTGAAGGTGTATAGATAGCGGAGCCAATATACATAGTAAAAGTCATAAGGCTGATGAGGAAAGCAACAAATGCTTGTTTCGCAGGGGACCAGTTCCTTCGAATCAACAGTATCAGAATGTGTAAATTTTTCGCGATGAAAAACATAAAATTACCTTGGATTATCTGGATCATCCTCACCGTACCAACCCACGATATTGGGGTCTGAACTATCGTTCTTCTCATCTAACTTCATGTCGATCTCTCTAAGTTTCTCGCCTACGACAAACGTATTCTCTCTAGTAAACACCGTCGATGGAGTCACTGCCCCGCTGATCTTTTTGTTTTCGTTAGCATCGCCGCAAAGAGTAGAAGCGTCCGATGTTGTCAATTGTGTCCTTAGAAAGTGGGTTGGAATAATGAAGTCCGGCCGCTGATCCTCGTAAGGTAAAAATCTACCATTGGAGACGAAGTTGATGAACTGGCCAATAGTGGAGTCACGGATGAGATCAGCGACCATCGTTTTGTCTCTAGAGCCTCAAAAGGGGGTCGGAATGAAGGATAGAAATTTTGCGGATCCTTTTTATATTTCGAAAGGGAGATAGCCGAGTCATAGCAGGTTCGAGTTGGCGAATATCTTAGCTGATTCATGAAGTTGCTGAGCAAGACAATGCTTGGTGAGCGAGAGTTCGCAAGATTCCTAATCCCCATCATCGGTAAATCCCATCATCGGGCGCCTGTATCGACATTCGGTACCGAATTCGGCCCGCCAACAACTGCTCCGATTTGCACTGTGGTTTTATCAGGGTTTCATCCAGTTCCATTCTATGATAATGACCATCGTTCACCACTCAAGCGAGCGTCAATACTCGAAGCTTAAGTCGGACTCGCCCAGGAATAGTATACAGATTTGGATTAGTATTGTACATGATAGATTTGTGTCGAGAATCCGGATGATAGTATGTAGATTGGGGCGACTTTCTCAATTCCAGGAGCGTAATAAGGCCTTCAATAAGGGTTCTTCAAGCCACCGGGACGGTACCTGGACGGAAATGTTTTTCAACTGCATTGTCTTTGGTGTTGACATCGTATCATCGTACCATATCCATCCAATGGCAACCCATGGTAAAGCGAATCCAAGGCCCAGAAACGAAACAAACTTGTAAGTGAATGCCCGCTTGTTCAAGTAGTCGAAAGGCAGATGCTGGCAAAGTAATAACAATAAATCAGCAATCTTAACTTTCCGATAGTCAAGGAGTTGATATCTACCTTGACTTCAGTATGGGGAGGAATATGACTCGAGTGACCAAAGTTGTTAAGAAATCGAGCTGTATTATGTGGCCTAGCAATGAGTCTCGAGGTCGAGGGTCTGACGACGGAGGAAGAACTACGAGAAAAGAGAGCGGTCGATGACATGTTTTGTTCTTTCCTGGTATTGAAGATTGGAGGTTTTCAGCTTTAAAGCGATAAGTTGTTGGAAATACCACAACGCATGATTCTTCCCTTTTATATGACCGTAGTTGTAGAATGGAAATAAATCCAGACTTCCTCTTGAAAGTCTAAAGGAAATGAACATTATTGTTCAATAATTAATTCAGAGCGGAGATCGTACCATGCCGATTACAGCAACTAGGTGGAACTAGCATCTTCCAGACACAAATCGACCTCGAATGTTAGTCTGTGTTCAATGCACATACCACGAATCAACGGAACAATTAATGATCAGATCGCACAATTGAGCTAGCGTGCACGACAATGATCAGGCGCGGTTCTGGCCCAGACTAGTACACCGCCCATACTCCATACTAGAATGTAGAACCCGAGTTGTCTAGACCGAGGTTCATATTTCCAGCTTTGACATGCTCAATTGGCCCTCTTGATCAAGGCAGATCCAACGCTGGACAGTGACAATGGGGACGTTTCTCTTCCTTCAGATCTGCCCGAAAGCCTACTCGACTGGAAGTCGTATTGGCTGATGGTTTTGGATACAGAAAGAACTGACTTCCACCAAAAGTAGCCTTAGATGTATTATTAGGCTGATGCGTACAGCCGTGAATTTCGATCCGATTGATTCGACGAAGATTCCCAAGATTATTCTTACGGACAACAAACAACAAGAGGAATACCTATTCGAAAAGATGGACATTGAACACGCATGCCATGGAATATAAGTCCCGAGAAGGAGCTTATGCGTTGAAACTTGATTGTAATAAATGCTGTAGCATTGTAATCGGCATGGCGTATGAGGCCTGGGGGACCGAGCAAACAGGAACTCAGTAGTGAGTCGGATGTCAGACCCTTCAAATCACTGTCTTATTGATAAGCTTGAGCTGAGATTGAGAGAGAAAATAAGACTGCGTACTTCCAATCTGACTAAAATTAACGACACATTGCTCCTGGATTGCTCTTGAGTAGGTCTGAGTTGCGGCCTGTTTCGACGCGTCTTGGAACCGGGGCTCGATGAGAAATAGGTTAGCTCGTTCAGATAGTTGTGATTATCCCATATAGTGCTATTGACTGAGCCTTTTTTTGCGGTGTTGACTAGGTTATGTAGAAATCGACATGAAGAGCGGGAGAAGAGAGCCTTCTTTCAAGTGCCGAATCTGGGCGGCAAAATTAGGTGATCCCAATGGAATCTCTCTTTCTCCGGTCATGCACATATCCAACCAGTTCATTCCCGGAGGGCAAAGCAATGATTTTTTGAAGGCTGTGAGCACCGCACTCTACTGCATTGATGCTCATGTCCTAGTTTATCTGCAAAGTAGTACATTTACAGAATAGGTATACCGCCTTATGCCGCGTTCCATGTTTGGATTCAATCTGCGTAATGGTCAGCTGGCTGCAACTGCTGGTCTGGTGTACATGGGCGCTTGGTCTCTGCCACTTTATCAGGCGGTGCGTTCGTTTTCTAAATAGGTGTAAGGATGAATTGCAGGCGGTGTGGCTTCTGGTAAACTCAAGTCTACTCAAGTCCTCCGTGATGTCCTCACTGCAAAGAAACGTCTCATAGCGATGCATTATGCAGCAAATTCAGAAGTGTTTGGTCCTTTTACATACGTACAAAAGATATGAACATTCGACGTCTCGACAGTTCTTGCCTCCTCCTTACTCTTCATCATTCTCAAATTGTCTCACTGACAATGAATAGGAGCTTTCACCAGCAATTCAAGGACGATGATTTCGTATTCTATACACTACACTGTGGCCAGGATAACAATTTCTCAAAATTAGATATTGTATCATCGTTCAAGGTCCAGATCATGTTAGCGAAAATCTACTCTCCGTACACAGTCGTGATCCTAGAGCTGAGAATTGCTTGCTAGGTCCTGTCAACAATATTCAGAAAGCCAGTGCCGAATACCTCACGGTCGTCACACAAAATGATCTCGGTCCAGAGTTGACTAACAGCCAGTCTGGGATCCGGCATGATGACACTCAACCCGTGTCTACGGAATCTAAATTCTTCTTCTACGACTCGCTCTGGACCAGTCGTCTCCTCTTCCGATGAGAATATTTCAATTTCGGCTACCTTTGATAATTTGAAGTTGAATGACTCCTTGGTGAATGCTGTGAATCTTCAGAGTTCAAGTCTTCCTGCTCCGCCGCTTCTTCAGCTACCAATGTCACCTTGGCGTTCAAGACCATCATCTCCCAGCTCAACATATAGCTCTGAAAAATCTCCATTATGGACGATGGATGGTGAATTTTCGCCCAGTTAACCTGTCCCTGTATTCGCTCGGGGGCCCGCCGATACACTTGACGACAATGAGAGGTGGCCGGTTGGCCGTGGTCGCGGACGGTCATTGTCATCTTTTGCTGCTTATACAACTTTGCGCTCCAGATCTCCTAGCGTCTCCAGTTTCGCATCTGAAGGATATTTTATCGATCCGGCTAGGGGCCGTGGAAGTAGTGTGGTGTCCGATGCTTCAGAATCCTCTTTTGAACACATCGATCCTCGACTTCTGGCCCCCGATATTCAATCCCGTACTGTTTACGAGCTGCCATTCTCTCTCAACTCTCAAGGGTCTGAGGGTGGTGAAGGCCGCATCCGGCATACTCAGGTGGCCACCAAAAAGACAAGGATGGCAAACGAAAAACGAAGGAAGAAAGGCGCCAGATTTCATTGTAAGGTCCCAGGCTGTCATGGTAGTTTTACCGCAAAGCACAACTTGATCAGTGAGTTAGCTAAATTATACATACATACTCGCTATCAAGGATACAGCTAGCTAACAGCTCCTGGCCCAGATCATATGCACTCACATGACGGAGTACGCAACTTTCAGTGTACTCATCGCCAGAGGAAATTCGTTACGAGTGCCGTGTTGAATCGTCATATTCGCGTATGCTGTCCCACGACCTCGGATAGGATAGGATAATTATACTGGCTAGGTCCGATTCCCGAACGACCAGTTTACCATACTGTACATCTTCTACATAGATTACAGTAATGGAACACACATTTCTACTACAGGGGGGCGATGATGTACTTTTCAGTCTTGATGAGGAAAAAGCAGAAAAAAAACCTCATGAAAAGTACACGGTCTTCCCTGCCTCAATAATGCATGCTGAGTAAAATCTATGCAAATTTTCACCTTTCAAACTCTATGCTTTAGGCAAGTTGCAGCTCATATCACTATGCACAAACACCATGATCCTTTGTTTGTAGACACATAAATACTTCCAGGAAAAACATTTGTTGCGGACACACCCATAAACCGGTGATAAAATAGTCTATCCCAACCTTTTTTTTAACATATGTTTTACAAGCAATGTAGACCGCGGAGATCAGAGACGCATATCTATTCAGGTATTCATGTTGGTGACCTGGTCCTGCCAGTCCTAGCAAACCAGCGAAGTTTCAATGATTTGTCGTTCTCCGATTTGATCCGTCGATGCTCAGAGTCACGAATGTTCATGTAGTAGGCGATGTGAGGTGATGCGATCCGCTGGAGATTGCATTCACCCAATGTATGCAGACCCACAGTTTATGTGTTTATGTCACGTTTAACACTTGTAACACGAAAGTTCCCATAAACTACATAGGCTCTACATATTTACTCTGAGCCAGATCAAGTATAGTCGACGCTGCTCTTTTAGACACACTCAATCTTACTCTGCAGCCTCCGGTGGCTTAGTTCTCCCTTCCGAATTTGTCGTATATTAGGCCATATCGACGTGGAAACTGAGCGGGGGGCTACATTTCAGGTAGAAGAGAACGGGAAGACTTCGAAGTCCAAATGAAGAAAAGTTTGGTTTTGCTTCAATATCGTGGCAAGTGGCTGAAATTGCATTCCTGCGCTTTGGCCTCAAAGTTATTCGAGAACATCAAAGCGTCGGCTCTCTTCCTTAAAATTGTTTCTTTGTCATTCTCGTCTTAAATTTCATACGAAATTTTCTAAAGGGTCAATATTTCGTGTTAATGTAAGTAACTTCCCATTCGCTTTGCGCAGATATCTCTGTCCATGAGTGTAGTGCTCAGAAAGACCAATTGTTCGATAACAATTATCCATTTTGAGAATTATTACTGGTCGGCCCGATGAGCTTTTCAATTGAATACAATATCCCCTCTCCCGAAATACACAATCCAGCATCCGTGACCAAACTTGGGCTCTTGTCGTTGGGCTATGTAACAATATGTAACAGAAGATGGTGCGTCAACTTATATATTCAATCTATTACCTGTTTACTGAGTACTCGGGATGGCTTCATTCAGGTACTAGAAAAATCCACGATTAATTTTCCTTCCAACTCCGATGGGTCCACGTAATTTCGCTAGTTGCACCTCTGTGGAGGTCAACAAGTTCCATGGAGGTTTTTCTCAAATGTTTTTCCTGGAGGTTTTTAGGCATGTGTCTGCAAGAGACTGAATGCTTTGGTGGTAATACCTAGTTTTGAATCAATCAAATCAAGGGAGAGTTTCATCCAAAAAGTAATCCTGGGACTTCCACAATATGCAAAATTCTATCCAGATGCATGGATGCTATTTGGCACCTTATTGGCTGATACAAGAATCACTGAATTATTTGCAAAGTTGGCATATGATGTTTTACAAGTTGTATATGAGGTTGAAATGTTTGTCCCATCTTGATGCAAAGGTTGCTTGCATGCATTGTCGAGACGGGGAAGACCGTGCACGTCTCACGAGGTTTTTTTCCTGCTTTTTCCTCATCAAGTGTGAGAGTGGCATCATCGCCCCCCCGCATTAGAAATGTGTGTTCCAATACTGTAATCTAGGTAGAGATTGTACAGTATGGTAAACTGGCTGTTCGGGAATCGGACCTCACCAGTATAATTTAACTATCCTATCCTATCCTTGCTATCTAAATTCAAGCGTTCTCTTTAACACGGAGAGCCGTCGCAGCAACTAGGAACGCGTTGTGCAATTGTTGAATCAATGCGCCTTTTTAATTGAAGCCAAACCTCATCGGGTGATGTTTACGCTAGTGCCGTCTCACACAGTCTTATAGCAACCACAATCCACCTAGTTCATGAATGGCCTTCCTTACCTCTTCGTAGACGATGCACTTGTTAAAACTTTTACACTGAATCGTCTACTGTTGATGAAATCTCAATACGCACACCAGACGCACACCAAACACCAATCTCTCTGGGTTGGTTTCCTTTTATGGACGCACTACACTAGCCCAAAGATCGACCGCAACACGCCGAATACACGTTTTCCTCTAAAATAGAACAATCCTCAGACACATCACATATCTGGTTGTCTTGTGGTATAAAGTACGTTCAAGCATCAATCTATGCATGAACTATCTTGAGCCGGCTCGCCTCTCTACGAAGTTAATCAATTCATGTCTACATTTCATTCCTTGTTTTCCTTTTTTCATCATATCTTTGTGATGGCCGTCTACGAGTCTGTAACGCATGGTTGGCCATTGCGTCGTTGCGCAAGGGAATGAAGTCAGATTTTGGGGCAATATTTCACCTGACTTTAACAGCATTTTTGGCTACTTAAAGCAACCCCAATTTCCAAACCCCTCCCCAGAAACCTACTCTTGTTGCCATTCTGTGAAACCTCTGTCACCTCCCATGATTCCAGGTATCCTAATGAATACCGAAGAGTACGCTCATCCTTTCTAAATGAGCTCGAACCCAGTCGTATTGATGCAAACCCCTAGAGAGGCAACCGCAGTCGAAGGGGAACCTGCTGATGCTGGTATTGGGCAGCTGCTTACGTTTCCACCAGTGTCGGAACCAACATCCATGGTTCAGGCAGGTCTTTTTGACCCTGCAATACCCTATCCTGCTCAGACTGTCCCAGAAGTAATATCTTTTGGTATTTCTGCTACTCCGAATGTTTTACCTTGGGATACGAACCTGTTGTTTCAAGGGTCGTACCACGTACCTATTTCTCTCGATATGGATTCATCCTTCGACAGTGTCCGAGTCAGTGGAGAGTCAGACTCCCTGCTCAGTTTTTCCGACACAAGGAAGCGATCACTAACCTCCAATGCACTAACAAATTCTTCACAGTTCAATCCCACTTTGTTCACTGCGAATTCTCCCCGTTTCGATTCGGTTGTATCACATGGCGATTTATGCTATGTTGCTCACTCCGCCGTTGCTTCTTCAAACACGGATCATCAGTCCCCTTTGACGAATTCTTCGCCTTCGTACCAGTTTGAATCTCCCGATCTTCCGACATATAGTGCTACTACACAGTGTCCAAGTAAGATCCCGTCAGCTAACCGTTGGTCAGCCTATAGCTCGCCGACTTCAGTCCCCTCTTCGGTGTCCGAGTCACCGACAGTTTATACGTCGTTGCTGCCATATGCGCGATACAGGCTGCCTTTTCCAGAGCCCTCGATTGCATATGATGTGTCCACACCATCACCTGCATCTGCAGATCTTGAAGCAGTATACCCTGTTCAATGTAACGCTAACACTGATACAGAATTTTTTCCCTCCACACATGAACGCCAGCGCACTCGTCTCAATCGACTGTCGTCTGCAGATCGTCGTGAAGAGCGTAAGAGTCATAACGTCAGTCGCTTTTCCAATAGATCAAGCAGCACACACATTCACGACCAAAGTCGCTCGCCTGAGATAGTAGGATGGTCAAACACACCATTGTACGTTGCGCAACAGAAAGACTATGGCCTTCGGCGAGCTTTCAGTGGGCCTCAAGAAACCATTCAGTCTAGTGCTGCCTCTGCGGGCTCTTCTTTTCTTCCCCGACCTCGACCTCGAGTCCATCATGGAGGAAGGTTCAGCGATAGTTATATAACTGTTGCACCCCCGACCCACGATGATAGCGGCATCCTTGCAATATCAAAAGCAAAGATGTGGACTCTTGCACAGGATACACCGACTTTTGACGTCGATGATGATGTGTTTGACGGTTCAGAAGCAGTTTCCCCGAAGAAACAAGTAGCTTCTGATGCTTTGGTCACTGCCGCGACCGGCAGGCGCAAGAACGAGGCGGCATTCCATTGCGAGTTTTCCGGCTGTGAGGCGACATTCACAGCCAAGCACAACCTTCACAGTACGTGCATTCTTTTCTTGTTCGTCACAGGCGATATTCAAGAACATGTGTCAATGATGTAGACCATTTGAATTCTCACTTTGGTATAAAATCGTTCCGCTGTCCTCAATGTCTGCGCGATTTTGGGACCCCACATGTGTTGCGACGACACCAGCTCATATGTAAAGGGAAGAAACGATTCCCGCCTCTCAGGCAGCCAGGTTAGATATCGAAATTCATGTGTGGTCCATTTCAGCATTGCTTTGGCTATGCCAGTTCTGATAGCAGTTGAATGTATTTCCATGAAGGCATTTGTGCGATTCGTAAGATAGCTATGTAGTATAAAAGTGATCCTTTTATCATATCTTGAGACTTGTACTCATTATGTATATATGGTACATACATATTTATGAAAAAGAAAAGAAAGAAAAAACCTGAATTTCTGATGTCGATAGGCGCCCATCCCTGAAGGCTTGAACAAGCGCCTAAAGCTGTGGAAGCTCCATTTTTGGACGAAAGCACTGCATCGCCGGCAATGTTACACTGCCTCGTTTCGAATGGCACCAAGCCAAGGAGTTGTTTATAAGACCGCCTCGTTATTTCCCGCATATCTGACTCTTGAATCATACCCACCACCATTGCTCTCGCTGCCAGCCTCCTATGAGTCACAGTCAAGATCTTGAAGCCCCGACAATATTTGTCGAGGCGCCCCCAGAAGATGAGCAGGGAGATTTGATTGACGGCGGGTAGTAAGTTTCTTCTTTCGCCGTCCCAAAGTTAATGTCGACCTTATCTTAGCACATCTCTCAGCTTAAATAGCACTTTTCACGAACATAGCCCAGAACTGCAAGCTCTTTTTCTACAAATGTATCCAGAAGCTTCCCCGTCTTCGATGAACATTTCTGGTTCATCATCTGCTGGCTTTGACCAAAGCCTTTTCCCCGCGTCTTTTGACCAGTCTTCCTCGACTGGCCAAATATCACCGCTCATCACGGCAGGATTGCGCGAAGGTTCGTGTGCATTTCGTAGTATTCCGGCCCCAGGTCGCTGATTTCTTTGCACAGGATCTGCTGGCAATGTATTCCTTGCCCCCAATGATCAGAGCTCTCCTATTGATCCTGCTTGGAGTCCAGCCTCTTCATTCGAAGGAGATGGTAAAGGTACCGTTCTCCGCTTCGAAACACCTCGACTGATCGCCAATTTTAGTCTTTTCAGACGGCTGGAGCGATGGCTCTTCCGCCTGGAGCCCTTCTGTTCAGTCCTCATCTCCTTCTCCTTCCTCTCCTTCTCTTTCCCCGCTGAACACATCTTTCAACAACATCATTCTGTCAGATGATAATGTGGCGGGCCCTGCTTTATACCGACAACGGAGTAACTCCTTCACTTGGAGTACAGATTCTCCCAATGATCTGAGCCCGAGACCGCGATCTTCTTCTTTTACCGATGTGGCCTCGCTCGCTGAGAGCACGCAAATATTTTCTTCCACCACTCAATCTGTGATCGACGATTACACTCTCTTTCAACACACAAGCGATTATGTCGAACAATTTTCACAAATACCGCAGTGGTCATCGTCTGTGCAGAGCGACTCAGCTAGTAACTTTATGGGAACTTCATTTGATTCTACATTTGGTCCTCGTGTACCGAATTCCTCATTTGACGAAACTCAATGGAATATGAACCAGCCTGTCTATTCGCCGCCTATAGGTCCACCCCCATCCCATTCTCATGGATCTCACGGAAGAAGTCTTTCGACTCATCTCACTGTTCCTTCTTCTCTTCAACGACGGGATGCACATAGAAGAAGCCACAGTCACACTGGCGTCCAACAGGATAGCATCCGAGGTCGAAAGCGCTTTAGTCCAACTGGTGATCTTTCTAGCCGACACTCTTCTCAATCTCGCGAACCGTCTCCAACGTCGCCGTACCAGCAACTTGATTTTACTAACGCCCCTTATCTCAACTTCGGTCCAACAGTGCAAACACAGCTAAATAACAGTGATTCGTTGACAATGTTACCTTCGAATAACTCGCCTCAATCAGACTTCCTGTCACCAACATCAACTTCATCTAACTCCCCACAGTCGCCTTCGAGCCACATTGATATCTTCTCAGCTACCAATTCTTCACCTCTTGTCGGTGCGGTAGATCCTTTCTTTTCACCCGGCATATCATCCAGCAGCGGATCATCTCAACTTTCACTACCGATCACTATACAAGGTCACGACTCAGAGCCCGAGTTGATTCCTGTTCAATACAGCGGCGGTGTTGCGCGGAGGCATAGCTACGCCGGAAGTCGTAGCCCCAGTGGTAGTCGCAGTGCTTCTCCGTTACCTGAATCATCGTCAAATGCATCTGATAGTCTGCACCGCGCCGTCAGTGATCCGATTGGTCAAAATCGTCGTAGACGCGCACCGACTGTTCCTCGAAAATACCCAGGCTTGCTGAAGCCTGCCAAGGAGGTGGACGAAGCAGGACCGTCATATCCGGATAGCTCGATGATGATCAACGTTCCCATAGAAGGAGTCCACTCTGCCCCCGCTCCTGCAGAGTTCAAAACGGTGGTGGGCTCCAGCAAGATCGTGGAGGCGAGCAAGGCACGCCGGAAGAACGAGGCCAAGTTCAAATGTGAAATATGCCACCACCGGTTTACTGCAAAGCACAATCTCCAGAGTAAGTCCAATCCATCTTTCAAAAAAACATACTTACAATTTGATTCCTTCAAGATCATATGAATTCTCATTCGAACAAGCGTCCACACGAGTGTCAGAAGTGTGGAAATACCTTCACCACTAGAGGAACTCACGCTCGACATGAAACCATTTGCACTGGCCGGGCAGTTCGCAAACGGTTATAGAGAATCAAAATATTGATTCATCTACTCTATTTTTTGGTCCCTCAGCACATTTTTAACGTCGATCTCCATACTCGCCTTATTCAACAGCTGATAATTGAATTATACGTTCTTTATAGTCTTATTGATCCCCTATACCCCCACAAGCTTGCATTACATACCCTGTATCCTTTGGTTTCAATGAACGCTCGAACTTGCTGTATCCAATAGCGCTTTCCTTCTTCCTGCAGTCACCATGCATCTTTTACCCACCTATCTTCATGATCATACTCATCTCCATCCATCTCCATCGGTCGATCATCCGCTCGTTCTCGAAAGATTTTCTCCTGCTTATTTTCCGTGTCAACTCATTGGAACTTGTGTCGTTTGCTATTGTCCGTCAAGTCGGCATTTTTCTTGAATTTTCTACTTATAAATGACCTTTTACTTTCTCGCATTTGTACACTTTGCTGCGTAACAACATCGGTGTTGTTTTCCTATAGATGATAAAGTATCCAAGTTGACACTATTTACTGAGCCATGGACGTTCATGAACGTCTGAATCAGTGGCCACCATGAAAGGTTCAGAAGACGCTCAGGTTTTGGGTCCGGCAAGCACCGCTGCCGGTTTTCTCCCATCTTTACTCCACCCATCCTGAACCTCATGGAAGGCAACGAACGCACGAGGACTCCTGCGGATTGTTGCAGTCTCATTAATGATCATGATGCACTATTTGCCGCGTTCTGTATCCATGTACCATATGCGGCCAAAATCCAATAACACGAAATCACGATTCACTACCCATCACCACTTAATCATTTGTGGATTAATACCTTCATGTGTACGTTGTCGTTGTATTTGAACCCTCGTGAATTCGATTCGCTTGATAATGTATATAAACTGTGAAGCCTTAACTTGCAGACCACTGCAAAATGCGCACTTCCTGGGTTCATCGAGTTATCAAGCTCCTTAATTTTGCCATCTTAACTTGGACTGCAACAGCTCTGGGAGTATCTCTAGAGAAGCGGTCGATAGCAGGACCTGTTTTTTCTCAGAACTTTCCAGACCCAAGTGTCATCTTCGCCGACGCATATTACGCATTTTCTACAACGAGCGCTGGTCTGAATGTGCCTGTAGCAACGTCTCCGGATTTCAATAAGTGGACTTATCTTAGTCATGATGCACTTCCTACTATAGGTGCTTGGACTATTGCAAACACCATTTGGGCTCCGGATGTTGTCGCAGTCGTACGTGGTTGCGTCTTTTTTTCTTATTCAAGCCAATCATGACCAAGTTTTCATGTCATGTCGATAGGATGGAGGATATGTGCTGTTTTATGCCGGTGAGAGTGCAGCAAACCCGGGTTTCCATTGCGTTGGAGTGGCGACATCTACCAACGTAGAAGGGCCATACGCGCCCCAGGCGGAGCCCCTCGTCTGTCCCATTTCGTATGCTCCTACTCCCGTTTCAGGTTTCAATACTTAGTCTCGTCGTAGTACCGGAGGTGCAATTGATCCCGCGGGTTTTCATGATGTGAATGGCGACTTTTATCTGGTCTGGAAAGTAGACGGCAACAACATCGGTCATGGCGGAAGCTGCAACAATGGTGTCGCCCCGATTGTGGGATCCATTTATATCTACCTTTCTCGAGGATTCTGACAATGCTCTACCCTTACAGGTACCCACACCTATTATGATTCAGCAATTAACAGCTGAGGGAACTGCATTCGCTGTTGGCTCCACCGCAACCGAAATTCTTGACCGTGACGATGACGACGGCCCCCTGATTGAAGCTCCTTCACTCGCTCGCAGTGCAGAAGGCGTTTATTTTCTGACTTTTTCCTCTAACTGCTATAGGTGTGTGTCAATACATACCTCCTTCGGGCTTATAATCTTATTCACTGAATGTCCCATAGTACATCTTTATATGATGTATCGTATGCAACTGCGACAAATGTACTAGGGCCATACACCAAACAACCGTGGTTGATGATCACTGGAACGCCCTTCGCGCAATTGTACGCACCTGGTGGCGCAGATATTACTCCGGACGGTACCAAACTGGTGTTCCACGCTGACCTGGGTACTACTTCGGATATCAGACAACTTTATACCGCAGAAATTACCCTTTCGGGAACTACTATTTCAATCTAGGATTCCGGACTGAACAGTTACCTTTCTTGCAAGTGAAGTCTTTGGCTGGCTATGGCTTCTTGTGCGTTGTTTATTTATTTATGGGACATGGGTCAGAAACCAGAAAGCATACTCTTGATTGAACCGATCTGCTCTGCTACGAACTGGCTATGCTATGTCTTCGTACAGGTGGCAGGGGATACCAATGACCCAGACAAGCCGACTCGTTCCGGCTGACACATACGATATAATTTTTCTCATGTACCGCTGCAGAAACTATGAAGGAAGTGTTCGTCAGTTTCTTCCCATTTATGATTTCAATGTTCTTGCAGCAGCAGCGTCCAAGCGGCACCCCTTCATACTCGGCATTTATGGTAAAGCAGCAGACGCCTTAACAAAGGACGCATAAGAACGAGATGCGCAGCTTTCAGCATGGCTCCCACCCATCCGTGCACGAAGCATGCTTTCCCATCGGAATATAGTCCCGAGCGATGTAGGAATTCCAAACCGCGATGGTGGAAGTGTGTTTTAGTCAGTTTCTTCCCAGCTATATGATTCTGGTGGAATTGTGCTGCAACAAATGTCCACATTCATCTAATAGCAGATGCTTTAGCAAACGCAACGAATCCATAAACGAGATTCAACTCGTTGTTTGTTGCTTGTAATGTATCCCAAGGTACTCAAAATTCATAGACCAGAACCCCTCTACATACTTTATTAAAGTAGAAATAGCCTCGCAAACTTTGAAGTCTGTCCAAGGTTTATATGCAGGATTCCGCACACGCCGGCCTCTATGTAAGAGCAGATCAGATATGACACTCGGACTCTCTTATGAGTATATTGTATTCCCTGATTTTCCATCTGTCAGTTAACTAGCTATCAGACCAGGACACCTAATTTCCTTTCAAAATGCGAAACGGCGCATATCCGTAACTCCAAGCCGCAAGAAATAACTGTCAAACCCGGGTCAAACCTCTGGCTGTGATTATGATAGTTTCCGGTCCCGACTATATTCACTGATAAGATTACACCGTTCCGTTCGCATGCTCTCCGTCCCTTACATAGCACAGGTAAGATTCAATAGCATTCAATGTGGGTGTTCTCGGGGTCCTCATAGGGGAGGTTCCTCGGTACCTGACACGGATACTACGGAATTCAGTAGAATTCAGTGTTGTTCAGACTTGGAAAATTCAACATCAACCGTTCCTCAGCTGGGTTCAACGTATGTATGTATTCGAAGCCGACCAATCATTTGAGCTTGGTGTTATTGATATCCCACTCAGACTGTGCGATATGTCGGAAGAGAAGGAGGATGATTAGTGACACCTCTGGAGAGCTCTAGAGTCTTTCATAGTCTTCCCTAGAGGTTCGCATTGTAGAAACCAGCTGTCAGTCATGCAATGAGTATGAAAATTGTTATGTAAACTGAAGTTCGAACGCCAAACACCAAACATAGAATGCCAAGGTGGCGTTGACCAATAATCCCAGTCTTCTTGTGGAACTTGGAACTTGCGGAACTTGGTACTCGTGGGTAAGCTCTTGGAACTTCTATGGGAATTCGAGGAACAGCACAATTCGGGAAAACTCAAAGAGCGACAAAGGTAAAGAGACAGAATTTCCACAATTCTGGACTGTATATTGTTCAATGCAACCAAAGACTGAACTTGAAGATAAAGTATCGGGCTCAAGGAGAAAGAAAAGTGCATGAGAACCCAAAGAAATAAATACAGCGTCCTTGCTAAAAATAGGCTGGAGGTTCACGTGTGTCAACCTTTACAGGTGAATCATCTTCTCGTGACAATCCACGACCATCACCCATTTTCCGTGCATTGTGATCAACATTCGAGTAATGATATCCACTTGAAATTTCCGCCCCTATTCTGAGCTTTGATGGAACCACTTCCAACGATGTTTCGAGAGAAAACGGACGTCCATAGGAGCTGCTGGTCCTCATTCTCGTTTCAGTGGGCAATCTATGCTCATCTCCAAGCATGAACGCTTGCTGTCGAGACGGCGCTTGGTGGTGATGCACTTCCTGCAGATAGTGGTGACCTTGAGCTTGTTGCAGGGCTGACGGATGCATCTGAACCGGGGGACCGGGCGGCGAGACCATGTTCTGAGATATGTTGTCCAGGATTTGAGAGTGGGCTGCCATACCCAGCGCCATGTCCCCCGCCGATAGTGCCATATTGTCTATATCTAGATCCGGATCGTTGCGGCCCATGTTGGCCGTACCCGGAGACGTGCCCGTGCCCATGCCCATGTCTATCTGACTCGATGGGCGAGCGAGATGGGCTGCACGATCGGTGTGACCCAGAACTTGATGGCCTGGCGGCATGCGACGATATTGTTGCAGATGGTCCAGGTGATGCGGGTTTCGAAGAGGCATTATTTGTGTGGTAGATCGCTGCGGAGTGAATGCGGATTAAAAGTTGTATTATGACAAAAACATTTATGAAAGTTTACCTGTCCCGCCGGGACTTTCTCTCTTGCTTTTCGAAGTTGGTCCTCCTGCTGCAGGCGCAGCCCGTAGGAATAGTTCATGGTTCTTTGATGTTGAGCTACCTGTGCCATTCTCCCGATCTCCGAGCGCGAGTCCTGCAGCTCCACGGACAATGAGTCCCGTGCCACTTGTTCCTGGCCTACTTCCTGAAGTTGTTGAGGAATATTCTCTGTCCCCGATTGGGGTGAAAAGGATTCCTGAATTAGATGAAGATTCTGGGCGCCCGGGTATGTCTTCTGGGGCACATAGTTCCATAACACTGAGTCTCCTGGATTGGGGGCGTGATTCGCTAGCCCTATCATCCCCGTCTCCTTCGTCAACAGCTGAGAATCCGCGTTTTCGGCTGCCGGAGGAGCTGAGTGGAGGGGCATTGAATGAGAAAGGCGATTCTCCACTGGAACGCTCGTCTTCCCACCCGAATACCATGCCATATCCAGCATAGCCGATATGGTTTGAGGTTGCTCCTGGGCCCAAGGCGGGAGCTGTTCCTGGTCGGTAAGCAAATGTCCCTTGGGATGACCCGCCTCTAGATCCGGGTCGGAGGTCGAAATTACTTGGAGTGGGTGGTGGAAGCCTGAGCCCGTTCGCGCTCTTGGAACCCGATAAGGTTGGTAACGAGGCCCCGGTATGTCCAAAGGAAGGGAATGAGCTTCCATACCCACCAAGGATTCCTCCGAACCCTGCGTTGGATAAAGGCCGTCCTGAAAAGCCAGCGTTGGACCCTGGACGCGCGTGCGATGTTGGCGGGGGCGGGAGTGGCGTGATGGAGCTGGGAACGATACTTGCAAGTGGGGGGAGCGTTGTCGCGGTGGCAGGTCTGGTGCTGGTTCCAGGTCTAGCGGTGGTATCGGTGGGAGGTCGGCTTCTGCTGTACGAGGGATTGTGTTCACGTTCTCGAGAATAACTGAAGCCATTATCGGGGACATTGAACCTGAACATCCCACTGCCTCCTCCAGGGGAGGATTGGGAGTATTGAGGTTGGGAAGAGTAGGAGGAGTTGCTGGATCGATATTGCTGTGGGCCTCGAAAGGACCGAAAGGAATGTCCGTTGGGAATTTCACTGTCATGTTGCTGAAAAGGCTGTCTCATCCGTCTAGTGGTGTCCATGCCATCGTCAATGTCCATATCGTCATGATGGGAGCGTTGGCGGGGATCTTGACGGCGTACGTTCGAATGTTCATGGTGAGAGTAAGGACCTATACACGACGATCAATTAGCATGTCATCTTCACCAAGGGACGATGGATTCAACGGGAACTAAGGTTAAGGAAGAAGACACAAAAAAGGAATGCCAAGGGTAAACAAAAATTGCAAGGTGAATTGAATCTGCTTTCGAGTGACCATTGATAGCGTGTCGAAGCCGTGACGTTGCCTTTCCTCAAGCTGTTGCCAGTCCCTTCACTCTTAGGTGACAGTGAGAGGGAAGATAGACATTCCAACATAACACAACTTGCTGCATGAAAATAGACTGGGTATTGATATCGTGTTGCAGACGGAAGATTCAGATCGAATCTACAAATCATCATCAGCGGCCCACGCTTGATCGAATTTACTCGGCTCAAAGCCAAAGAAGGCTGAGCCTCGACGAAAGCGACAGGAGTACTGATGAGGGCGTAACTTGCAGCAGCCGCGTTTGCGTCGATGCTTCGAGGCTTTGGGCTGGGCTGACTAGAGTCCGGCATCCTCACCCCTCCTCCCTGGACAAAAGAAAAAGCCGAAATATGTACGTAAAAGAAAAGCGGAGAAGTGAGATATTTCATCGACAAGCCGATCGCAAGAAGGTGGATAAGATAGATGAAGTGAACAATATCGCGAAAGAGATTAAGAAAATTTTTTGCGATATGGCGTGGTGGGAGGGAGGAGGGGATCCGACGACTCACCCTGATGTCAGTGTAATTCCATTGATTCGGAGGGCGGAATCCAACATCGGTGGGCACGAGCATGAGGGAGGAGGAAAGAATAAAGTTATCTGGTAACGTAACACGAATAGCGAAAGAAAAACAGAAGGAAAATCAAATGTACAAGGAATTAAGTGGTAACATGCAGCACAAAAGCCAAAAGCCACAAGACCAGAGCTAAAAGCTGGAAGTAATACAGACACATAGTAAGTAAATAGATATGTATATATAACGGCAAAGCCAACGAGGGAAGCGGCAATAGTGGCAAGACAACAAAGAGGTACTCACAAAGCCGAGAAAAACGAGAGGTTTGAAGAAAAAATATATAGGAAAATAAATTCACATACGGCGTGTTGGAATGATAGGAGCAACGAAAATAAGTAACGTGTACGCAGGAAAATATTAGATTATAGATACAAACGGCCCAGTAATGACTGCAAGATCCCAAGATAACAATGAATTTGGAAGAATGAAAGCGAACGAACGAAGGCAAAACGAAAGTTAAAAAGAATGGAGAGGACTAGACGACCAAAAAGAGTCAAAAAAGAGAGATCAGCGGAAAAAGAACGAATAACTCATGCCCAGTATCCACCGACGGGTGCACCAGCGCTGGGAACAGTTCCTTGAGCAGCCCACGCTCCGGACGAAGAATACCCTTGATTAGGTACACGCTGCGGTTGCTGGGAATACGCATGCACGTAGCCATTCATACCTCCGTTCCCATTCTGATAAGTGGCTTCGAATGGTGAATTAGGAACCGATGTCGATTGCTGTTGGTGATGATGATGATGTGACGGACGATGTCGTTCGTTCGAATCGACCGGTACCAGTGGAAAGTAGCCACCACTTCCACTACCACTGGCACTTGAGCCAGAATGTGATGCCGACAGAGGTGGAGATTGGAACGGGCTTCCTGGATGTGAAGGGTGTTGGTGGTGCTGCGGTTGGATATGAAGGTGCTGAAGGTGCGGATGGGAAGTGCGGGAGGAAACAGTCCGACCACCAGGACCAGATAGTTCAATGGTCATTGGAGGAGGCATCTCCGAAACTGGACTCTGGGTCATTGGTATGCCTGCGAGTGGAAGATAGGGTGCGCTAGCGCTGGCGGAACCAAGTTGCAAGTGCGAGATGTGGTCGTAAGGAAAGTTTCCTCCTGCTCCAGTATTGAATGAGGGTGAAGACTCGATGTCTTGGACGGGCGAAGGGGAAGAGGAAGAGGATAACGATGGAGAAGAGGCAGTTGGCGCACCGTTGTAACCATGTGTGGAGGTGGAGGTGGAACGGTTAGGATAAGCGGTTGTAGAAGAAGAAGCAATAGAATTGTATGAATTATAAGGATAACTATTGTAGGGGTGATGAAGATGGGGATGGAAACGATTATACCCACCGTTTGAGGTGTTTTCCGTTCTGGAGTAGGATCCTACCGAAGGAAGCAAATGTAAGATCAGTGTAATATTGAACACCAAAGGTGAAGCAAGGCAAACGAATGTACAACGACGGCGTAAGGAAAAAGGTGACTCGGCTTACCTGCATTGCCGTTTTCGCTGTCTATAGAACCTGAACAAATTGTGTTACTAGATTTGCATCGAGGTATAACTGCGGGCTAACCATCTTCGCGCTGCTCCTTTTTCCGTACTAGATACGGATCAGGAATATCAGGGTATCCAGTGAGATTGAGCTGATTCGCGGGCATCGCCAGACCTGGGTATATGGCTATAAAACCTAATGAACGTGATGAACGACAAAAGAAAGATATGAATTGTACCATCGGCACCTCCAGCACCTTCATACCCCGTCGAAGTCCCAGGTCTTGCTCTTGAGCGGCCGGGCCGTGCGCTATTGCTAGTAGAGTCCTGAGATCCTCTAGAACTGCGAGCAGGAACTCCGGCGGCCTGTGCCGCTTGTTTGTTCGCTGCGGCCATTGTGGCATGCACTCGACCTAGTTCACGCATCATTCGTTCGTTCTGGTCAGCTTTATCGGCGTGTACGGTCTGCGCATGCTGTCGAAGGTTGTCCAGACTGTTGACGGAGACGGAGGGAGAGTTGATATAAAGAATGCTCTTGTGAGGACGATAACTCACCGACTGAAGTTCTTTCCACAGTGACAAGTAAACGGTCGCTCTCCAGTATGTTTCCTGATATGTCTTGCGAGATGCTCTGAACGAGAAAAGACCATCCGACAGTCACCGTAATTCCGACATTGGAACGTTTTTGAGGGCGTGGGGCGCGAGCGTTTACTCGTCACTGTCGTCGTACTGGAAAGATCGGATGAAGGATTAATGGCGGACGTAGCGGAGGTAACAGCCATCTTGGTATCCGGGTTGGCTTCAGGGGAGTCGACGGGCTTGTTATTGACGTTAGATTCCATTCAACAAACTTCAGGTACAAAAAGTGTACAGCGTCGACGGCGAGTCGTTGTGGAGCTCTCGAGAACTTAGGAACGTGGAGAAAAGCAGGAACAAGGTACAGCCTTTTCGTTCAACTTGCCCTGTTATGTACTCGTCAGGAACAAGGGAAGAGAAAAAAAAGATGAACGATGTGGCAAGATGAAATGGCTGACTGATATCCTCTGATGAACCCCTGTGCCTTGGGACTCCTGGCACCCCGGCATTTTTCGGCATAACGAGATCTAGGTCTTCGGTCCGGCTATACACAGCCACGCCAGCCGAGTCTTTCTGGGAGGCATAGATTGCTTCCAATGAAGCCTTTCAGAGCTTGTAATGGCCTGATGTCGATGTTTTTTTTATTAAGCCATTGAAATAATTCGTCCCGAGTTACTAACTACTTGAATGCTCCCTTGCACCATCATACTTCGGGAAGAAAAGGAAAGGGTCGTGGCGGTGATGGAGGGAATTCATGAGTTTGAACTTTAAAATCGGATTAATAAACAAATCTATCTAACTATCTATCTCCATATCCTAATTCCATCCTATCCTGGTCATAGTCTGTCATAGTATCCTTCGGTAGATAGAGTAGATCCGTTTGTCTAATTATTTAATCACTACTTATTCTTGATCTGATTTTCTCAAGTATGGGAAGCTACAGTCGGGGACAATCAAACCTGACAAGTCCGTAATCAGCCGATAGCGGCCGAACGAGAGTTTTTTGCAGAAAACTGATGGCAGATTCAGATTCAGAACGATGAAATATGTCTAAAAACGCACCTCCGAAGTTTTTCCCATGACGTTTTAGGTACGGCCAATTTTTTGGCAGTTTTCAGCGCATCTTCAGGCCCCTTTTAACAAGGATTTCCGCTGATTTTCAAAAACTTTTGAGGTAAAAGTCAACTCTAAGCTACATCATTTCATATCTGCGCACTATGGAGGTGAAAGGTATAATAAGGGAACAATTGATTAGAATTTTTGTTAAATTCTACCCACTTCATTTCCCTCTGTATGTCCGAGCTGCTTAGGGAAAGACACGGTTCACCCGGGAGTTTCCCAGGAGCAGTGTTCAAAATCTGCGTGGATTCTGACCAAATGGACAAAATCTGTTCGGTCACAAATTGACCGTAGTTGGCGTACCTGACCATGCAGAGCTATCTAATCTACGATTTTCCTAATTGAGAAGTCCCGGGATTCGAAATCGCTCTGAAGATTCAGAAGAATTTGCTCCCGTTCTTGAGGGTGTTAAGAATAAGCCAAAGTAATTAGATTAGTGGAAAATGTTGCTAACTCTTCAACTACGTAACATACATATAATGCACCATAACGGCTAGTTACCCACTTTCTCCCTTCTCATACTTTTCTCTAGTGCATCTATAGCTTCATATATATCGTAGAACGGCGCATTGCACCATGATCCGAGAGACATTGATGACTTGAATGTATCATGAGACATATTAGTTTGCATGAAATTGACTTGTCGTCGTCCTCGCAAGAAGTCACGCTCAACATCAACTGAAGATGCTGTGAAACTTTGAGTATTGTTTCGAAAGAATGCTAACAACATACTCACCTGGGATAGAGCAAAAGTCAGATGCCATACGGTAAAGCCTTGGCCAGATTTTTTTCTTTGACTCCCAGTATTTAAGTACTCCACCGCAGGTATCAAGTTCCGACTTGAGGATGATTGGTGCTTGTAGATAAGATAAAATTTCATCTGGCATTGAAAAAGAGGAGGCCTGGGTATTTGTACGTCTTCTAGATGCAAATCCAGTCCAATCTTCATCATCAGAGTCCTCCTGCTTGGATATGTCAGAATTTCAGAGAGAATATATCAAACAATTTACGGACTGGGTTTATTGCATGTGGCACTGTTGAAGATGCAGAGGATGCAGATGTTGTTGGAAGTGATACATATGTTTGCATCCATCTTCCAAGGATGTGTTCCGTTATTTCTGCAACCTTCTCCTGGGACCATCCACAATTAGAAAACCACTGTAATTTCTTCTCGGGTGACATTACTGCAAAACCATTCACCTAGTGAGCAACAGAAACATAAATATACGCTCACTCACCCATGGCAATGACATAAACTTCACATTCATTTAACAGCTTGAAATACTTCTCAGCAACAAGCACCCCGGAATGTGCAGCAACACGAATTATTGGTGATACTAGGTTTCCATTGGGACTAAATTCACTATCACGTATCGTCTTCAAGCTGTGAATAATATCCTCGAGAAGTTCGACAGCTTCACCAATTAGTGGTGTCTCTTTCCTTGAGAATGCATTTGTTGCATCGAGGAAAATCTAGTACATAGAATGGTGTCATGTATAGCTTAGCAAGCAAAAAAGAAGGATACCTTAAGCAGATTACGGAGTTCCTTGGCTAGTGGCCATTGCAATGCATTCAGCCGATATGCACTTAACTTCAGCTGTGATTGACCAGTCAGTTGCTCAACAGGTTTTCTCAGCAATATGTGATCACAGAGGCAAGAATACTCAGAATTCCAACGTGTCGGTACTCGGCGTGAAAGTGCCGTCTTGTCTGTACGCAGCTCTGGCGTTGAGGCAACAAGACGTTCAAACTCTGGCTTGAGTACACTGCTTGAATCATTAACACGTCGTGCAAGTCCAGAGACCTATCATATGAAAATGAATATGCAGTTAAATATGTATTCAATAGATGAACCTTGGGAATGATACCCTCTGCTCGCTTCTGCTCATTGGATGCAATGAATACTCCCTTTTCAGCCATTTGTGCAATTGCTCATGCTTTGACAGTCTTGATTACGCCATTGTCATGAACAACCTGGGCAGCATCTAGTACCGCACTTGCTTCATCTTCATCGGCAATAGCAATATCGTCAAGCTCTTCATTTTCCTGCATTGCAGGTGCCTCAGCTAAGTCATCATTCAATATTTCTTCTTCGGGAGTGGCAGTTGTTGACGTGGAATTGTTGCTCTTCTTTCGCTTCATTTGCTTGGTGAAATGGGCGAGTATAGCCTAAAAACACTCAGCGGACAGAAGAATAAGCTATAATAATAATAATAATAATACAAACCTTTGCTATAAGATTGAGAATATGGAGGATACACCGTATCCGCCAAAGCATACCTGCGAAGGTTGGAATTAGACGCTCTAGCCCAGTGGTTGTTGTATCATTATTGGCTGCATTGTCCATGCTCAAACCCATGAGCTGCGATGATTAGGTTCAGCATGATACAGATATAGATACAAGAAGATTGAAAACTCACAAGATGTTCAATTTTGTAACGGGACAAACATGCATAAATTTCCTCAGCAAGTTTTTGACCCTCATGGCGAGATGTAATCCTCCAAAAAACTTGCTTATTGAAAGATGCAAATATGAAGAGGAGAACATACTCAATGAATTCCAGTGTTGCCTTATAAATGAATCCTCCTTCATACCATTGGATGACCAGTCCTAACTCCGAGGTACCAATGGGACTGGACCACCCATCTTGGATCAAATGAAACGGTAAATTCCTTGCCTGAAAATTGAGTATTTCAGTTTAAATCTTGCCTGAAATCAATAGAAGGCAATGTACCAAGAGATACCGTTGTAATTGCTGAGCACCATTCTCATACAATAGCTTGGTATCTCGCGAGAGGGTTTTGGCTGATGGAATCAATGTACCAGGACGGAGCATCTCTACTTCAACCTGATACCAGTGGTCATTGACAGCATAGAAAGGACGAAAGCTAGAGGCGCATCGCATCACCAAGACTGTTCGGTGTGCAGCAGGTGAATATGATAGCTGTAATGGACCAATTGATCCCAGCACAGCAGGGACACGTCGCTTCTGGTCACAATTGCGGGCTTTTGTAAGTAATGTATGGGTGCCATCACCCGTCTTTTGTCTTTTTCACTCTATAACCTGATGATCTGGGTGATTAAATCGACACTTGAATACAAAGGTCATTGTAGGTGAGGGATGTTGGTCGCGTTTGAGGGAAATGTTGTAGTGCTCGTATGCTGGAGAATGCCAATGAGTCAATGCATCATCTATAACAAAAGCATTTGAGCTGAACTTTTGACAAGAATACCATGCAAGTGCTTACATACCAATGATTTGTTTATTTTCATAGTTCCATGCTTCAAAATCAGACATGCCATACAAACCAGGCACTTTTCGTTTACGGCTTGTATTTGGACCATCAAAATCTACAGGTGTTCCAGAATTGGAAGCAGTCGGAGGTTGGTTTTGAAGATTTGAAGTATCTGCTGGTTGACTGGAATCTGATTGTATTATATTTGAATTAGGTGAAGGTGTAGAAGTATAAAATGAGTGGTGCGGCATCAAATGATTAAGTGACGCTGGAGATGAATTATATCTGGGTCCTCTAGTGTATGGTGAATAAGGTGTCGAAGGAGTGGATAGAGATGGGCATGACTGGCTTTGATTTCCATTGCGTGTGCTTGGAGTAAGTGGTTGGAAGGTCATTCCGACCTTAGAACTCTCAAACAACACGTCTCTGCTGGTCCCAGAGGAAATATACAAGTATCAAAAGTAGAAAGACAGTTGAATGATAAGTGAAGCTCCGGTATTACTATTCTAGGTAAAATAAACGTGACCAACCGTGGTCATACTGTAACCATTCCAATAACCATGAGAAAGTCCCGTCCCGTACCTGTCCATAGATATACGGTGGATACAATCGGTACCCGGGAAATGCCAATCCATGTCTGTCCCTAGAGCTGCTGCAAGCATCACATGACGGAGCATGTGAAGCTTTCCCACCCTTTTTGGCAGATGGGAAACTTCATCAAAGTTGTTGTGGCACATGAGGGTGAGTTTTCTCGATAAAACTGATGATAGATTTGCACTCAGGAAGACCAAATACGTCCAAAAACGCATCTCCGAAGTTTTTCCCACGAGATTTTAGGGTACGGCCAATTTTTCGAGGTCTGCAACCCAAACTTGCCTTTTTCGGAGATCGGCTCGTTGAAACCTCTTCCTTTTTGTGCCAGAATACTCAAAAAGTAGAATAGAATGATTTCCACTGTAATCTGAGCCTGGGAAAACTCGCTCATTTTTTTTGTCGACTTTGATTGTCCCCGACTGTACTTACAGTACCTTTCTTTCCTATGTGGTAATTCCCAGCTTCTCAAGACAAATTTATGTCACGCCCTCAAAATTCCCCAAGTATCCTTGAATTCACAGAGAATGTACGAGGTTCATAATTTGGCCAATAGTATGGCTAGCAGGTAAACTCTGTAAAGTCTTGCGTATAGTTGTTGGCCTAATGATAATATATCGACGAACAACGAAGTTTTTTGGCACGATCGTACAATTACTATTTCGTACAGGGATCAAAAGTAGGTACTGATGGTCAGTACTGATGAAGAACACAACAAACAGGATATCCTACAACGTCGGCAGAAAGACAGAGCTGAACGCCAGAGGGAAGACACAAGATGGGAGAGGACCAATAAGTACAGATTCGAAATTAATTGCTAAAAATACAGACTAATGTTATGCAAATATCATTGAATAAAGTTAAGGACGACAGGTCACAATGAAAACTGTCGAGTTCGCGATGCGGAACAGATCGGATGAGCATGTTTCATTTGGGTCTCTTAGCGTTCGGGCCAGCACCTTGACCACGCTCGGGAGAACGCGTCCGCTTACCAGAGGCAACCTCCGTAGAGGAACCCTGATTCATGTCCTGAGAGGTTGCTGTCGGCATCCAAGCACCCGTGGCCGCATTCCAAACAGGAATTTGCTGTTGTTGTGCCGTACCGGCAGAAGATGGACTCATTGTCTGGGAAGATATCACATTTTGGGAGTAGTAAGGGTATTGAGTTGATGATGCGGGTAGGATGTTATGATGGGTTGGAACGTGTGTAGGGATAGGATTCGACGTGGATCTAGGATTAACGGAAGGACGCCCTTGAAATTGGGTGGAAGAACCGACGTATGATTGGGGAAACGCATTCGATCGCGACTGAGGATGAGATGTTGGTAGGGGTGTAGAGTATATCGGTGTGGAGGTAGGAGCGGAGAATGACTGTTCTCGTAGATTCTGCCTGGTGTCCGATCGGGGAAGAGATTGAGCAGAAGTCAAATTTGTTACATGGTTGTAAACGTTGTTGTAATTTTCGCGGGATACTGTGTTCACAGCGTTGTCTACGCTCCCATTACCAATGGTGAACGAGGGATTTACAGATGGATGAATGAAATACAGATCAATAGACGGCTTCTTTGAGCTTGTAGATTGCGGGTGGTCTTGACTTGTCGATCGCGGTGGTATGGGATGTGACAAGGTTGGTGTCGTAGGATTGGAATGAACAAGAGAGTTCATCGTTAGAGAAGTAGACGCCACGTTAGAAGTTCCTGTTTGATTGTTTGAAGACGCGGAAGGTGTCGACGGCCATGTTCGAGGGGGCTTCTTTTTGTACTACGCAAATACTATGATTAGCTACTCTCAAGATCAATTAGACAGTAAGTTCACCCCTTCTAATTCTGGCTTTCCTCGCCAACCAGCGACAGCTTCGCAAAATCTGACGGCCGCCCGTTCTACCGGTTCTGCAGGATATGTCCAAGCAAGGTCCTCCATATGTGTTGAAAGGTCAGGTGTTGAGTCTGGTATTTCGAGAAACTGAGGCAGCAATAAGTATGAGGTGTATATATGAGTGATGAAATCCTCACACTTCTCATTCTTTCATTCATTCCAGTGGCGAACTCGATTTCAGCGGCATTAGGCTGCCTCGTTCGTCGGGTTGTGTGAGTTTTAGTCAATTCACCGTGGTTGCGGGAGTCTCCATCTGACCATCTATCTTCGCTTGCGGCATTTCCTATAAGCCCAAGAGAAGGAAACAGAATGGCAACAGCTTGCTGTAGGCTTGGCAATTCGTCTGGATCAAACTCCTTAAACAGATCTTCATCTTCGGCGAATATGTCCGTCTCGGCTTCAAAGCCGGCATCTCCATCCACCTCCTCTGCAGAGGATGATGGTGAAGCTTCCCTCAGGGAATCTGTAACAGATTCACTAACACTGGTCCTCATTTCTGCTCCAAGCGTGCTGCGAACACCAGGCAGATCGATACCAAGCCCGACTCCCATGAGACACTCTACAGCATTTACTCCCCTCCAGCCAGCGGTAAGGTATCCTTGTAAAGCTGCACGAGTCAGAATACCAGCCAGGAGATGATACCATTCACGAGAAGGGGCAAGAGTCGCGAAGGTACCACCAACACCTTGTTTTGTTGTACCTCCGCCAGAGCTTCCGCTGCTCATAGAGCTTCTCAACTCGTCGGAATCCTTCCCTTCTCTTCCTTCTCTCACTTCTCGACCTAACTCCGTTGATACCAACGCAGAAAGTCGGAGGAATCTCGGTAAGAGCTCGCTTAGCTTTGTGTAACCCGAGCCGGTAGAATCAGCTTCGGATTCTCCCCCGCCTCCACGGCTGGAGCGTCGAGTGTACGGAGAAGCCGTCCGTCTACGTAGCACACTACCATTCATTGAAGGTTTCAGCAGACCTTCGCCTACACCAACACTACAGCCGCCCGCGATCGAGGGGTCCTGATAGCCGGACACTCCTCCACCGTCGGGAGCAATTCCAACTGGTGTTACCTTCTGGGTTGAAGGTATACCTAAACCCATGGAAGAAGATGTGGAAGGCCAAGAAGGTGCGGCAAAAGTACTAGTAGACCCCGCTCTATCTCTGCCTTTTCCTTTTCCCGCAGCGCCTTTGACAGAGAATTCCTCCTTGGCTTCAACGCAAATTTCGCATCCCGTATGAAGATGTCGTGGACATCTGAATGCGGGTGGCGAATTAGCAGTCTCAGGGTCAGTTCCGGCTAAATAAAGCGAACGGGTACGGGAGGAAAGTTTGGACAACAATGAAGGGTATTGAGTATTGGACATGGTATGTGAATGTTGACTCAGATGAGAGGTGTGAGCAGATACAGACGCAGATTCTTTTTTCAATTGCCTTCTAGCCCTCTTCGCAGCCTTCCGTTCTCCGTAGGCGGAGATTGGAACCAGTGAATTAAGAGCAGGAGGGAGGAGTCCGGCAGAGATCGTGGAAGAGTCAGAAGTATTGGTTGTCATAGGTGAGCTGGCGGAAATACTAGCGGCAGCAAATTTCTTATGCCTAAAGGGAGGGGGAGGCGCCTGCCGCGCAAAGAAATCGTTCACAAGAGTTCCGAGAGCGAGCCTGAGACGGACACCGTTTGGTAGAATGTGCTGGTTAGGATCTACAAAAAAATCATCTTCGAAATGTAGATGGACGGGCGGAGGCTGAACAAGCATTGAGTTGATGACTTTCTCCAAGCCCTCAGCCCTCAAACGAAGACTACGGGCGAGCTGTAAGTCTTGAGCATGAAGTCGAGCTTCTTCGTCATCTTGGGGTTCACGCCGAGCTTTCAAAGCCGATACCGCTTCTCCATCGCTGCCAGCCTCATCGTCCTCTTCATAGTTCTCCGGCCTCCTTCTGTGAGCATAATTGGAAGATGTAGGTCCACCAGTACGGTCTGACATGCCTAATTCTGCTCGAGCCTGTGCAAATCGCGTTCGTCCTACAGATGTATAGTGGATTGATAGCAAGAAATTGGATAGTCGCACAACGTACCATGAACCCATAACATATGGTCAATGATCAAAGTCCGTGTACTCTTCTCTCTAGGAGGTATCGAATGAAGGTGATGGGCATGCTTATGAGCAGGAGCTTTGAAGCTATTGGGATTTGTTCCCCCTGCTCTTGAAGGTCCAGCCTCTGCTTGGAATGCCTTCGCAGATGATACTGCTTGTGCTAAGCTTAATGGTCCATTACGATTAGGTGACATTGAAATCGATAGAAGTCGATGTGGTCCTGAACACAGGTGCAAACCCGTGAGAAATTTATTCCGATTGGAACCGACCTACTCTATGGCGCAGTTTCCTTGGTTTCCTCTACTGTACATTAGGGATACAGCAAAGAATCCACGCGTGGTATGGAGTTCCTGCACGAAGTAAATTATCGGGTGTGACTCAACTTATACTAGCTCGTGCTACAGCGGATTTCTCGAACTTTTGGTCTTTTGGTCTCGAGTCATCGTGAAAGGGTATGCATATCCGAATTTGAGCAAGTTAATAAGTTCAAAACATTTCTTCTGAGGAGAGGTGTCAATCTTCTACTGTGCTCACATCAGCTCGAGCTTCTGTAACAGAAAGAGAGCAATGAATTGTACAGTGTCACTGATTATTGAGCAAACGAACTTTGAAGAACAGGATCACTTCTTCCCACGAGTTCTTATAAGAAACACTTGCAGCCGACCATCATGTCGTCCCCTTCGAAGCCAGTGGGGATTCCCAAACGTGGCTCACAGTCTCAGTCTGTTACTCCTGCTGGGACTCCAGACCTCAGGGCCCTCAGGGCTCAAGTCATATCTGGTACACCTCCTGTGGGTCTCTCAATACCTCCACCAAATATTCCGCCTAGAACGTCATCACCCGCACCGTCAGGACAATTCATAGAAGGTACACCTGCCTCTTCGTCAACAGCTAGAATACAGCTCGCAGGTCCTAGTAGAACAGATAGCCCGCTGAACTTGCCTCTGGATTTGGACGACTTGCCTGACGAAGAAAAGGCCAAGATTTTAAGAAGGCACCTGGTTTCAAAGGGGGAGAGAGAACGCGAACGGAGAGAAAATCCGGAGGTCACACCTTTATCTGCAGCAGAACCTGTATCTCAGACGAGGCGCTCGTCTGGAAGTGGTCGAATAGCCAGGGAAGAAAGCGAACCATTTCCTGTACCCTATGCTGCTCCTGGTGCAGATGTAACGTGTGTCTATTTTTATATACTGCTCGTTCTGGATGACCTATCCTAACCTATGACTTACCTAGACACGACATCTACAAATGGCATCTTAATGCACAACGACAAGCCCGTCGTGTTCGCTCAGCGTCTTTCTCGGCTGCTGCTCGTCCTGCCCCAGATCCCGCATTTGAACACATACATGAACCTGGAGGTTTCAGACGTAATTACGTCTTGCTTCGCGCAGGCAATGAGGATGGAGGTGAAGAACCAAGAGTATTCGTTAACAACTTCATCGACTTTTTGTTTCTCTTTGGTCATTTCGTGAGTTCCCCTTAGGATGGATGTTCATCCCGACTCAAACTCCTCTTACATCGTCAGGCTGGAGAGGATCTTGAAGAAGATGAGGATGACAAGGATGAGGAAGATTTAGAGGGCGTGTTTGCGCAACCCTCTTCTTCTGTTGCACCATCTATCGGATTTGGTGATCTAGCTGCTACAGAGTCGTCGCCGTTATTAGGAAATAAGTCAAGGTCTCGTTCTAGATCAAGAAGGCGGACAGCGTCCATGTCCACAGGGAATGCGACTGTTGGACAAGCGGTCCTGATGGTAGGATCTCTTTCGCTCATAATTGAGTAGCCATTGAACTTTGACCTTTGTATAGTTGTTGAAGGGATTTGTTGGGACCGGTGTTCTATTCTTAGGAAAGGCGTGCGTCCCATTCTTCAAGTCCTATCATAGCGTGCTCAATGGGATGTAAATAGATTTATGAATGGGGGAATACTCTTCTCCTCCTTTCTCTTCATTTTCATCGCCGTTATCTCGCTTCATTCCTTTCTTCTTCTGGTTCGTGCTAAGCTTGCCGTTCCCGGAAGCTTCGGAGGTTCGTGTATTGTTGAATCAGTAAACTTGATGACGAATTTTTCGAGATAGACATTGGCGGTACTCTATATGGACCATGGATGCGGCATCTCATTCTTAGCTCCATTGTGCTTTCACAAATCGGTTTCGTAGGCGCCTACATGATTTTCGTCTCAGAAAACCTTCAAGCCTTCGTCAGTAGTGTTACTGATTGTGTCCAGTACGTACCCGTGAAGTATGTGTCAGATCTTTAGTTTTTTTCTCTTGATGATCTGCACTAATGGCATTGGTTAGGTACTTCATTATAATGCAGTCCATCGTCTTTCTTCCGTTGTCCTTGATACGCGATATCGTCAAGCTCAGCACAACGGCGTTGGTAGCAGATGCTTTTATCTTAGTTGGCCTGGTTTATATCTTCGGTAGCGAGATTGGTTTGGTCATAGAACGAGGTACACGAGACGTTCGGTTGTTCAACCCAAAGGATTTTTCACTGTTCGTGGGGTACGTATTTCAAGTATTGTTCGGCGAATCGGTCCATTCAGCCATTTTCCCACTCAGAACGGCGGTCTTCTCCTTTGAAGGCATAGGACTCATTGTTCCCATCGTTGACTCCATGCGCGAGCCACACAAGTTCCCTGCTGTCCTAACCGGAGTCATGGCATTCCTGTTGATACTCTTTGGAGGTGCTGGTGTTCTAGCCTATTTAACATTTGGCTCGGATGTCCAAACCGTCATTCTGGTCAATCTCAATGAGGTGCACCCAGGAAGTAGAATGCTTCAAATCGTGAGTGTATTCTCCACTTTCACTTATTTTTGCTCATCAACGAGCCAGGTCCAAGTCTTCTACTCTCTCGCAATACTACTATCTGTACCTCTTCAACTATTCCCAGCTATCAGAATCATGGAAAATGGATTATTTACTCGCAGTGGCAAGTCCGATACACGCGTTAAATGGACGAAGAACCTGTTTCGGTTTGCCACTGTCATTGTGACTGGCTGCATCTCGACACTGGGGGCTAAGGATCTCGACAAGTTTGTCGCTTTTGTCGGTTGTTTTGCCTGGTAAGCCTGGTATCAATTGTCTCTGGTTAACGTCCATTGAGCTTTAGTCCAGTGTTCCATTGTGTTATGTATATCCCGCGATGTTGCACTATAAAGCCTGTGCGCAAACCCGTAAGAAGAAACTCGCAGATATCGCTATGATTGTCTTCGGATTGGTAGCAGCAGCGTTTACCACCGTACAAACCATCAAGGCATGTTCTTCCATCTTGTTTTGTCTATATTGACAGAATATTAATTCCCTGCCCTTTCCAGTTGATGGTTGAGCCTGAAGTGAGCGGGTCGCCAGTCGGAGTGTGTGATCCTCCAAGAGTTTGAGAACAAGCAAAGGTTTTTCTCGTGGTTTCTTACTAGTTCAATGCACTGCTATAGTACTCATGCATCCTACCACATCTTGTATCCAACATTGACTTTTCTTGAATTCTGGCACGTTCTTCAAAAATTTTAGTTTTCCTTTACTTTCAATTTGTACTATTAGGACAGGCTAAGTACCTTACTTTCGGTGATGTATGGCTTGACCGCCTCATTGGCTTATGATTTAGCATACATATGTATGTGTTGAATGCTTTTTTCCTCACTCACACGGCTGGCTGATCAAATGCTCAGCAGGAAGCTGGCAACTCAACTTGAACCATCGTCATATGATGATCTATCCCTGTTTAAAAAGAGAGGGACAAACTTCACTGCCCTTCAATCGCGATGAACGGTATCCTACCTCTTGCTACTATTTTTTTGTTTGCTTCAGCTACAGCCAAGGCACCTGCTGGTCCCTGGGACGCGTTTAACTTTGCTCCGTCTACTAGGTCTTTCGTTCCAAGATCTGTTTATACGACTGTAGGACTGGTCACTGGTGCCGAAAATCTCTTGAGCAACTCGTCTTCTACCGAGGGCGCTATTGTCACCGGAATTGGCTCGTATATTGTCTTGGATTTTGGACAAGAGGTGAGTACACTTAACACATGATTTTTCGAAACTTATTAGTATTATGATCTTGTACGGAAGGTTGGTGGTAGACTGTCCTTCCAGATCGATTCTACCACTTCCTCTTCAATTTCTCTTTCTTTTACAGAGTCCGCCATGTTCATATCACCTACGGAGTCGGATGACTCTTGTCAAGTTTCCCCTGATCATGATTTAGACGGCGTTCTTTCCGTTCCTTTGCCTCTTGCAGCCAATACAACTTTCACTCAAACAGTCGGCGACCAACGCGGAGGTTTTCGCTTCCTTACTATTGTATCTGACGGCGACGCGCCTGTGACAATCTCGAATGTCACTGTGAACGCAACGTTCATGCCACAAATGGATGACCTTAGTGCTTACACCGGCTACTTTTATGCTCAAGATAGTGATTTCCACGATCAGGATTTCCTGACCAAGTTATGGTACGGCGGGGCGTATACTGTGCAGATGAACACCATAGACTCCCACGAAGCCAGGCAGCAGCCTTGTCCTGTGCCGTCAGGTAAGGTCTCGATAATGATGGTCCTATCAATGACACTTAAATTTTGTATGTATGCTTTGTAGGCTGGGCCAATAATGCAAGTGGTGGTCCTATGGAAGGAAGTATACTCGTCGATGGTGCCAAACGAGATAGGTAATCTCTTCACTGGACACTCAGAATTTGGATTCTCTTGATAAATGTGCAGGAACGTATGGCCTGGCGACATGGGGATATCGACACACACCGAGCTAGTCTCCACTTTCGACCTCGAGTCTTCTGCAAATTCTCTACTAGTCATGTATTCGACTCAAGATCCTGCCACAGGCGCTCTGCAATACTCTGGTCCACCCATCAATGCTGTCGGCAGTGATACCTACATCTGTTGGTCGTTAATCGGTACACATAGTGTTTATATGTACACCGGCGACCTGGATTTTGTTGAAGAAATTTGGACGAATTACACAAAGGCATTGGCTTTTTTGCAGAGCCAGGTTGATGAAACAAGGTTGATGAACGTGCCGACGTCTTTCGCCAACGACTGGGGTAGAGCTAATGGGCAGGGTCATAATGTGGCAGCTAACGCACTTTTATATGAGGTATGATGTCTTTTTTGGAATTGCAGGCTGACTTTCCTGGAACGTTAGGCTCTGGTCACTGCTGCTGAACTAGCGACCGCTATGGGCAATGTCAGTCTTGCTAGTGCTTACACAGCTAATGCGTCGTCGATCAAAACAGCATTCAACGACCTGCTATGGGACGAAGCAGCGGGCTTGTTCAAGGACAACGATATGTCGACTTTACACCCTCAAGATGGCAATTCCCTCGCAGTGCTGTTCAATCTCACAACCAATGCCAGTCAGATTCAAGCGATCAGCGAAGGACTCACACAATTTTGGACAGACCTTGGGCCGCTTAGTCCTGAGCTCAATGATACGATAATACCATTCGTCAGTGGCTTTGAGGTATCTCAAATCCGTTTCAGTCTCTCATGGGCCTTTACTCAAAAATCTTCGTTATTATATACGCTTTAGCTCCAAGCCCACTTCATCGCGGGCCAAGGAGAACGAGCACTTGAGTTGCTTCACCGTGAATGGGGATACATGCTTTATACGAATCTGTCGGTGCAGTCTACGATGCTGGAGGGCTTTACTGCAAACGGCTCTTTGGGGTAAGCGTCAAATTTGGCTCGCAGATGACATGACCTGATACATGTAGAAAGTTACCGTGCGGCGGCTGGATACGATTTTGACTACTCGTATACTAGCCACGCACATGGATGGTCTACCGGTCCCACTTTCTCGTTAACTTTCTATCTGCTGGGATTGACGATAACCTCGCCCCGAGGTATCACATGGTCCGTAGCTCCTGTCCTAAGTGGTCTGCATGCCGCCGAAGGCGGCTTTGAGACAGGGCTAGGATGGTTTGGTGCCAACTGGACTCTGACGATTGATAACGCTACGTTCACTCTAATGATCGATACTCCAAACGGAACTAACGGGATAGTGATTCTTCCTGGTACGGGTAATGTTTCGGTGGATGGAGAGGGCACGAGCGGGAACGTGTCGCAGTTGAGCCTCGACGGAGGCTCACATGTCATTGTTCTGAACTTGAGATAATTCCACGTACTTGTCCTGTCAGACTGGCCACATGAAGATTCGTATACCCGTTGGTAATAGCTTACTATGTGGAACTCACTGCAATCGATTTTGAAATATGACCAGAACTCGAACGGAGCAGAAATAATGTTCTATGTAATCCTCCCCCATAAATGTCCCACAGGTCCTTTTTGAATCTTCCACTATAGCAATGCCTGTCGGCTTTTTGATAGTCTATTCTGAACCTGGAGAGCTCGTCACTTTCGAGGAATTTCAAGGTAAGACCTACACTAAACAATTACGAGAAATTCTTTAAAGACGTTATGTTTCTGCTTCTTCCCATAAGACTGGTATGACAATGAACACGTCCCTCTGCGAATGAATTACCTTCAATCTTTCCTCACCGGTGCCCGTTATTCTGCTCTGGACTCTCAAATACCAAGCTGGGCCGCATTGTACGACATCGATGATACTGCCACATTCTCTCACTACTCGTATACTCGTCTACGCGCAAACCGTAGTCTTCGTGAAGCAGATCTTGTCAAGCGTCTCAGTATTCTTGACCGGCGAACATGCGAGCTCATCGCTGATTCTGGAGAATCGCCACTCACTACCTCATTGGCGTCGAAGAATCCTAGTAAAGGAATGGTCACTCATGGGCTTGGGGACAACGAGCAAGACGCGAAGGAATGGTTTGGAAAGGGAGTTGAGATCTTGAGAAGCAATCAGGGATGGGCCAGGACGAGGATATTTAAATGCATTGATAACCTCAGAACAGGCGTGTCTGTACCTCCTAAACCTGAAGCGCAGGCCGTTCCCAGATTCTTTGCTGTTCATGGTGCGCCAAATTGGAATGCTCTTCGTGTCGCTGTTTCACTTATGTCCCTCGCAGAATTTACTACATTCACCACTTCAGATATCACATCAGAGCCTTTCATTCAAGTTGCTGCAGATAGTATACTTTCACTGCGATCTAGCGACGTATCACTTTCAGACTTGCGTAAATGGGGGCTGTACAAGGCTTATCCAGGAATCGCACAGGGAAATATCAAGGGCTTGACCGATCTCTCTCACTAGCACTAATCATGTTTTTTCCGTGGATAAACGGATTGGAAATCGTTGATATGTAACGTCTTTTGTGAAGGTTTTGTCGTGTGAACGCTTGGGAACCTTATCCTTCTTTCTTACATCCTCTGTAGCCGACCTCGGACCAATCCCTTCTTCATAATCGACGCAACAGCGATCACTGAGCAACTTGAACCACACCCCACAACAACTTATACTAAACGTCAACTTAATATCATGCTCACTGAACCTACGGCAGTATTACTCACCGGTGCATCTGGATATCTGTATGTTGGACGTTATTACTCCGTTACATTGAGATTGAAAAGGCATTGAAAGCGGCGGAAGTTTGTTGGTTTACTTGCTCAATAAGTTTGACCTGGAATTCCGGAACATCAAGCTTTTCACCCTCGTACGCAAATCAGAACAAGTGCTCAAGGTACTCGAACAAGGCGGGAAGGTGATTCCTTTGATTGGTGACGTTCAGGACGCAGAAGGAATGAAGAAATTGATCATTGATAATTTGGGTAAAGTCTCGTCTCTACATAAATCTGGTACATTCATCCATTCATGATGGTGATGATGGTGCTCTAACTTATAGTGTCTATTGTGATCGAAACTGTGGACGCTCGACAATTTGCCGTTGCAGAACCTTGCATAGAAGCATTGGCAGTGGTCAAAGAAAGACTTAACGTTCCTGTCCACTTCGTCCATGTGGGTCATGCCTAAGATTCCGTCACTCAAAACAATCAATATGTCAATAGACATCGGGGGCCAAAATGTTCTCTAGCCATGTTGGAATCGACCAATCAAACTTCTTGAACGACGATGGAGATGTGTATAACACAATGGCAGAACTCGATACTCGTCATCCGGTAATGAAACAAGTTCGTATCTGGATTCTGAAATCTATCCCGGACTTGGACATCTAACCTCTATAGTTCGTATCACTAAATAATCAAATCATCGATTTCGCTGAAAGTAAAGGGATCCGGTCATATATCGTCGCACCTCCTATGGTCTGTGAGTATGCTGGGCCATCTACCTACATACCTTATGTGTTGCGCTCAAACCCTCATTGGCAGATGGTCCTGGTACCGGTTTCGGGAATAAGATATCTATCCAAATTGTCGCTCTCGTTCGTGTAGCAAGGACACTAGGTGTGCTATTCGAAGTGGATCAAACAGACACGGTGCGCCATATCGCTGATATTCTCCTACCTGACTTACCTCCGTCGTTGACATAGACATGGGCGCTCATGCATATTGATGACCAGGTTGCACTGTATGCTACTGTCCTTGATAATATCCTCCTCCTTAAGGCCCCTTACGGCAAGAATGGATTTTATTTCTCCGAAAATGGGAATTTCGGTTGGAGAAGCCTTTCTCTTGCGATAGTCAACGCCCTACGGAAACGGAACGGACTTGAGAACCTTCATGAACTCCCAGTCGCCACTGATCAAGATTTGGTCGCGATGGCTAATGTTCTGAACTGTAACGTCGGAATGGTTCCTGTTTCTATTGCGGGAAAGTGAGCTGGGTTCAGTTTTTTTCTCAATTACTGATGCTGACTTCTGTTGTTTCTAGCTGTCTCATTCGGGGCAATAACGCCCGAAAACTCGGATGGGTTCCTCAGCATGGGGTGGAGCATTTGATGAGTAACGTCGATAAAGAGGTTGCGTTCATCTTGGAAGAGGATTCTGTCTTTTCAACTAAGACCGAATTACTATTATCCTGATTGTTCAAAAGATGTCCCCTTTCGGATTTCTATGTAAATCAGGGTTATATGAAGCTTCTGACCATGAAGAAGAAGAGTGTTCTGGATAATCTCTGTGTAGTGTTGGTCTGATATTCTGAATGACTACCCCTTGTGATACCCTAGAGCGTAATTATATATCATCAGGACACAGTTGGGAGTTGAGATGTAATGTACCCGTCATATATATCTTCAACAACTTAAATATCGAGGACATATCAACTTGAATCCAATATCAATCCGCTTATTCGAGTCAACGTACCTTGGCCTTCCCATCTGTTTGCGCGTTTGTACCCGAGAGAGCGATCTAGCGCAAAGGAGTCCCGTTTTCTCCATCGTGGCTCAAACATGATTATCCCCCATATAATAGTCGTGCTACGTGATAATATGAAACGGTGAGTTTCAAAAGCTGAACCCATGCATTGTACAGTACAAAAGCGTACGAATAGAGTGGTCACTCCGAATCACTCGTATCATGATATTAATAATCAATGAGACTGCCCATGAAGCAAAACAGATACACAATGGTAGACTCTAAAATATTTTGACACTTTGAGTTAGTGGTAAATGCAATCCATGTCATACCTTACAAGGAATTGAAGCAAATGTCAGTGGCCACTGCCACCATGGGTACTACGGGTGCCAAAGCAAATGACATTGGCGACTGGCTGCCACGCAACAACACAAACATAACTTCAAGGAACTTGGGAAGAAGCCTAGATGCAGCAGTCAGAGCATAGAGTATCTCCAGCAGCGTACACCACTGACCATGCTTTGATGTGCTTATTAGGCACTAGCACCATGATATTTCGCTATATTTCGGCTTCGGCTTTAGAAGGTCGCCAGATTGAACCACCGACCACGGAAGGAAACTATGCCCGACTTCATCTGTGAGAACCTTTCAAAGAAGCTCCTCGATTGAGGAAGTCAAGTAAGAAATTCATCAATGAGTGAAAATCTGTGTTTGCCGTTATGGTCGATGTGTACGTTGGAGAGATTGTTTCAATTTGATGAATGGAGTGGGGAGTCCAATTATAGTCGATAACATTTCTTGTGGTTGTTCTGTGTTGAATCACTTGTAGCATATTGGGAAACATTTGAGGACTGCGAGGGAGGGGTACTACGTACAGGATAGGATAGGATAGGATATAAATTATTATATACTTACTCCTTTCCCTCTTAACGGGAAGTGCAATGTGCAGCGTGGGATGTGGGACATCATTACATAATGCCATCATACAGGTACATAGGCCGCGGTCGACGACTGGCCAGCGATATGCGTTAAGAGAAGGTGTATTACAAGCGGGAGGAGGTAGGTACACGTTGTATGTCCCAGGAAGTGAATGTGGCTTATCAGGAGGTTGTATGAGCGCATATGAATGGAATGAGCGGGGATAGGTCAGAGAAAGTTTCGAGTTCGAGAGTACGCCCGAAGTGCAATAATGTGAGTGTCCTCGAAATGGGAATACAATTTGAGGAGTGAAGAATAGATGGAAGGGAAACCAAATTCCTGTTGCCTCCAGTAGCGGCTACATAAGTGGGAGGGAAAAACGGTCAAGGTGACTGAGGCTGACCGAGTGTGGCTTTCTAAGTACCATCTCACCTCACTGGAGAATAATCTGCAATTCTCCATCAAGCAGGTTCTGTATATGCCCTCAGTTCCAGCTCTCATTCATGAATGGCTTTCATTGAGGGTGGTATACGAATTATACTTGGAGTAATTTGTGTCCGATTTGTCGAGTACCTTGTACCTGGCTTAGAATATGGAAAGTGAGACTTGCAGAGGATTTGAAGTTCAAGGTGAGTCGATTGACCCATCATTCGAAAGGAGTGGCACCTGCAGTTTTTATGATACACTGATACACTGCCAGTTAACACTAGCTACAGTATATATATTATTAATAATAAATCGAAAATACTTCTCAACAGCGAGAGGCAGCTGGATCCGGAATTCTAAAGGCGATCGAATCACCGTCATCCTGCTTCATCTAACGGATGATCAGTATCATGTTGTCGTACAATCTTGATGTAGAGATCCGTATAACTCCTACATAATACACTTGAATGAAGAGCTTTCCGGTCAGTCGTTTCATGTGCATTGTTGATTGTTTCCACAGCGGGAGAAAGGCCAGCTCGAGAAAATCCATCTCAGAATAATGCGGGCTACTAAAATGATGTAGAGAGGTGGCCTCGATCCCGGTAAGATCCCCGCGGTTGCCTACGTTGTATGGTCAAAGCCAGCCAGACGTGTGAAGGGCAAAAATGGACTAAAATAACGAAAACGGAAACGGAGCGAACAGAGAATATCCCGAAAAAAGTTTAGAGTTGGGTATCGGAGTCCGTTTCACGGATAGTGCCGAAGGTTGTTTGTGACTTGTTTGTACGCAGAATTTTACTTAATATATCACAGCCTTGTACAGCCCTTCAATACGCAGCCCTCGAAGAAATACCTCTATAATGGACGTTCGCTCTGGCGGCTCTCCTTTCATAAACGATCTTGTCGATTTCAACAATTCTCCCGCCTCCCCGCCGGTTACCTTCGAAGTGATACCCGACAACAACGAACCTTTCATCCACAACAACGGCGGCTCACAAAGCCCGTCCTTCACCGGTGCAGAGCTTGACATTTCTTCCTATAACAACTCTCCGTTTAGCGGCCACAGCGACCTTAGCTTTGACGACGATCTTGACTATCCTCCCTCAGCTGGTTTTGGTCTTTTTAGCGCAGAAATTAACCACAGTGCTGCCAGCTACGATCCTTCAGAATACGACAATCCCACAGGAAATTCTTTACTGATGTTCAACGACAACGACTATCTGTCTTCTTATCAAGGAAGTTATGGTGATTACTCATCACCAGGCTCATCGAACGGCAGCGCAAACGAAGGCATTCGGTCCAGAGCCTCTTCTGTTTCGTCTAATCACCAGCAGCCACTATCGCATCTATCACCTAATCTGCAGGCCCAGCACCTTCCACGTTCGCCACACATGGCTGTCGCCCAGTCGTTTGAGGGAATGTCTTTCCATTCACCGGCCTGGGGAAACGAGCCTCTGCCCGAACATTCTCCACGACAGGCTCAGTTTCAGTCCGATGTTCACCCACGCTCTCTCTCTCCCCAGAGGGCCGCAGGCAAGCCACAAAGTCCTCCAAGGCTGCTTATGCCTGATGATGAAGTTCCTACCATTAATGCTCCTGATGACGGGGATGGCGCAGCAGGTCCAGCCCTTCGCATTGTTCCTGCCACGCCCGTTAGTGGAGGTGGAGCAGTAACCAACCAAGTTGGGGAGCCAGGAAACATGCCATTTCGACGCGGTCAGTTCCCTTATTTCAGATCCGCACATATTGCTCATGTATAGTTTTGCAGACAATAATCTAGCGCCCTTCTCAGGTAATCAATCCCAATCTTGGAATTCACGGCATACCCATTCTCCTCATCCGCCTGATCCTGACACTCGGATGGATACCTCAGGACAATATCAGAACTTCAATTCTACCTCATCTCAAACTCAGGCAGGATCTTCCCGATTGTCTAATAGCAACACCTTTCTTTTCCCTGGCAATACTCTACCGCGAACTCGATCTAAATCTGACGGGTCTCTCGAACAGCCGGCTTGGGATAATTCAGGTTTAACTTCTTTTGATGACTCTGCTATTGCAGACGACGGTACCGTCAATATGACAGACGTTTCTCCCCCCAACTCGTCGAATCCTAATTCTGGCCGCTTGAATTCGAGCTTTTCGTTTGGCGGTTCCCCTACCTCACCTCAAAATAGTACTGCAAATGCCTTCCTTGCTGTTGAAGCGAGCTCACTTCGGCGCTCAAAATCCGACTCTTACGGTCGTGGAGGTGGACATGTCCGTGGGTCTAGATCCGAAGATTTGAGGTTCGGCAACGTTCCTGGCATCAATATTGCCGATTCTGGTACAGGACAACAGTCAAATATCGGTAGCGGACAAGGCAACGGTTTACTCTTCCCACCCAGCGCTCACGGAGACTTCATTCAACACCAACAGGAGCAACAGCGCTCGCATACTCCGCAATATCTGCTTCCGCGAGGGCACAGTCAATCTTATTCTTACTCTGGTTCCGGCCTCTCAAATTACGAGATTGGATCGCTTGGTTTAGGTTCTGCTCTTCCCAACCTTGGTGCCGGTATGGGTCTTTCATCGCACAACATGGGTCCTAATCAGAGGCAGGGCTCCCCAATGAGCCATATCAGACGTACTTCTTCGGGCTCGCGCAGCGAGCGCGGTATCAGTTCATGGGGTCTGTCAAACTCAGGATTTGATACAGGTTTAGGCGTTAATCTTGGACCAGGTTCAACTGGCGGCTCCAATGCAGGCAGCATATCAGGCTCACTTCGTGCTTCCCCTTACCCCTCTCCAAACGTATCTCCAAGAGGCAGGTACACCGAACTTCCTCCTCACGATACTCTCGATTTTGGGTTGTTGAACGGAGGGAACCCGGTAGCTGGATTTAGTTCATCTTCGCGAGGCGGTACACCCAACATGCCCACCATGGGTCTACCTTCTTTGCCTCCACTGCCTTCTCCAGGAAATTCAGGGAAATCCATGCCGTCCGTCGTCACCGTTGGTGGTGCTAATGTTCCTTTAGTCGTTTCCAAACCCACTGTGACCACAGGCCGAACGAAGGCGGCTAGTCATAATAGACGGAAACAGGAAGCTACTTTCGTCTGTCCTGTTCCGGGATGCGGTAGTACTTTCACCAGAAGTTTCAATCTGAAAGGTGAGCAGTTATTAATCATCCAAACTTATCAGTCTGTCAACTCCGTGGTCGGTAGGTCACATTCGCTCTCATAACGAGGAAAAGCCATTCCTTTGCCACTGGCCAGGATGCAACAAAGGTTTCGCACGTCAGCACGACTGCAAACGTCATGAACAGCTTCACACAAATTACCGTCCCTTTACTTGTGAAGGCTGCCAGAAACCTTTTGCTCGAATGGACGCGCTGAACAGACATCGTGAGTTATTACCGAGGTTATACATAGTCACATCATAACATTTCGTTCATAGTGCGTTCAGAGGGAGGCGCTGAATGTCAGCGCATCTTAGAACAAAACGGAACTCTTCCTACTGGCGTTACGTCTCCCAAGGCCAATACGAAACAAATTGAATCCAGTCGTACACGTGCGAGATCCAGTTCACGGACGAACACCGGTAGTAACAGTGCCAATAATTTACAAGACAGCGAGCCCGCCAAGTCGCTACCAATACCCATCACTTCAATGAGAGATGATGGTATGAAGATGGAAACCGGCGGCTGGGCCTCTAATCAAAGTATGAAGACGGAGGATTCAAGTTGGTCGTCAATGGGAGTGGCACTTTAGACATGGTCCTTCATTGCATTGCTAGATGAGTCTTTCGGCTTTGCTCTCATGTCGTGCAATGTTGTGTATATTCGGCTCTATCTTCTCCGTTATTGTTTGTTCCGTATCACTGCTCGGACATCTGCTTTTGTGTTTGTATGCTCAGTGCTGTCCTGTGTTTGTTCTCAACTTGATTACGTCTTTAAGGTAGACTTCTTGCTTACTTCTCAATCTTATTCTATTTATTCTATTTCTTCTTTCCGGTCGCCCTTTTGCTTTCGATTTTCAAGGGTGATTTTGTTATTTTTCTTTATTCGTGACTTGTTGTTGTGCGACGACGACGCGAACCTTACGAACCAGATGAACAACCTGACCGAATCGAAACGTAACTCATCTGTAATCTCTAGCTATTTGATATGCACAATCCCAATGTAGCCATACATAAATACATACGTACTATTATCTCGAGAGAATACTTTTCTTAATTTATTAGTTTTCGGACTGCTTACTTATATAGCTTTTCGTATCATATTTAACCAAATCCATATACGCATGATGAGCACTGGCTTGTTGAGCACTGCCCGTGCTCCGAGGAAAATCGAGTCAAACTCCTCATGTTTATCGATATCATTACCCAAGCCTCGGAAATTTCTTCCCATATTGGACGCATCAAGCTCATGCAACCAGGGGAAGAGACCGATTCAGCTTTCTCTAGCCTCCATTCTCACTTCGAAGAGCACAGGTATCTCGAATTCCATCTTGTGAGCGTTACACCGGCAGGCAATGTGGGCAAATATCGTCGAGAGCCCTTGAAGGGAACATACGATAAGATTCAAGAAACGACGCACAGACCCCTTCGAGGCGGATTTGCACTGGCAAACGGACTACCTCCACGCTGGAAACCCAGAGACTACTTCAATAACACCCCAAGAGAAGTCTACGGACGACTCATACAATGTCGCACACGACATGCCTTCCTCGGTGAATACTACGCCAAATTCGTATCAACAGAACCAATCCAGTGCCCCTGCGGCGCTCGTACACAAACTCGAGACCACATTATCCAAACATGCGAAATCTATGATGACTATCGAGACCTCCTATGGAACGTATCGGATGACCTTGATATAGGGGAAATATTAGGAACTGAAGAAGGAATCGAAGTGCTAGCAGAATTCATCGAAAAAAGCGGAGCATTTAAAAAGACAGGACAACTAACACCAGAAATCACGGAGCCGAGACTGGATGATGCAACAGTTGAAGGAGGAAACGAGGTAGACTGGGAGGAGGAGGATGGTAGGATTGCGGAGGAGGCAAGCGACGACGACGAAGACTAATAGGCGTAATCATACGCTGCAGGCGACAAGATCAAATCCACGGACTCATCAGTTTACACATTGGCTCTATGTTCTCTATCTCTCTCTATGACTCTATGTTCTCTACACCCAATTTTCATTCCCATCTTCCTATACTAACTCCTTCAGCCACTCATATCTGTTGTCCAAACCTCATGATCACTGCATTTACTTCGACTTACACACAAATTTACTACAACCATTACCATGCAACAACCAATGAACACAGTTTATAATACATCACCTTGCTTGCAATGGTCATTGAACATCCATAACCTCAAGCGCCCGTGCAAAATTTCCTTTCAAAGTTATCTTTGTCCAGTCTGACGCATCGCTTTTGCCCTATAAGGCAATCATGTAACCCTTTTCTGAACCTTTTGTAAGCAGCCCTGATTTTCTTTCCCTGCTACAACCCTACGCTTGGCTGTCGCACTACAGCAGAGTCCAGCCTCCACTACTCTCATAGCATCCCTCAACATTTCCCTTCGTTGCTAATGTTTTGCTTCCATGTTCAGTCCAAATGCATCCCCTGTGCTGTGTAAGTATGATATAAAGTGTGATGCTTTTGAGCGCACTTCTCAAAAACTTTCCGTGTAGCCTACTTTTTGTAGAAACTCCTTTCATGTCCAGCAAAATAAGCGTTCGTTTTTACCTTCTTTTCTTTCATCTTCACAATGCGATCTGAAATCAACGTCATCCGGCACATGAGAAGCACCGCAAGCAAGGTGTATGTCCCCAATGGGGTACGTTAATACTCAACCACTATACGATACTCGGTGTCACTAGTACTTAGTACATAGTTTCCCCCGCTCTTGGCTCCGAAATGGTGGCCTGCGGCGGTTAAAATTAACTCTCTCTCTCTCTGTCTAACAAAATACAAGCACTGTGGCAGTGTAATTAAGAGACAATTTGCTTCAGTCGCTCTTGGATGTCAATCCTATACAAAGAACAAAAAGACCTCAGTGTTGAACCAGTGAGGATCAAAACAGCTGAGATTATACCTATACGAAGAACAAAAAAACTAAGTAGCTATTAGTATCTATAGTATAGGTATAATAAAGGAGAAAAGAACTTACCCTCAGTGTTGAACCAGTGAGGATCAAAACAGCTGAGGGAAAGGAAACGTGCGAAATACGATCTAAGGAGGCGGTGTGGTGTAGTGGTGGCATCACACAAGTTTCGGACTAGAATCTTTGACATCCGCAAAGTCTCTAGTTCGAACACCGCCCTGGGCATATGGTCCTCGTGCCCAAATCAGCACCACAGGGAGTTATAGTGGGTAGTCTTCACCTAATCACTTGATTAGGCTGGTTGATAGTCCCATACTACTGGCTGCCGGGAAAACTGTACCGGGTCCCAGTGTGCGTAAATGCATTCTTCCTTGGAGTTGATCATTCCGGGACGGTAAAAACTATTGAGAAACCCTCCACAAAGTTCACTCTAAGGGTTTCCAGTGGTCCGGCCGGCGACATGCCGAAGATTGATTGCCGCCATCTTGCTTTGCGATTTTCTTTGTCCATGTCACCATGTAGCTGCTGTGTTTTTTGTTGTGCTGCTTGTCAATAATTTTTCCTTTGTTAACCATACTTGTATGTTTTAATAATCATGCATATGTATACTACTGTGATAAACCAACTGTGTATTTCAAGTTAAAACTATGTTGATAAATGAGTTTAGTAGGGCTATCAATGTACCAAGAACCCAGCAAAGATCCTAATAAGAGAAGGAAAGCCCTTAGACATCTTTATTCTACATGTGATCATCTACAAAACCTGTATTTTCGGCTAAGGGTCCGAAAGCAGTCGAGAGCACTTCCCAGCAGTGAAAGCACCCAGAGCATGTTGCTTTCGGTGCTTTCAGCACTGGGATCTGCTGGGATCTGCTCTCAACCCTTAGCCGAATATCCAGGTTTTGCAGATGATTCCTGCCATCAGCTTGATGACCACTACTAGCATTTCATGCATGTAACTGAGCATATTTTTTGAGTCATTCTAGTCACAGCTTAGAATTGCTCTGAGCATTAGGCTCTTCAGCTATTATCCTCCCCACCTCCATATGCATACATACATACAAGATAGATAGTGTTATTACTGGTACTGTACAGTTAGTATCATATCATGCCTATGGTGTTTTCGAGACCATCACTGGTTGCTTTACAACTGGGGTGAGCTCACTAGTTATGTACAGGGATATACCATTCTAGCATATAATAGCTCACTCTGATACAGTCTGATACCCACCCCACCCATGTAATTTGTTACATATCTCGATAATAAAGAGGCAAGGTCGACTTGTGCCATCCAGTGCCGCATTACATAATTGGCCAGATCAGCCCAAAAGCAAAGGGTTGCCCAATAAAGACTGTGGGAATTCTCGGGGTTTCTGCAATGTGGGGGTTTCTCAATAGTTTTTACCTTCCGGGACTGTTACTGACCAATCACAAGGTCATTGATCCTTTGTTGGACTAATACTTTGTATGCTCAGCTTTGGTCTGTGCGACTTTTTCTTCTCGGCCACCGATTTTTTTTTACTCCTATTAGTCTCTCGATCACCATATATACTTGACATATTAGTTTACACTCCCTCAGTTGCTTCCCTTATCAACTGAGGTGAGATTACTTATTTTTTCCTTCTTTCTAGTTTTACTAAAGTACCTTAGAACATACTCAACAGGTACTTAAATATATACTTAGTTGCTTCCCTTATCAACTGAGAACATACTCAACATCCTTGTATCAACCTGCGTAGACCTTGGAGACAACGGCTTCATCAGGAAAACTGTCCCCTTGAAATATGAGACATTACATGAAATTTTCGAAAAGTGTGACAAACCAATCCTAAATTTTCAAAATTTCTGATATTTCTCAAATGTCATACAAAATCAATCTATTTAGAAACTTGTTTGACATATTTCTGAACTATATAGGCATAATAGTCCTCATTAAAACTGAAGTTGACATAGTGAACAAATTAATAAGCCAAGAGCTTCTTTGCATTGTCTTTAATTTTTCTCTCCAATGTAAACTTCAAGATCAATCAAATAATGTGTGCTGATATACCACTAAGCCATGCAGAGATCCAAGGGTCTATAGCTAAGCAGTAAAAAGTAGACACATATGTAGCTAAATGATGTGCAAGCATTATCACCCAGAATCATACAGTTTTGAGGATGTCAGAATGCTCTACAAAATAATCTATGTCATATTGAAGTATGTGTGGATGTCAGTGAAAGGACTGACAAGAAATGAAGGGCTTTGGTCTAATACTGACTCATATGACCATGTAGATGGTACTACTCCACCCCACTTGGGGTACAAATGTACACTTTGTTGTATCATCTCTACAGAAATCACAGATGCAGCTCGAGAGCCATCTCTGTTGAAAAGTGGTTTTACACGGTAAAGATGACTATGAGGTTCTGGTTTATGAGAGAATTTTGTGAACCATTTAACATATGCTAAATGTGTAGGCAGCACAATACCCTTGGGAAGAATTAGACGAGCAAGGTGCTGAGATGGAATTGAAAAAATGACTCGAATACGACCAACTTGTAATCCTAGGACCAATTAAGAGTCCAGTGATAAAGAGTATAGAAATTGTGCCTACCTTGGAAAAAGTCGAAGTCACCAGTATCAACCTTTGGCTGAACTTGGATCAGTGCTGCATCAAATTGAAAGATCTGTGTGATTTGGCCATGTGAATTATAACGACGAGGATGTGCAGCTACAACATCAAGGGTCTTAGTTCCATATAAGTCCTCATTCCTGAATTTGATCCTATGCCAGACTGGTACACTTTGGAATGGAAGTGAAAGAAAAGTTGTCATATCCTCAATTTGACCAATAGTAGTAGACTGAGGATCACTGTGCTGAACAATGAACATTTTCAATGCATACTCAAAATTACATGCTCCATAGCCCCGTTGGTCTGGCTCTATTTGCATGAGCTTTGAGAATGATACCATTTTTCGAGTAGGGAACTTTGTCAGAACATGTGTTAAGCTACACTGCATATCCTGTAGTGATCTTTGGGAACCTGGAAAGTCATAGCGGACACCTGGGACAATAAAGGGTATGCTTTGAGGATTGAGACCCCTCTGAGACTTGCACCATGAAAGGTAATTGGTGTGCTGTACAACCTTTTCACGTCGTTCCAGCCATTTTGTCATTTGAGAATACTCATTCTTCCGGTTTGAAGCTTGGTATGCATCCTTTGTGAAGTCAATATGGAGATGTTCTGTGGTTTCTGTATTATAGTTATCAGAAGTACCAAAGAGCTTGAACCCAGGAACAAAATGGCATAAATAGTGAATTTTAGGAAAATTGAGATGTTCTCGAGCCCCAAGCTCAATGAAAATCTCTTTGTTGGCATGAAAAGTGGAAAGAGAGGTTTCAACCATGGTCAAAGATTCATTACTGTGAATAGGATAACATGACAAATACAAAAAGTCAAGTAATGCACGGGTTGCAATCAAGAGGCGATTTGATTGTGATGTAGTCTTTCTGGGTATATCAGTGACCAAAGCAAGAAGGAAGGTGCACATCTGCTTATGCTCAGTACCACTGACCCGTGAAAGTGTGGTAATATCTTTGTGGAAATGGCGAATTCCATGTCTTGCTGGGAGTCGTCGAACACGTGCATCAACTTCGTCAGCCCCAACAATGGTTGTGATCCATACAATCAGATGTTTCATTACTCCTTGATACATTTGGTGGAGAATATCTGGTGTTATTGAGCGGAAAATATCTGTATAAGGAAGGTCCTCCCAGAAAGGATGTTGAATGGGCTTCATATCAGCATCACTACAGTGCTTTGTCCATTCAGCAGTGTTGATTAGCTTAGCAGCTTGAACAGCTTTAATAGGGTCACGAAGCTTTGCAGAGCAGGGATAATCACCAAGCTGATCTTTGGAGACTGTGCACACAGGACTGGTACCATAATAACTACATGTCACAAGCATCTGCTCTGGATAATCACCAATATAAGCAGCAAGAATTGGATGGCAACGCCGTCTAATTCCATCTCCACTTGATAACACAACACCATTTACACCAGCCTCTTTCAGTGGGGCAAGCAAATCACCCATACAAGCATGGAATAAGTTTGCAATTGACCGTTTTTGTGCTGCTTTAACAGTGATATGCTGTAAACGTGATGTTGGTAGATAAGCAAGAAGTATTTGACCCTGCTGTGAAGGTTTTCGGCGAATCTCTTTTGGAAGATTTCCAATAGTCAAGTACACTGGATATGCTGATTTGTTCCGGAATAATGTAATCTGAGTTTTATCACTTGACAGGATAACAGGAACAATAGTAGCACCAGGCTTATCCTTCTCAAGCTGTTTCTGTAAAGTTCCTCAGTAGGAATAGCATAACAGGAAAGCAAGAAGTTATATATGTATCTGTGTACTCCACCACCATTTCCCAGTGTGCATATCATGATATAGCCTGTTTGTTTTATTGGCATCAGAATAGTGTCGTTCAGGAGTCAAACATAAATAGTGTGCATGCTCAGGTGAGCCATACAAAGCTTGAATGCATTCCATCACTGGTCGTTTATACAAGTCCAATGCCTCTCCAGCAATCACTACCTCCTGACAAACAAATGCAGGCCTCTGGGCTGGAATTTTAGTGTCAATAATTGAGTTTAACTCATCACTATTCTTGTATGAGAGTTGTAGAGCCTCAGACACCTAATAAAAGGTCTTCTGAGTATCAAATTTGAGAAATACATAATATGAAACACATACACCATCAATAGCAAGCTATTCCGAGAATGCAGTAGATCCAGTACCACGGAGTTTGGCCCAACGTGCAATCTCCCAGTCCATACGTGAGGCAAATGGTGCCCATTTATTCTCTTTGATGCCAGGGATATGAGCCTCATAATGAAGAAACCCATCTTTGGAGTCATGAAAGATAGGCAAGGTTTGTTCTTCACCCTGTTCAACTACTATTGCCCCAGCCTGACCCCCAAATTGCTCAATATGAATTTCTTCTCGATGAGCAGGCAGGTGACGGAGAAGGGATTTTACATCCTGCATAGAAACATCTTCATCTTCATCATCTACTCCAGTCTCTATACTTGTGTTTTGTTCATCATTTTCCTGCAGGACAGATGCAGGCTCCCTCACAGGTTCTCAGGTGGGCTCAAGCTCGGGGTCAAGATCAGCCTCAGTTTCTTCATTCCCATTTTCATCATCTCCACAATCATCATCATCAAACCCTGGGAATTCCTCATTGGAGTAGTCATTACCAAAAAAAATCACCCTGAAATGGGTGAATTGGATCTTCTTCCTCATTCTCCTTATCTTCCTCATCTTCCTTATTTTCCTCATCTTGAGAAGTCAAATGTGGCCCACTAGAAGAGCTGGGAAATTGGGAGTAGTTATGAATCAGAGGATCTACCTGAGGCACAAAGCGACTGTGATGGATAGCTTGTTTAGAGGCTTCATGTGCTTTTTGACATGCAGGTCGACTGGTTTTCTCCAAATGTTGAATGAGATCAGATGAGCGGTTATAATTCTGTCCACAGCCAGAACAAGTGTAGGAGTTATTCGACATTTCGTGGTGAGAATATCGAAAGACCAGTAGAAGTACGAGTGCAGCAGTGAACTGTACTAATTGTAACCGCGCGCTTGCAGCATGTCTCCTGGAAAGCGGAGTTTTAGGTTATGTAAGTTGTAGTCTTGGTCTCGTAACTTCCTTCCTTTCACTTACCACCTATTTTTTGTTAATTCCACCATCTGTCATAAAGTACGTAGCCCCTATCATTTTCCTTTTCTCACCGTCTCGACGCCCTTACTTGTACAATTACATCACTGTCAAATCCCATCGATTACTGATCCACCTGACCCCCATCATCGATTACTGATCCACCTATTACCCTTCTCCTTCTACTGGCTTCCGCCACCTTCCTTGTTCCTAAACTGTATAGTATTACATCGTCATTTCTCGCAGATCGGATTATGTATATAAAGCCAACCCCTCACAGCCTGGTCCCTTATCTTGACCTCTCTGTCATTATCTTGGGACCAGGTATGTGCTTACTTACTGTTACCTATGACTACAATACTCAATATATCTCTGTCATTATCTTGGGACCAGTCCGCTTCTGCTCCGCTTCTGCTCCGCTTCTGCTCCGCTTCTGCTCCGCTTCTGCTCCGCTTCTGCTCCGCTTCTGCTCCGCTTCTGCTCCGCTTCTGCTCCGCTTCTGCTCCGCTTCTGCTCCGCTTCTGCTCCGCTTCTGCTCCGCTTCTTCCTATCATGTCGACCCCTGTCCCGCCTGCCACACCAGCCCCACCCGCCTCTGCAGAAGATCTTATGACTCAGCTCATTAAACAAGTAGCCAATCTTGCTACTGCCATGGAGGAACGCTCATCCTCCAAGTCCAGCATGAACAAACCCGAGGTATTCAAGGGTAAAGACAGTAATGAAGCTCGACGTTTTAGAGCTCAGTTCCAGAACTGGGCATCAGAACAACCCGATCTTACCAACAGTCAGGCAAAGCTTATCAAGTCGGCCTTAGGCTTCTTCACAGAAAGTGCTGGAGACTGGGCGACTCCCCATTTGCTGCATTTCGATGTGGAGAATCCCCCTTTCGAAGGTGATTGGGAGAAGTTTCTCACAGAATTCAGACAGCGATTTGAATCAATAGACCCAGGTATGGAAGCCCGTAACGCGATCCAGTCCCTGAAGCAAGGTAAAGGGCAGACAGTAGCAGAATTTGCTCAGAAATTCCAGGACATCGGAAGTCGGACTGAGATGTCGGATCTTGACTTACGGGAATGATTCTACTCTGCCCTACTTCCGGAGATACGACAGAATCTGATCACGGTAAACATTGGTCAAGGAGTTGCTCGGACCCTAAAGGAGGCCATCACACGGGCCGTATCAGTTGACGTCTACTTGCACGACCCCACTCTGACTGGTCGAAGCACCGGACCTACCCGCTCCTATGTGGCCCCTGCTGATCCCCATGCCATGGATATCGATGCCACCCACACTAGCAATGGGAATACGAGGGAGGCTTTCCTAGCCCGCATGCATGGACAATGCTTTGGCTGTGGTGCCCAAGGTCACGTCAAACAGAACTGTCCACATCGAGAAACCACCTGCCGTTACTGTGGACGTCGAGGACACCTGGAAGCAGTCTGCCAGGACAAGTTCATGGGACTTGGATGAGACCGAGGCCGACGCCAACAGCCCCGTCGCCAACAGATATCAGCCACCGGATCTGTGCCATTCTCCCTGTTCCCAAACGAACCAGTCCAGATTGCTGCCTCGACCCCAACACCCGTGCTGGCTACTGTACCTGCTACTCCGAGCCCCCCTAACCAGGACTTCTCCAACCAGATTGGTCAAATAAGGGAATTACTTGATCGTGCTAATGCTATGTCCTCCTCGTCCTCTGGTTTTCAACAGGGTTTTTAAAGAGGGTACCCGTCTCGGCTGCACCGAGAGTACCCCGTAATCAGTTTACTATGTTTGCTACCTCTTCGTATGACTCGCTCCCATCATGTACAATATCGTCGATCCGGGAATTAAATTCCAACTCCCCACATTTTCGAATTCACGCGAGACTAAGAGGAAGGAACCATAGTATAACAACTGCAGCCATGGTAGACTGTGGAGCTACCGCCCTGTTTCTAAACCAAGACTTTGCCACCCGGAACCATGTAAGATGTGCGCCACTCCAGAAGCCAATCGACGTGTTCAATATTGATGGCACTCCTAACCGAGCTGGAAGAATCACCCACTTCGCACGCCTAGCACTCACAGTAGATAATCAGGAACGGTGGATGGACTTCCTGATCACCAACCTAGGTGGAGAAGACCTTATTCTTGGACTTCCCTGGTTACGGAAGGTAAACCCGGAGATTGACTGGGAGAAAGGATGACTTTCAGTAAAACCCCCTCGAGTAACTATAGAAGAAGTCCAAGACGAGGAGATCTCATACCCCCACCTAGCTGCCGCTAACACAGAGAGCCCCATCCCTGAACTCCCAAACACAGAACCTCTTCACTTTGAGGCGCCACTAGAAGTGACCCTTGAAGAGAGTGAACCAGCAATGGTGGAAGAATCTCCAATACACCGAATCCGAGCCAATCACAAAACCCGTCGGGCATGGGTTAAAGCAGGAATCCTAGAGGAACAGACTGAGGAAGTCTGGTGCGCAGCGGGATTCACTTATTCCCAGCAGCTAGCAGAGGAAGCCAACCGAGACAAACCTGTTAAAACCTTTGCAGAAATGGTCCCTGAGCAATACCGTGAATTCAAGAAGGTCTTCTCAGAATCTGCCTCCGAATGACTACCGGCCCATCAACCCTAGGACCATACAATCGATCTCTTGCCTGGAGCACCAGCAACTATGCGCACCAAGATCTACCCCACGTCCCTAAACGAGCAGGAGGAGCTGGATCGCTTCCTGGAAGAAAATCTGCGGAAAGGCTACATTGTTCCCTCTAAATCACCCATCTCGTCCCCAGTCTTCTTTGTTAAGAAGAAGGATGGAAAACTCCATTTTGTACAGGACTACTGGAAACTGAACGAGTACACTGTGAAGAACCGCTATCCCCTACCCTTGGTTGCTGACATTATTAGTCGACTTCAAGGGGCCCGATATTTCACCAAGTTTGACGTCCGCTGGGGTTATAACAACGTTCAAATTAAGGAAGGCCACGAATGGAAAGGGGCTTTTGCAACCACACGAGGGCTGTTCGAGCCTAAGGTTATGTTCTTTGGTCTCACCAACTCCCCTGCAACGTTCCAAGCACTCATGAATGCCATATTTGCAGACCTTATAGCAGCTGGAAAGGTAGCAGTTTACCTGGACGATATCCTCATCTTTAGCAATGACCTCACTCGGAAAGACATATCCTTTACCTGGATGGACACCCAGCAGAAAGCATTTGACACCCTCAGAGAAGCCTTCATTTCCGCACCCATCTTAGCCCTGTGGACTCCAGACAGACCGACCCGAATCGAGGTAGATGCATCAGGCTTTGCTACCGGCGGTGCCCTCATGCAGCAGCAAGAGGATGGCCAATGGCATCCTGTCACTTTTAGATCAGCCTCAATGCAACCAGCGGAACGGAACTACGAGATCTACGACCGGGAAATGCTAGCCATCATAGAAGCGTTGAAGGACTGGAGGAACTTCCTGGAGGGACTACCTCAGCCATTTGACATCATCACTGACCATTCTAACCTCGAGTTTTGGCGCACAGCTCAAGACCTCACCCGTTGACAAGCTCGTTGGGCTCTATACCTTTCACGGTTTGACTTCCACATGATCCATCGCCCCGGCAGAACAAACACTCAGGCTGATGCTCTCTCTCGTATGGCAGCCCACCAGGTACTAGACAATGAGGATAATCGACAGCAGACGGTCCTTAAGCCAAGCCATTTCACCAAAATTGCAGCCTCTATCCTACGGAACCCCTTAGAGGATCGCATCCGGAAAGCCTCACAGCGGGAAGCACAGGTACTGGAAGGTCTCAAAACAGTCAAAGAGCATGGACTACAGCGCTTGGCTAACGGGATCGCCAAATGGGAGGAGGACAACGGTCTAGTCTATTACCGAGGACGAGCATATGTACCCGCAGACGATGACCTACGCACGGAAGTACTGCGTCAATGCCATGACCATCCCACGGCTGGACACCCCGGACTCCATGGAACACTCAATCTAGTTAGCACCCACTTCTGGTGGCCAACACTACGCTCCTTTGTGGAGAAATATGTAGAGGGATGCGAGACGTGTGCACGCAAAAAGATCCAACGACACCCACAAGCTGTAATGCAGCCATTAGACGTACCTTCGGGTTTATGGGAAGAGGTAGGAGTGGACCTAATAACGCAACTGCGTAACTCCCAAGGATACGACGCAGTCCTGGTTTGCACAGATCTCTATGGGAAACAAATTCATGCCCTCCCATGTACTAGCTCCATCACTGCGGAAGGCGTTGCTGACATCTACTACAGGGAAATCTTCCGTCTCCATGGGCTCCCTCTCCACTTCAAGTCTGACCGCGGGCCGCAGTTTGCAGCTAAACTCATGTGATCCCTACTTGCTAGACTGGGAATAAAATCAGACCTCACATCTGGGTATCGTCCTCAGTCTAATGGACAAACCGAACGCGCCAACCAAGAAGTAGAAAAATACATTCGACTTTACGTAGGTCGTCGGCAGGATGACTGGGCAGAACACCTCCCCATGGCAGAGTTTGTAATCAATTCGCGAACCCACTCTGCACTAGGCATGTCCCCATTCGAGCTAATCTACGGATACCTCCCCTTGTTCAACATCCCAGTGGGACAACGCAGCGGAATCCCAGCTGTAGATGACCGCATACGGATACTCCGAGAAGCCCGACAGGACGCAGGGGCTGCCTTGCACTTAGGAAAAAGGCAACAGAAAGAGGGCTACGAACGAGGAAAACGGAAAGCTCACCAGTTCAAAGTCGGAAATTTTGTCTGGCTCAGCGCAGAGGACATCAACCTCCAACTATCCAGTGAGAAGCTAGGAGATCGGCAGCTTGGACCCTACCGGATCTTGGAGAAGATTGGACCCCTGGACTATCACCTTGACCTCCCTATCTCCCTTGACCGCATTCACCCTGTGTTCCATGTTGACAAACTGTACCCCTGGAAAGGTAACGCTATCAATGGCGAAATACCAACACCACCGGAGCCGGTCTACCTAGAGGATGAAGATGAACCGGAATACGAAGTAGAGGAAATTCTGGATAGTCGGATCCGGTGGAAGAGGTTGGAATACCTGGTTAAGTGGAAAGGTTACGACGCGGGGCATAACTCCTGGGAGCCAGCGCCTAACCTCAGCCGTGCTCCAAAGGTTGTTCGAGCCTTCCACAAAAAGCACCCCACAGCAGCAAAAGCCTGACCATCGAGGGCAATGGTCGTAAGAAGGGGGGTAATGTCATGAAGTACGTAGCCCCTATCATTTTCCTTTTCTCACCGTCTCGACGCCCTTACTTGTACAATTACATCACTGTCAAATCCCATCGATTACTGATCCACCTGACCCCCATCATCGATTACTGATCCACCTATTACCCTTCTCCTTCTACTGGCTTCCGCCACCTTCCTTGTTCCTAAACTGTATAGTATTACATCGTCATTTCTCGCAGATCGGATTATGTATATAAAGCCAACCCCTCACAGCCTGGTCCCTTATCTTGACCTCTCTGTCATTATCTTGGGACCAGGTATGTGCTTACTTACTGTTACCTATGACTACGATACTCAATATATCTCTGTCATTATCTTGGGACCAGTCCGCTTAGTTGCTCCGCATCTACCACTCTGCTCAGTCGCTCCGCCTCCTTGCTCTGCTTAGTCACTCCGCCGCTGCCGCTTTGTGACACCATCATTCAATATTTATCTCTTACTTTCACTATTTCATATGTTTCCTCAGTCATCGAAACGGCCTTGCAAAAATATATCCCAGGCTGATAGTCCAGTCATCACGGAGACTGCAGATGTCACACAACCCCGACGGAGCACTCGAGCTGGCAATGCTATAAACCTCACTAGCAAGACAAACAAGACAGGAAAAACTCAGAGTCTGCTATTTTTCTACTTTGATACTATACCATAACTGACCGGAGCGATCTTGCAGCAAATAACAAATCAAGGGCAAGAACAACACCTCTTCCAACAGAATCTTCAGGCTGTGTCACACCCTCAATTTCCCGTATGCCATTTTCCATCATATTGTGTAATGCTTTCCTTATATCTATACCTTCATAGGTCCGAAGTATCCTGCACCCAACATCAGAACAGATTCTTCCTCTGATGATGGTGACTATTGACTTCAAATAAGTAAGGCTCCAAGTATTAACTTTCCGGAATAGAACAACTTCTCCCAACAAAGCACAAACGTGCAAAGAAGACTTTAGAGCCAGAACCGGAACCAGAACAAGATGATGAAAATGAAAGCAACACGTCTGAATATGAGGACGAACTTGACGCAGAGGGAGAGATTGAAGGAGAGCGTGAAGACGATGCACAGGCATCAAATTATATTCAAGCTGAGGTACGTACTCAACAATGAGAGATAGTTCTTGTCTTTGATTTTTGTTAAGGCCGTTCAGTTCTCATATGGCACGTTTCAATTATGTACAGTATATCATTTGGATGCTCAATAATCATACTCGCACAGCTAATTCTACTTCTTGCTCCGGATCTGGTCGTTCAACTCAATCATTCTTACCCACTTTGCCCAGTGAATCAGGAGAGAACAAGGTACGTGCACAGTTGCATCTAATTATCATTTGTTCTGACCATGAATACGTTACAGCAAACACTCAAGAAGGCAACTCGTCATCAAGCACAGAAATTACGATCTGAGGTGTGTCACGATTTATAGCCTCTTGCTCCACTAATTCGTTCTCAGCTTCCTCAAGTTCGTTCCCATCCACTTCCTATTACCCACACCGCTGCTACCACCGCCGTTAATCAGCTCCCTCAAGTTCGTTCACGTCCACTTCCTATTACCAACACCGCCGCTCCCACCGCCGTTACTCGAGTTCATTCCCGTTCACTTTCTATTACCCATGCTGCCAATCCCACCACTGTCAGTCAGCTCGACACTGCTCTGGCCGCTCCAGCGTGGCTGGAATGCACAAACATTCACATCATCAAAAAGGTTCGAACATTCACTCTTGCTAAGACTGGGCAACCGCCAGTAATGCTTCAAATCATTGACAAATCCATTGCATACGGGAAACTGCAAATGATTTTCAACCACGAATACTCACCGCTTCATACATTCAAAATCAAACAGCTGGCGCACGCGTGTCTCATGGAGATGGCTGAAAGGTCAGGCCACGATGGCAATAACAATGTCTGTGACCGGCTTGAGCGTGGAGACCACGATTCATACAGTATTCCCTTGGTAACCTATGTGAGCTATTACCTTTACTCTAACACTGGCAATAACATCTCTTCACAGGTCAGTAGACGCATTGGAAATGAACGTGCTGATCTTAAGGCTCATTCTTCAACCATCCTTCAAGCATTTGGATTGGTAAACCATGCAGGTTGTCTCGAAGCAGGTGCGTTGGCTCGCAGACGCACCTACTATTATCCTGAAATGTTCAATGGGATGGTGAGTGCCGAAAACACTTTCCAATGTATTTTTATTGATACATGATCCAAAGCCAGACTACAGGAAGCCTTTCGAACATCCTGTCTTTGCCAGTTTTCTGCGGGAAGCTTTTTCTTCGTCAACTTACTACAGCAGCATCGTCAGGCGGAACTTTCATCTATTCAAATCTTCAAACTCCAAGAAGTCAGAAGAGCTTGAGGTAACCAAAGGTATGGTAGCTCTTGCAGCTGCGGCGGTGCGTCATTTCTCATTTTTACCATTCTATCATTAATTACTCGCTTTAGATCCATGCTTGCTTACATGATTATTCAACGGGAATGAAGAGCAGCTTTCCGGCTCCCGAACTCGATGGTGTTTGGGGTTTGGCAATTGACATTCTGGAAGGGATTGAAAGTAGAAACCATTCAAAGTACCACAGGCTCATGCACAAGATTTTTGTCGAAGCGACGTGAGCTTTCATTGACGTGATGATTAACGGTAGCTCATGATCAATATTTCTAGCGGGAATTCGATGACGGCTCAAGATGGCTGGTGCAATCAGCAACACCTTGATGCTGTTGATTGGGATGCTATTGAGAACAGCGATGATGACGATGACAGCAATGGGGATGATGAATCTCGTGTCTACCCCAACCCCGTAGGAGACTCTGAAGATGTTGTATCGGTACATTCTGGAAATAGTCATCATACTGAAGCCTCAACTACTCCTGCTCTTGCTACGATCAGTACACCATCGGATTAACATTATCCTCCCTCCTTACCTAGTTCTCATTTTCAATCTCTCATTCATTTCAAAGACCATAATACGTACTGCCTCTGATAATTAATATGCTGGTTTTACTTCGTTCAATGAACTTTGAATATAACTAACCCGAAATGTGCACAAAACATAGTTATTCATACAAATATACTGCAACCATGAGATACATCTACTTAAAGAATGTTCAAAGCTTCGGAAACTTACTAGGACCATAAGTGAAAATATTGCAAAGGATGCTCAAAGTTCTGATAGATGTTCAAAGGCTTCAAGAAAGATTATGAAATTTCAAAGTGGGCCGCCAAATTTTGGAAATTTCTGAAATTTCCCAAATCTGTGATATCTCCGTACGTTCGATACTTTCATCAACCCTTTCAGTAGGTAACCCTCAATTGTTAACGAATTCAAGGGGACGGTTTTCCTGATGTTAGTGCGGCTGGCTATATGCCAGTGTGTTGGCTGCCAAGGCTCTGTAATAGCGCACCTCCAAAAAAAAAAAAAAAAAAAAATACGATCTAAGTAGTAAGAAGTCACGTGGGAACGAAATGAATCGGCCTGAGAAAGGAAAGTACTTCCAACAGTCGCGGTCAGACTAGCCACTAATCCGTATCTGATATCACAACGGTGGACCAAGAAGAAAGAACTGCAGAGGGAAACATGCATCCCCTATGTTCCTCTACTAACTGAGCCAGGCATAACTACTTTCCAAAAGGAGTTGTCAGCTTAAGCCTCGAGTACGGAGTTGGTGTGAGCGTCGCTATTGCTCGATATGGTAGCCATATTTCTAGCTTTGACGTGTGCGCATTAAATTCGTCGAGCTTAAACGGAAGTTCACGCAAGGCTAATAGCAGGTGAGTTTAGCTCTCAGTGTTCATCGTTTGCACCTCGCTAAGGCCATTGCTACCTACAGGCTTGCATGTGCCCGCCCTCCTGAAGCCTACAAGTGAGATGGCCGCTTAGCAGTGCTACACCCCGAACCGGTAGGAGAATTCATTACTCAATCTTTTTGACACCTATGTAGTATTCACTGTCGCGCTTTACCGAATATAAGTACTTACATTGGGCTTCTTGTCCTTGCCTCTCTCTTTTCTTCCCTCGCTGATTGTACTAGGAATAGTACATCATTTATCGTCGCCCTCCAATACCTTGGTTTCCCGCCTCATTTTTTGGTATTCTCTTGCTATTTCCCTCTTGCACCCTCGTACGATATCTCAACCTAATACAAAAACGGCCCTCTTAGAGGCAAATTATTACAAAGAAGAGCTACTTAGAAGTAATAATGAAAATTGCAACCAGCTGAAGTAGGTCGGAGCCTAATGTTCTTCCAATTATGTAGCAAAAAACCAAAAAATACAGCGACGCTGAGCCCTCAACAGGACGATGGCAGGTACAAGCGGTATATCACTGGGTCGAGCTCCCCGCGCTCCTTACGCCGTTTTGCTTCCAGCAGACACTTCTTTGTTCGAGCCTCTAGGTGACGCTTCATCGCATCAGGGCGAGCCAGCCGTTTCAAACAGAGAACACATATACATTCTTGTTTCATTTCCTCGCTCATTTCAGAGTGAGCGGATGCGCAATGGCGGCCAATATCTGCCGAACGTGTAAAGACTAGTCCACACTTTTTACATGTCCGCTCCTCTGTTGTTTCATTGTAAGCCGCCTTTCTCTTCTTCCCAGTAGTAAGATTGCCACGGGCAGAAGAACTAGCGGGATCGTAAGTCTCATCGTCTCCTGTATCTTCAGGCTCTTCATATTCATCGTCCGAGTCCTCTCGTCGATGACTTCTGACCTTTCTTTTGAGACGACGAAGTGGCGGAGATGGAGGAGGTGCGAGAGTTTCCTTGTCGATGAGATGACCGTCATCGAAACATTCGTTTGACTCATATAACGGAGCTGCTTCGCTAGACTTCGAAGGTGGTGAAGGGAACGACATTCCGCATTCGGGGTACGGTGGCGAATAGTTGGGGTTCATGCCATAAATAGGATGGTCCACGCCGGGAGAATCCCAGGAAGCATTATTATTTCCTACTGTGGTAATGGACCCGGCCTTAGCGAAGGTCATAGAAGCTTCGGATGGAGTACCGGTCAATTCTGCCAGACAATGGAATGGTTCGATGCCAGAATCTTCATTGCAGAGACAAGGTCCATGACGAAGTTTAGTAGGAGGGGAGCGAGAAGAGGACCGGGAGCTGACGAAGGACAACGCCGGTGTAGGAGAGCGGCTTACTCCACTGACAGAGGGACCACTACTGGCTTCGGAGAAGAAAGGCTCGGTGCTTTGCAAAAGCATGTCTTCGGCACTGTTCTTTAATTTTGAAGGGATATCAAGGTCTGGAGTATGAATGGCTGAGTCTTCGACTGCCAGGAATGTTGGAAGTAAAAACCATCCTAAGGCCGCATTGTTGATGTGGCTATCAGTCTATTGAGCACAAATATGAGGAATACATTCTTGAGAGCAGACAAGATATGTTCTACTCGCCAAACTCATATGGGGCTTGACCGTATCCCTGTCCCAGCTGGACTGAGACAAAGCTTGGTTGTGAGGTCTAAGTTGGATGTATGGGTCTAAGTGGACTGAGAGCGATACAACTTGAAAAGAATTACCCGATATCTAATGTAGGTGCAAATTTCATAGGTTGGTTATTGAGGAGCGCCGAAGACAGGTAGGGTGTCTGACGCGGCGATGCGTTCAATTCCGGGTAAGTGTCAGAAAAGTCCCTGCAAAATTTTAGCACTGCGAATGTTGGCTGGCAACATAAAATCGCACCATAAAATAGCTCCAGGGATGCTATAGTCACTTTCGTGGTACTCGAAGGATAAGTCAAAATTGTTCAAACTGCTCATTGGAAGAAAGGGACGAAATACTGGGTGGTGCTGATACGACGATCTAAAGAAAAGGCAGGGCTCTTATATTGATCCTTCTTTTTGTATTCTTATATCGAGATGGATCTGTTTATGTATTCGTGTGGGCGTATTTTTGTTCTGTAATCGGTCGATGATCACTCGAATTCATGCGAGTCCTTATCCTCAAAAAATGACAAGGACCAAGACTTGGGCCGTTGCACAAGGAGGAACTAGGCGTCTCTGAATTTCAAACATCGAAAGCTTTCACTGAAGTGGAATTACAACCTCGTGCTGTAGGTACCAGGCCGGGGTGAAAATCAACTCCGCAGAAGTAAAGAATGTATTCTCACCTATTTAGCATTAAGCTCCATAATTCCGGTGTCTTGGGGCCGATCTTTAGTAGAGTGCGCGAGAAAAGCTACAAGGTAACCTCTTCCCTCTAGTCAGCAATAATACAGTGATTTGGCAGAGTATTATGCGTACACCCACAACGATGACAGGACTCTAACTAGACCTCGTGTAACGATGAACACTTAACTGTTTTCACGCCACCGAAGAGTGACAGTTGCGACTGATGTGGAATAAAAGAAAATAGGTCCCAGTCTTTCTTTATTAGGCAGAACCCATAGTCCATTATACTGATGACGCGCGGATATATAATATCGGCCCCAATGAGCTTCAATTGCGACGCGCAACGGGTGTTAGATTGCTGCCTCAGGCATCGGTAAACTCGAAAACATTATGGGTCCACGGATATTCGATTCTGACGCTTTTGGAGACGTGCAGTCACACAGCCTAATCATCTGCCCGTGCCTTGTCCGGATTCTGTCAAGAAATTGGAGCAATTGATTTTTTTTGGGAGAATTGCAATATTTCGGTGAGGCCGGAGCAAAAAGGCGGGGCAGAAGAGTGCGCCTCGGAGCACCTTCTACCGTGACAGAACAAGCTTAGGTAGATTTTGATTGAGTGAGATTATAAACAATTCAGTGAGCTACGCGGTAGGATAACAGGGGCAATCCAACTCATTTGGGAATAGTGTCATTCGAGAATGTATAGAATGTGCTTACCAGTTATCGCAAAAAGCAGAAGGTAGCGCTTGTGCCATCTTTGATTCCTTTTAGGGACATTGCGCATGCATATGTGAGTCCAAAAGTTCACCATCTGTGGGACAATTCAGGGCAGTTGAAGGGTCATCTGTGAGTCGGAAGCACCAGACGACTACCAGATGCGCATGAAGATCCGAACACTGCCGGGAGTCCAAGAGTTACATTCATCAACGTTATGAAGCACGGAACTATGCAGGAGTCCATAAGACTGAGTTATAGCCTGCCATTTGTGGATGCGGCCCCATGGTTGGATCACCCAGTTCTGGATGTTGGTTTCTGGCGACTCAAACAATCATCTCGCGAAGTTCACGTTCATGGAGAGCTGCAAAAGGAAAACTGAAAGGTAAAAAGGCTGCCGGGACGGATATTATCAAAAGTGCCGATTCCCGATAACGTTAAGCGCTGACCAAGTTCTTCCACAGTGTCCTTTTTAGTTTCAGGGCTGTTTCAGGCTCTAGTGACGGTCTTATCGAAACTCGACCAACGCTCTGTTCCATTCATTATGGTACTCATCGTACTGCTCGTCAGGACTTTCCGCTTTCACATTGAATTACGGTTGGTCGACTTGTCGTCTAGCGGATGCCATTGCACTACGATTTTGTACTGATTTTGCACTCTGCTAGCGGAAGAAGTTTCAGAACGATGCTTTACGTTAAAGAACGTACATCAAGTTACGCTTGAGCAGGCTTGAGCTCTCTCTAGAATCAAGCACCTTCTTCGAAGCATTAAGCACCAGCTGTGTACATGAAGAGGTATTTGCGATACTTGCGGAAGTATTACTTAATACTGAGTATCCTTTTTTCGAAGAGGTAGAATCATTCGAGCAAGCCCTCGTATAGACTACAAAAGGCGTTACCTGCTTTTCCTTTATCTTGACGTTCGCCCTTCTGCAATGCACGGTCTCGAATTTCTTACTGTTGTATTGCTTTTGATAACTGCTCAGGCTCTTAATACCTCGGAACTCCACGACTCTACTCGATTGGAGAAAAGAAATGGGCTTCGCTTCAATCCTAGGGTTGAAGACATACATGTATCACCAAGGGCTGCTTCTATAAGTCGTTCGACCACCTCTACGTGTACGGCCAGCAGTTCCGTTTTACATTTTTGAAAATATGTCTTTAATTTTCTTTTGTAGTTACCCCTCGTGTTGGACTTTCCGATGAAGGACCTAGTCAAACGTACGTTTCTCCTCCCGCATAATAGTGTTGCTCTTACTACTATAAGCTAAATGATACAAGCATGACAGGATTCTTGAACATTCGCGACGCATCGGACGGAACATCTTTGGGTTATGTCTCTAGTGCTTTCAACTCGTTTGGTGAATATGGACCTATGGCGTCTCCTGGGCAACGTCTTGAAGTCAGTATAAACACGGATACGATGGGGCCGATCAGTATTGTGACGACGGTTAATACGCTCTTTCGCATCATCGTAGAAGCTGGGCTGATTCCACTTGATCAGAACGGTCCAGATCCTGACCTACCGTTCATGGTCGGTATCACTGGGTTTGCAAATGATGCTAGTGGCTTAAGACCAGGAAAATACAAGTGCGCGAGGAAATTGTTTGCTGTTCTTGCTAACCTTGAACGTCGTTCTAGCTATGTCTATTTAGGAGCTGGAAATAGTACCGCCGTGGACGTTTCTCCCAGGTCCGGAGACAACTCGTTTAGCAGGGCTACAGGGAACCCGGAAGGGATCGAAAGCACGATTGTACGGTTGTCCAGTGTCAAATGAGGAAGATTGATGCTGATTTTACTTATTGTCGATCCAGTTTTCGCTTCGACCGACTCTCGATGTCATGCCATTCTGGATCAATGGTGATGGTTCCAAGCCAAATATATCCTTGGGTCTCTATGCGAGTGAGTTCTTGATATGGTAAACAGCACCAGCAGAGGACTGATATTTCGTGATAGATGTGCTCTTCTTGACTGGCGACAAGACTATGTTTATGGAAACTTTTGGGCCGGTCACTTGGGTGGTACGATCCGATGTCTCTACATCTCAATGACAAACTATTTGATCTTTCTTCATCATCAGATTCTTTCGTTTGTGCCAGAGTCGTAACCTGATCACCATCCGAGGTCTTCTGATCATAAAATAAAATACTTGTTAATATCTCGTCTTCCGAAACTCCTCGGCATTCCCCACCATCTTCGTTATTCTCTCCTTTCCGAATATGATTTGTTTATTCCATGTCAAAAATGACTTGGTATATGACCCACGTTCGTTCCTCCCGACGTCTCCTTGAAAACCAAAGGTGTATTCTATAATCTCAAGTCCGAGGTATATACGTGAGTCTGCTATCGCTCGGAGACATTTACTTCTCAACTTTGGGACTCTATTTCCGACAAATGTATACCAGGATGTATTTGTCCAACTCTTGTTCTTCTTCAAGGCGTCATGGTAACATAACTAGTTTAGTAAATGTGCGATAGAGTATAGTTTAGGACAGTACGTATCTGTCCACAATGCAATTTTCCGGAAGCGGTTGAAAAAGCACCAGTTGGGGGATTCAGAAATCAGAAACCTCCACAACCCCCCACAACCCATTTCAGATTTAGCGTTCGAAACGATTTTCCCAAAATGGTCTTTTGTACTGCGAGGTTTCTGCCGCCGAGGGATTGCTATGTTAGTATTCAATCAGCTTCCAGGTTCCATCTTGTTGATATTTTGATCTTAACGATTTGGCAAGATAGTACATCTCCACTGCCTCCGGAGCTACTGTTTACTTGCTGTCTCTTGCTGCCTATGTACTATTGCAGACTACTGCCAAAGGGAACAAGGGATGGTGGGTCAGGTAATACTGTGGCAGGTTCCGATCATGGGTCAGTATTATTCACCGGAATCCCTCCCAACCTTTCGGGGGTTTTAACCCCCACTGGAATGCAGGGTTATCGCTGAATATCGTGGCGGAGAAACTTGAGAAGTACAGAGAAGTACCCATGAAGAAAACACGAGACATTATCTCTCATTATCTGCATCATCTTACAGTTGTAAAAAAAAACAGAGAAAAACAGAGAACTTGGGCGGCGGTAACCGCGCGGATTCAGTTGATGCCAGCAGCGGGAATGATGAAGGCCTCCACTCGCCTGGCAAGAGTGTCACATGGTGTTCGAGGTCAAAGCTGTGAAAACTGCTCTTAATATGGACCAATTACCTCGTTTGGACGCCTCCAAAGTCGTTAACTATAGCTATGTCTAGGGATCGTCATTGGGCGAGAAGAAACGTCATATCTTCCGGCAAAGTCGGTCAAAAACGAAAATCCCCCGCCTCTCATTCGTCCATCCTAGAAAGGCGATTTAGCAAAAGTGCTGAACACCATATATGGACGAGGGGTATAAATAGAGGACACAGTTTCCTCAGATCCCCCAAACAGCCTTTCTTCTACTCCTCCATCATCTCTATATATCTCGACTATATTCTAGTCGCTTGTCATTCTTTGAACACAACTTCACGTTCACTATGCCTGCCTTCACCAAATCTATCCCTGTTGCGCTTCTCGTTGGTGCCTCTGCTCTTGCAAGCCCCATCGCTCCCCAGAACATGACCGGCCAGGTGAGTTAATTTGTTCCTCATCGTTTATGAGCTTCCCGCCTTTTCCTTCAACGTTTCTACGACGCTTATGTTGTCTTCAGGATCTTTGTGTCACGCCATGCATACTCAGCACTGGTCATCAAATCTGCGCCCTCCCATACAACGACATCAACACTGACGATCCTGCCACGTTCGCGAAATTCTGCCCGTCTAACATTGATATTTCCACTTTTGAAAAATCTGTAAAGGAATGCAAAATTGCATTGGTATGTCGTTTATTGTGTTTATCGATCGTGAAATCCTCGGTTTTCTTATGTTTTATCCTTGCTAATCTCTAGAACGGCAACCACGTTAATGGCAACGCCTCTTTGAATTCGTCTTCGACTTCTAATTCGAACTCCACTCTCCAATCCAACGACGCCCAGTCTACCGCTATACATGCGGTTACCCCTCAGAATGGTTCCGCCCCAGGAGTAATGGAAAATGGCAGCGTCGGTCTTCAGACGAATGGTCCTGCTCGTACCTCCGTCTCAGGTTCCGATGAGAATACTCGCGTTGATCTTGCTCAGACTAATGGGCCTGCTAGAGATTCCGAGTCTGCCTCAGAGTCTGCTTCAGAGTCTGCTTTTACGAACTCTGGAACCTTTGGCATTGACACCAGCGCTCGTCCTTCTTTGAGCACCGGAATAATCTCTGGTCTGTCTGCCAGCCCAAGTTTTCCATCGACTCTTACTGGTCTTGCCAATGGACTTGATAGTAGCCTCGGGCTGAGCTACGGTGCTCCATCGGTCAACACCGCGTCTGCATTGCAAAACCTCTCTGCTGACGTACAGCCCGATTCTACCCGCCAGTCGTCTAGCGTTAGCCCCCCTGACGTTTCCGAGTCTGCTAACGAGCAGATAGGTACCGGTCCTTCGAACCGTGTCGCTGTTGCCAATCCCGTTAACAAAAATACCACTGGTCCTTCGGGTCGTGTAGGCATTACCAGACCTGCTCCTAGCACACCGAGTACCCCGACCATCTCTGGTCCTCTCGATGTTTCCCAATCTACCGGAAGTCAGACGGGTTCCTCTACCGGTGTTGAGGTTTCCGGTTCTGCTAGTTCTGGCCATGCATCTGATACTTCGGCTCACGTCAATGTCGCCAGCTCTAGCGTTGCTCAATCCAGTCCCTCTACTTCAGACCGACTCGACATTTCTGAGGCGGACCAACAAGTCGGCTCTAGTGTTTCGAACAACCTCGAAGCATCTGTTTCTAACGGTGCGAATATTGGCCAAACTGCAACGCAAAAAGCTTCGCTCGATGTGTCGGAGAATTGAATTGCTGCACATAGGGACAGTAAGGTGAAAGTTTGGCTACAGGAATATGATTTTGTGATATATAACACACGATTGTACAGTATTGTACTTTATTTCAACGATCTTCTGAAAGAGCTGTATGCTTGTGAATTTCAATTTGGTAACGGAGCATTTGGAAGAACATTGCTTAGGTTTTGTGTATTTCTCAAGTCATTTTCACTGAAATCATGTCTCCATTACTGCGCGTAATATTGCTGGAAGATTATTACACCTCTCCCGATCTTTTGACACTGCGTGTCGACGATACCAGCAAAGATATCAGAATAGTCAATCAGATCTATTGCTGGCGCTGTGACTCTTCAAGCTGAGCACATACTTGGTATCGCCGGATTGGACCCGGTGACACGCTGATACTCGCATTCTACTACTACGTTTTGCTTCTGGCCCGGCTGTTGTCAAATTCCCAAGGTCAAAGATTATCATCGCAACTCGATCGTATCATCCTTATCTCCGAACGGTGAAGCAAACGTGGAAGAGGATCGAGACAGTTCAGACCATTGATTCTCCAAAGCGAGGAAAATAGTCGGCATCCCGACGTGTCATCCATAAATCAGGCGAAAAAACATCTGCGTAACAACCAACGGAATGTTTTCTGTCGCACCATTAGCGTGTTGTATTCACTGAAGATGGACGCGGTCGAACATGGCATGCTCAGCACTAGTCAGCATCGACTATCCATTCTCGACAAATGAGAACGGTCAGGAATTCTTCAAAGAAGGCAGGGATAGTGATTTGGTTAGTGCCGATGATCTTTGAAGTTATTGCATACAGAAAACCGGAACGCGATTGTTGAAAGTGGAAGCCGCGCATCAGAGTGGTTCAATGAACTATGTAGATTCAAAGAAATGGAAAGCATATATCCCGCTCACATTTTGGATGGAAGGAATCTTTTGCCAATCCTTCGGCGCGGATTCTATAGGTATATGTTGAGTGTATGACGGACAGTACTGGTAGCAGGAGAGGATCCCACAGAGATCTACTGTACACGGCTCATTTTTTCGTGGCTGCTGGCCCATAGCCCGGGCAGATAGCGCCATCATTGTTGTAGGGGGAACAAGAAGTCGGTCAGTGTGACTGGAAGATGAATCATCTCAACCAAGCTAAACTAGGTCTAACTACTCACCGACGTCTATAGACTTTAGACCGTTCAAGGTATTCACTCGAACTCTTTCCTACTTTTGATTAACGTGTCCCTTGTTGATCAAAAATACTTGGCCGGTTTGCAAAACGGTTTGTATGAATATCGGCATTGTACTGGTAAGTGGTTTATGAGGAGAATGTTAGATGGAAGAATATCAATACCTCATTCGGCAATAGCTTGGCTAGGAGTCTTGTGGCGGTACAGTAGCGAGGAACTCGAAGGAAATTTCAAATTTTAATTCTGCACGACTACCACGTGACCGTGAATACTTATTACTCATTCAAATTGTACGCTCAACCACAACCAGACCACAACCATTGCCAACTTCGTTTGATGTCGCGTATACCTCAGACCGCTCGTGCCAAAACGCCGACTCCTACCCCTTTGAAATCAAGGGCTGTGCCGTCCCCAGTGCCGGCTAGAGCTCGCACAAAGTCTGCTACAGGTCGTTCTACGCCTTCCAAATCTGCAGTGAAAGATGATTCACCACCGGCCGTACCGACCTTAAGCGTCAAGGAAGCTATAGCTTTGAAGCGCGCTGAAGCCAAGAAGGCACAAGAAAGAGCTCTAAATGCTTCTCTGAACGATTTGTCTTCCTTGGAAGACGCAATACCTTCCATCTCTGGCGCTGTGGTAGAAGAGGAGGATGCCCTAGGTCGCTGGTCAGTGCGGGAAACAATCGAACGGGGTCGAAGCTCAGGTGATTGAAGCTTCTCTATGTCTTTGTCTTACTGAATGAACTTAGGATATCATATAAAGGTGTTGTGAATTTAACAGCGCGGTCCTTACCCTGCATCCCATCTGCCCTGTTCGAAATACATTTGGGCATAACCCCAGATCCTCTAAAATCTGTTCCAAATGAGCCAAAGCTGCCGCCTTCGGATACAGCTCCTGCGCGACACGGTGGAAAGCGCGACAATCCGGTCTGGTTTGAGGCGCGGGACCTCACGACTTTGAAAGTGTGGAGTAATGATATCGCGGAAATCCAGCACGAAATATCCATGTTTGGATCTCTCAAGGTTCTTGATGTACGTCCTTAGGCTCATTCTTGTAACATAAATGCTAATTTTTTTTTTGCCAGTTACGCAAGAATCAGATAACATCCCTCCCGAAAACATTTGGAGACTTGACCAGATTAACGACATTGGATTTGTCGCACAACTCCCTTACTTCTCTCCCTTCCAACATTTTCACCTTCCCTGAGCTTTCGGTCCTCAACATCTCGCACAATCATTTCACTTCGTTACCTTGCAATGCTCCGTTTGTGTCTTCATCGGGCAAAAAACAGAACAGTTCGAGCGGTGGCTTCTTCGGTCCTGTAATCGCTCGCTCATCTATCCCACTACCCAAGCTAGTCAGCCTTGATGCATCTCATAACAAGATTGCTGCAGAGGCCATCGACCCCGAGATACCAACAGCTCTTGTCAAGATAAACCTCTCGTTCAACCCTCTCGGCAATTCCGCCGCCTTTATGAAGAATCTATCCAGGCTCCCAAATCTTCAAGAACTCCGAATGGAACAGGCTGATATCGGAGACGAGTCTTTTCTCGAAGATATCAACTCTTCATCAAAACCCTCTTTCCCTCGACTTCGTATTCTTGATCTGGGCGAAACTCGGGTCACCACAGATACCATTAAAGCCGCTGTACAAAACTTCCAACCACAACGTGAGATCAGCCTTGATCTGACTACAGAGAATCCACCTGAAGGAGTTATACTCGTGCTCGTTGGCAAAAAAGTTGTTCGTGAGGCGTGGGAGATCGAAGCTGAGCGTAAAGCGAAAGCTCGTGCTGCCAAGTTTGCTCAAGAGGAGGGAATCGAATGGGGTAATAGCCCACGCAGGCCAGTCAACAAGTCGTCGGGCTCAAGCTCAGGCGTGGTAGAGAAGGAAGCTTGGGAGATAGAAGCTGAGCAGGGTTTACTAACGGAAGGCGGGAAACGAAGAGCTAAAGCGCAGGCAGCAGCAGCAGCAGCAGGCACTTCTGGATCTACCTCGGCTTCTACGGCCAAGAGGCCAGTATCAAAAGCAGAGATTGTGAAAGAAGCTTGGGAAATTGAAGCGGAACAGGGTTTGCTTACAGAAGGTGGCAGACGACGAGCTCGAGCTGCGGCCCTGGCTGCCGAGGCGAAAGAGAAGGAAAAGGCAGCATTATCCACTTCATCACCTGCTCCTTCTCTAGCAAACTCCCAGTATTATACTCGTGCAACTAATGCGCTTGCTCTACCCGCATCAACTCCTCCTTCAAAAGCGATCAGCCACGGCAGAGCTTTTTCATTCAATCCTTCTTCCTCCGCATTCACTGGATCCCCTTCTCCAAATGATTTTGCTGTGCCGCTACCCTCTGCACCTTTAGCCGAAATCGCTGCTCAACCTTTCGCTCTTACTCTGAGAGTTCTCACGCTCAACAACCGTCGCGCAGACCGGTCATTCACTCTTCCAGCCTCATACGGATCAGCTCTACTCCCTAATCTCGAAGAACTCGACTTGGAAGGATGTAATTTCGCTGACAACGTCTCCGTCGCGCGCATTCACTCATCTCCTGAAGGAAGCAGTCCAAATCGATCCAGTGAACCACTCGTGCCTCTTCTCGCATCCCTCTTTCCAAGCTTACGTATCCTAAATCTCTCCTACAATACCCTCACCAGCGCTTGTCTCACAACCGATACACTTTCCGCCCTTATCCTTGAAGCCCCCCATCGCAAGGGTCTCAAACAACTCATTTTACGCGGGAACAAGTTGACAGAGCTTGATGGCTTTCAGGGCTTGGCGGAGATGTTCAAAGGAAATCGGGACGTCCCTGGGTGGAAATTAGACGAGCTAGATTTGAGGGATAATGATATTGGAAGGTTACCGGCAGAATTGGGTATGTTACCATTGGATGTATTTTTGGTTGACGGTAATGCGTGAGTGCTGCTCTTGCCATTTCAGTTTCTTTTCTGACTTGTTCCGGTTGAAGATTCCGCGTTCCTCCTCGAAGAATTTGGGAACGGGAGGGCACAAAAGGTTTGTTGAGCTGGTTAAGGGGCAGGATGGAATGAGCGCTCGGTGGTTGGTCTTTCTCCTTGTTCTGGACGGATATCACTGATGCCAATGGATCTAGTCAAGTAAGCTTACAAAACCTAACTACGATAATAATTATGCCTCGTCAACGTGTGGGAGCGCCCTACAAATAATATGACAAGTTTCGCTTTTTTATTATCTACGTAGTAAAGTGATCTGCCCAATGCCTCCGTACTCCTTCACCCAACGCATGTCTCGGAAACTGGTCCTTTTCTCGACAGATGATGATCGCATGACTATTCCGTGTTGGATGGATCCACGTCAAATGCTTTCGTACAGGCAGCTGGTTGAGATCCACGACCATCCGTTGCTGCGCCGCAGAAAGATTTGAGGTTATCGTCATCGGAGGCTGTTTTCTCGATATCGGTGCCGTCTTCACTTCTGCGACTGTACTAGTTGTATCTGGGGTTGTGGAAGTAGACGTGTTATTTGGCGTAGGTTGCTCAAGTATGTCCATCATCGTATGGTCTAGGGTAGCAAAGATCTGTGCTAATTTCTCTTGCGCGGACATCGACGCTCTCTCAAGGCTTTTTACGCGAAACCCAGAAGAACGAGTATTGAGTGCGAATGTGAGGGGTAGCAGTACGATCACCACTGGAATTATGATAGGGAACAAGGCCATGAGGATCTGAACTGGGAATTGAGAACGACGACAAAGAGACAGTATATGAAATCTACCAGATTGAACGGAAAATTCCATTGAATGAATGGACCCATAAAAGGAAGAGGTTTCCAAGCTTCAAAATGCTCTGAACAGGAGGAAGATATCTTGTTCTCTCTATCGTCCCTAAGTGTCCAGCTCTTGAGCATCGGAAAGTAATGAGTGAAATTCGCTGTCAGTGATTGGAACCATAGAATCATTGAGGAGGAAAACCTATGCATTGAGGGTACGTACACTTGGATGTCATCTATGTGGGCCCCAAATGGATCTAGGAGTTCAAAAGCACCTGATACGTATGGTACCATTCTATCATGCACGCTGAAGATTTCATAAGTATGCTGTATAATGTGAAGGATAAGACACGCAGCTCCTACGTACGCATTTACATATATGTCGATATTCTGGAATGAGTTCAATGCCTTCCAAAAGACGAAGTCTCAGGAAAAGGCGTCAGTTGCAGACTATGCTAGGATTGAAGCAGGACCTTTATCCGCCATTACCTCGAGCAATGGACGTCCAGTTCCCCCCCAGCGATCAAGACAATACAGCTGCTTCCCTGTGTTTCCCAGCATTCGAGAGCCAACACATCGAGAAAGGTAAGAGAACAAGGACTGCTTGACGTCTGGGATCCCTATGTGTGGCGTCGCAAACGTGGCAAAATTCATAGGCTGAACAGTATCGAAGAAGTGTTTAGCATAAAAGATACTTCAGGTGAAAAAGAATAGTCGACTCCAAGTTTGTCATTTTTGAAGAGCTCACTTACGCTGGACTGGACTCTCTGACTCGAAGCTAATGTGAATGACTGATTGTGTATCTGTCTGACCTCGTCTACCCTACCGTATGCTTACTGTACTCTACAAACAAACAGATACCAACATGATAATAGATAAGATACCTGATTAGATAGCGGACTCCTAGATCCCCTACTCCATGTGCCCCCACTTAAAAAATGGCGGCGCCCTCGTCGCCTACACTCCGGCCCTGGACTCCTCCCTCCTCCGAATCACCTCCTGCTGCTCCCTAGCTAGTTTCGTGCCCATCCGAGGTTTGAACTCGCGCAACTGTTACGATCACTTCTTTTCCATCTTATCTTTTTCCTTATCTCTTGTCTTATCTTTTATCTTTTGTCTTATCCTCTATCTCCCTTATCCTATATCTTGTCTTATCCTGTCACCTGACCTATTATTCATGCTTACTGATACAACATGCGCTTTTCATTTACTTATATTAAACACAGCAGTCTTACAACACATATACAGCATGACGATTGAGCTTTCAGTACTTACACATTGCTTTACTTATGTTCTACTCATGTTTACCACTAACCCAGGGCATTGGGCATTACTAGGGCAGAGGGTTGTTTACTTGTATATAAGCTGTAGTTACTTGCTGTATTTCCTTAGCTTTGATCTCGTCTATCCTACCTGGTTTAGCCCAGAACTTTGCTTGTTTCCTTTATTGTTCCGCCAACTGAGGTTTTCTTGAGTGTGACGCCTGGTGATACCTGTCACTAGAACCAGTCGCTGACAGCAACCTCCGTGCCGCGAACTGTTTACCTTCAATCAGTTGTCCGTCGGTTGTCTGTAATGTATAGGAGTTAACGTTCCGCGCTACGACTCGATAGGGTCGAGACCATTTCGGAATGATCTTTTTGATAGTCTTGAAAGTATAGTCTAGGTCACTTCGATAGACCTGTACTAAGTCACCTTTTTCAAAAACCACCTCCCTTCCCTCTTTCTTCAACACTCTTTGATCGAATACCCTCTTCTGCTTCACCGCGTGACACACAAACGAGCCGTACCCATCCAATTGCTGTTGTTCCACATAAGCCCTTTGAACTTCTACCTGTTGCGGTTGAAGAATCGAGGTAGCGTCTATGACTGGAGTCCTACGTGTGTTGACTACCGCACCCAGAAGGAGCTCGTTTGGGGAGAACTTGACTGACAGCAAGATACGGTTGTTGATGATCCGCACCGCTTCGTCAAGGTATTCCGGCCATTTCTCCAGGAGCGTTTCCCAGTTCATTTCCTTGAACTCCTCCGAGTCTTCGCCCAGCTTCGGCGCACACAGACGTTTCAGAACGTGGAGCAGTATTTTGTTGGTGCCCTCCACTAAGCCATTGACCCAAGGTGAGTATGCCGGTGTGAGATGTTATTTGGTACCCCATTTGGCGCATAGCGCTTCCACCTCCTTGTTGGCAAAGTGTGACCCATTATCGGTCATGAACGTTTCAGGCGGGAGGTATCCGTTAAACAGGGAAGTTAGGCTAGACGTCGTTGTGGCTCCTGAACCTGCGACCTTGAATTTGAAGGCCTATACGCGCTGGGAGTATGTATCTAGGTACAAACCTACGGTCTTGTACCCCCCTTTACCTTTTGACATTGACAGATAATCCCCCACCAGCAGTTCGAACGGGTGGCATCTTGTGATGGGGTTGAGTAGTGCGTGGATGTGGGCGGCGCCGAAGTTTTTGCATTCCGGGCAGTTGGTAATGGCCTCCATGACTGACTCATCCAGTTTCGGGCTCCATATCCTGTCCATTAGTGCCAGCTTTACCGTGTCTCGTCCCCAATGGCCTGCATCACCATGTTGCTTCCTGGCTAGTTCAACGGCCTCCTTTCGCGTGATGCATTCTACTCTTGCTCGCTCTCGTATTCCTTTATTGCCGCCTACCTTCCACAGTCTGTTACCTTCCACCATATAGCGAGCAGCTTTGTGCTTAGCCCTCTGCTTTGCTTTATCGTCCATGGAATCTTCCAGCACCTTCAGCGCATTTATTACCTCCAGGAACACAGGTTCTTCCACAAAATGTTCTGACAAGGCTCCCCAGTCTGTTACCTCTGCGCCTTCCATTATCCCTTCAGCGGGACTCACCCTGAAGACATCGTTGATCAGCCCCATAACGGCCTCCCAGTCTTTGCTGACAGTCTACTCACTCCCATCACCTACCACCCGGTCCTGACCTTCCCACATTCTACTCAATCCGTCCGCCACCACATTTAACTTGCCTGGAATATGTCTTACGTCCACAATGTGGTGAGCTAACACTCCGTCCCATCTGCTGTGAGCTGCATTCAGCTTGTCATTGGCGATGACGTCCCGCAGTGCCTGACAGTCTGTCTCCATTTCGACAGGGAAACCCCAGATCATGTCCGAAAATTTGTCCAGCCCAAACTTTAGCGCCGCAAATTCCAGCAAGAACGGCTTGTAGTTCTGCTCAGAGGTCAACATCCTTTTCGATGCGATGCCTACAGGGTGGGTTTTGTAGGTTGTGGTTCCGTTTGGGTGTACCACCTCAAAACGTTGGGCAACTACCGCAGCGAAGCCTTCCTTGCAACTGTTGGTGGTCACAATGAAACTGGAACCATCCCACCGGGGCGCCTTCAGAACTGGCTCCGTAACCAGCGCCTTTTTCAGTGCCAAGAAAGCTTTAGTGTGGTCTAGGGTCCACCTGTGAGTGAGTTTGAATGATTCCATGGCTTTTCAGTACGTAGATTTCGTGTAATTCTGTGGCAGAGGAACAGACTTCAGTAAATTTCGCAGGGGGCCTTCAATGCGGGTGTAATTGCGTATCAAGTCTCTGAAATGACCCGTGAGTCCTACAAACGATGCAAGGTTCAATGCATCTTCTGGCTGCTTCCATTCAACAATCGCGGTGAGTTTTGCTGGGTCCACTGTAACAACATCCTTGCTGATCTTCCCTCCTGCAAAGATACCCCCGGACATGAAGAACTCTGACTTCACGGCTGATAGAGACAGGTCCTGAGAGCGGACTCGGTCTAGGATTTGTCTGAGCTTCGCAAACATGCTGTTGAAGTCATCATCTGCTGAACCGCCGTCATCGACAAACAGCTCAATGGTACTGTCAGCAATCAAATCGTCCAGATGGAGTGCGGTCATTTTTGCAAAAGTCGATGGAGCTCCAGTGAGACCAAAAGGGAGCTTTGCACACCAGAAGTAGCCTTTGCCCTCCACATAGAACGCCATGTAAGGACGGGATTCCCACTCTACTTTGCATGCGTAAAACCCCAAAGCGAAGTCAAATAGGCAGATGTAGGTGTGGCCGCTCAGTGACTGCTGCTTAGATCTGATGTTTCCCTGGGGCATTGGTGCAATCTTGGTGAGTTTATTGACTGCCATAAAATTCTGACAGATTCTCCATTTTGCCAGTTTAGCTGGCTCTGCGCGCTCTGATGGCTCCGAAGGCTGTATTGGGTGAGTGGGAAGATCAAATGATGCGGGAAGACCCACAGCCACGCACTCATTGTTCAGCCTGTACATCAGCTCTTCCACTGTAAGTCCCATCCCTTTGTGGGCTTTCTGTGCTAGCGTCAATGGCGACACGCATTTCACATCCTCTGGGTTACATCTCTCAATCACACCGGCTTCAAGGAGTTCGTCGACCTTTGCATGCAAGTATTTGCATTGGGGTGGAGTGAGAGATTTCTGCCTTACTTTTTTTGGGAAGGTTGCCCCCTCAGGTATGTTCAGATGATGGACTGCACCCTTCACTGGCCTGACTTCACCCACCGACAGCCCAAAACAGTCTGCATACGCACTTAAGCAGCATCCTCCCTGCGCATCCATCGCATTTCGCGGAGCCATTCCTCCAGCTCAACTTCTGTTACCTTCCATTCCTCCCCATCGTCATTCATTCCCCCTTCCAGGATGCCTTTGGACGTGCACAGCTCAGTGCGGGCCTGTGTTAGATCTTCATCGGGCACTTCCTCGATCTGTGGTGCATAGCATCTGCCCGATGGTTTGGCCTTGGGTTGGTGCTGTCTCGAACCGTTAGTAACAAGGTTTGGCTTATTACAAGGGGTTTCGACAACTTCCCTGTCCAGCGGGGTTAAGGTCTTCACAGTAACCCCGCCAGCTGGTTCCACGCTTTCTTCAAGAACCGCGTGCACTTGGGCAGCTGGCTTCTGTGCTCCAGCCTGGGTTTGGGTTGCGGAGGAACGATGGCTCCTAGCCCACCATTGAATACCTCCCTCCTGTCATGAAGTACGCTGCCCCTATCATTTTCCTTTTCTCACCGTCTCTACGCCCTTATTTGTACGATACATCACTCCATCACTTTCACGTCCCACCATTGTCGAACCCTCATCGATTACTGATCCACCTGACCCCCTTCATCGATTACTGATCCATCAGCTACCCTTCTCCTTCTACCGGCTTCTGCCACCTTCTTTATTCTCAAACTGTACAGTATTACATCGTCAGTTCCCGCAGACCGGATTGCGTATATAAAGCCAGCCCCCCACTACCTGGTCCCTTATCTTGACCTCTCTGTCATTATCTTGGGACCAGGTACGTGCTTACTTACTAGTACCCACAACTACAATACTAATATAACTCTGTCATTATCTTGGGACCAGTCTGTCTCTGCTCCGCTTAGTCGCTCCGCATTATCGCTCTGCTTAAAGTCACTCCGCCTCCCTGCTCCGCTTAGTCACTCCGCCGCTGCCGCTTTGTGACATTAGGTCAAGATTTATTACTGCACTGACAGCCTACCGATAAGGTTGTCCTTGCAGGATCCATAGACACCACGTCTTCCCCAGTCCCGCCCGATTCTGAAACACCCGCTGCCCTTATAGACTGCTCTGCTCTCCAACACGCACTTGACACCAGAGATCAGCACCACGCCCACAACAACAACGAAAATTGGCGCGATTGCCAGTCTCAACCTTGCCCCAACGCCCTTCCCAACTCAATCCAAGAGCCGATTACTGTGAGCAATATAACCTTCCTGCCCATTCCCCAACCCCGATTGCCTACTCCTATCATGTCGACTCCCATTCCGCCTGTCACACCAGCCCCACCCGCCTCTGCAGAAGATCTCATGACTCAGCTCATTAAACAAGTAGCCGGTCTTGCTACAGCCATGGAGGAACGCTCATCCTCCAAGTCTAGCATGAACAAACCCGAGGTATTCAAGGGTAAAGACAGTAACGAAGCACGACGTTTTAGAGCTCAGTTCCAGAACTGGGCATCAGAACAGCCTGATCTTTCCAACAGTCAGGCAAAGCTTATTAAATCGGCTTTAGGCTTCTTCACAGAAGGTGCTGGAGACTGGGCAACTCCCCATTTGTTGAATTTCGATGCGGAGAATCCCCCTTTTGAAGGCGATTGGCAGAAGTTTCTCACAGAATTCCGCCAGCGGTTTGAATCGATAGACCCAGGTATGGAAGCCCGTAACGCGATCCAATCCCTGAAGCAGGGTAAAGGGCAGACGGTAGCAGAGTTTGCTCAGAAATTCCAGGACATTGGGAGTCGGACTGAGATGTCTGACATTGACTTAAAGGAACGCTTCTACTATGCCCTACTTCCGGAGATACGACAGAATCTGATCACGGTAAACATTGGTCAAGGAGCTGCTCAAACCCTCAAGGAGGCCATCACACGGGCTGTATCAGTGGATGTCTACTTGCATGACCCCACCCTGACTGGTCGAAGCGCTGGACCTACCCGCTCCTATGTGACCCCTGCCGACCCCCATGCCATGGATATCGATGCCACCCACACCAGTAATGGGAATACGAGGGAAGCTTTCCTGGCCCGCATGCGGGGACGATGCTTCGGCTGTGGTACTCAAGGTCATGTCAAGCAAAACTGCCCCCACCGAGAAACTACCTGCCGCTACTGTGGACGTCGAGGACATCTGGAAGCAGTCTGCCAAGACAAGTTCATGGGACTTGGACGAGACCGAGGCCGACGCCAGCAACCTCGGCGCCAGCAGATATCAGCTACGGGATCCGCGCCTTTCTCCCTGTTCCCAAATGAATCTGTCCAGATTGCCGCCTCGACCCCAACTCCCGTACTGGCTACTGTACCTGCTACTCCGAGCCCCCCTAACCAGGACTTCTCCAACCAGATTGGTCAAATAAGGGAATTACTTGATCGAGCTAATGCTATGTCCTCCTCGTCCTCTGGCTTTCAACAGGGTTTTTAAAGAGGGTACCCGCCTCGGCTGCACCGAGAGTACCCCGTAATCAGTTTACTATGTTCGCTACCTCTTCGTATGACTCGCTCCCATCATGTACAATATCGTCGATCCGGGAATTAAATTCCAGCTCCCCACATTTTCGAATTCATGCGAGACTAAGAGGAAGGAACCATAGTATAACAACTGCAGCCATGGTAGACTGTGGAGCTACCGCCCTGTTTCTAAACCAAGACTTTGCCACCCGGAACCGTGTAAGATGTGTTCCACTCCAGAAGCCAATTGACGTGTTCAATATTGATGGCACCCCTAACCGAGCTGGAAGAATCACCCACTTTGCACGCCTAGCACTCACAGTAGATAATCAGGAACGGTGGATGGACTTCCTGATCACCAATCTAGGCGGAGAGGATATCATCCTGGGACTCCCCTGGCTACGGAAGGTAAACCCCGAGATCGACTGGGAAAAAGGACGACTTTCAGTAAAACCCCCTCGAGTAACTATAGAAGAAGTCCAAGACGAGGAGACTTCATACCGGCACCTAGCCGCTGCTAACACAGAGAACCCAATCCCTGAACTCCCAAACCCAGAACCCCCTCATTTTGAGGCGTCACTGGAAGCGACCCGGGAAGACAGTGAACCAGCTATGGTGAAGGAATCTCCGATACACCGAATCCGAGCCAATCACAAAACCCGTCGGGCATGGGTTAAAGCAGGAATCCTAGAGGAACAGAGCGAGGAAGTCTGGTGTGCGGCGGGATTCACTTACTCCCAGCAGCTAGCAGAGGAAGCCAACCGAGACAAACCTGTTAAAACCTTCGCAGAAATGGTCCCTGAGCAATACCGTGAATTCAAGAAGGTCTTTTCAGAATCTGCCTCCGAACGACTACCGGCTCATCAACCCTGGGACCATACAATCGATCTCTTACCTGGAGCACCGGCAACCATGCGCACCAAGATCTACCCCATGTCCCTAAACGAGCAGGAGGAGCTGGATCGCTTCCTGGAAGAAAATCTGCGGAAAGGCTACATTGTTCCCTCTAAATCACCCATCTCGTCCCCAGTCTTCTTTGTTAAGAAGAAGGATGGGAAACTCCGCTTCGTACAGGACTACCGGAAACTGAACGAATACACTGTGAAGAACCGCTACCCCCTCCCCCTGGTTGCTGATATTATCAGTCGACTTCAAGGGGCCCGATATTTCACCAAGTTTGACGTCCGCTGGGGGTATAACAATGTTCGAATTAAGGAAGGTCACGAATGGAAAGGAGCTTTTGCAACCACACGAGGGCTGTTTGAGCCTAAGGTTATGTTCTTTGGTCTCACCAACTCCCCTGCAACGTTCCAAGCACTCATGAATGCGATATTTGCAGACCTTATAGCAGCTGGAAAGGTAGCGGTTTACCTGGACGATATCCTCATCTTTAGCAGTGACCTTCAGGAGCACCGACAAGTGGTACGGGAAGTACTAACCCGGCTCGAGAAACATGACCTGTACCTACGACCGGAGAAGTGCGAATTTGAACAGCAGCAGATTGAATACCTAGGCCTTATTATATCGGAAGGGGAGGTGAGAATGGACCCGGTAAAGGTAGCTGCAGTTCGCGACTGGCCAGCCCCCACTAACCTTCGAGAGCTACGAGGGTTCCTCGGATTTGCTAACTTCTATCGGCGCTTCATCCGGAACTTTGCAAGGATAGCCAGGCCCCTGAATGACCTCACTCGGAAAGACATATCCTTTACCTGGATGGACACCCAGCAGAAAGCATTCGATACCCTCAGAGAAGCCTTCATCTCCGCACCCATCTTAGCCCTGTGGACTCCGGACAGACCGACCCGAATTGAGGTAGACGCATCAGGCTTTGCCACCGGCGGCGCCCTCATGCAGCAGCAAGAGGATGGCCAGTGGCATCCCGTCGCTTTCAGATCAGCCTCAATGCAACCAGCGGAACGGAACTACGAGATCTATGACCGGGAAATGTTAGCCATCATAGAAGCGTTGAAGGACTGGAGGAACTTCCTAGAGGGACTACCCCAGCCATTTGACATCATCACTGACCATTCCAACCTCGAGTTTTGGCGCACAGCTCAAGACCTCACCCGTAGACAAGCTCGCTGGGCTCTATACCTCTCACGGTTTGACTTCCACATGATCCACCGCCCCGGTAGAACAAACACTCAGGCAGATGCTCTCTCTCGTATGGCAGCCCACCAGGTACTAGACAATGAGGATAATCGACAGCAGACGGTCCTTAAGCCCAACCACTTCACCAAAATTGCAGCCTCTATCCTACGGAACCCCTTAGAGGATCGCATCCGGAAAGCCTCACAACGGGAAGCACAGGTACTGGAAGGTCTCAAAACAGTCAAAGAGCATGGACTACAGCGCTTGGCTAACGGGATCGCCGAATGGGAGGAGGACAACGGCCTGGTCTATTACCGAGGACGAGTATACGTACCCCCGGACGATGATTTACGCACGGAAGTACTGCGTCAATGCCATGACCATCCCACGGCTGGACACCCTGGACTCCATGGAACACTTGATCTAGTTAGCACCCACTTCTGGTGGCCAACACTGCGATCCTTTGTGGAGAAGTACGTAGAGGGATGTGAGACGTGCGCACGCAAAAAGATTCAACGACACCCACGAGCTGTGACGCAGCCATTAGACGTACCTTCCGGTCTATGGGAAGAGGTAGGAGTGGACCTGATAACGCAATTGCCTAACTCCCAAGGATACGACGCAGTCCTCGTTTGCACAGATCTCTATGGGAAACAAATTCATGCCCTCCCATGCACTAGCTCCATCACTGCGGAAGGCGTTGCTGACATCTACTACAGGGAAATCTTCCGTCTCCACGGGCTCCCTCTCCACTTCAAGTCTGACCGCGGGCCTCAGTTTGCAGCCAAACTCATGCGATCTCTACTCGCTAGACTGGGAATAAAATCAGACCTTACATCCGGCTACCGTCCTCAGTCCAACGGTCAAACCGAACGCGCCAACCAAGAAGTAGAAAAGTACATTCGACTCTATGTAGGTCGTCGGCAGGATGACTGGGCAGAACATCTCCCCATGGCGGAGTTCGTAATCAACTCGCGAACCCATTCTGCACTTGGCATGTCCCCATTCGAGCTTACCTACGGATACCTCCCCTTGTTTAACATTCCAGTTGGACAGCGCAGCGGGATCCCGGCGGTGGATGACCGCATACAGATACTCCGAGAAGCCCGACAAGATGCAGGGGCCGCCTTGCACTTAGGGAAGAAGCAACAGAAAGAAGGATATGAACGAGGAAAACGGAAGGCTCACCAGTTCAAAGTCGGAAATTTTGTTTGGCTCAGTGCGGAGGACATCAACCTCCAACTATCCAGTGAAAAGTTAGGAGATCGACAACTTGGCCCTTACCGCATCCTGGAGAAAATCGGACCACTGGACTACCGCCTTGACCTCCCCATCTCCCTTGACCGCATTCACCCTGTCTTTCATGTTGACAAACTCTATCCCTGGAAAGGGAACACTATCAATGGACAAATACCAACACCACCGGAGCCGGTATATCTAGAAGATGAAGATGAGCCGGAGTACGAAGTTGAGGAGATCTTGGACAGTCGGGTTCGGTGGAAGAGGTTGGAATACCTGGTTAAGTGGAAGGGTTACGATGCAGGACATAACTCATGGGAACCAGCACCCAACCTTAGCCGCGCGCCAAAGATTGTTCGAGCATTCCACAAGAAACATCCCTCAGCAGCTAAAGCTTGACCATCGAGGGCAATGGTCATAAGGAGGGAGGTAATGTCATGAAGTACGCTGCCCCTATCATTTTCCTTTTCTCACCGTCTCTACGCCCTTATTTGTACGATACATCACTCCATCACTTTCACGTCCCACCATTGTCGAACCCTCATCGATTACTGATCCACCTGACCCCCTTCATCGATTACTGATCCATCAGCTACCCTTCTCCTTCTACCGGCTTCTGCCACCTTCTTTATTCTCAAACTGTACAGTATTACATCGTCAGTTCCCGCAGACCGGATTGCGTATATAAAGCCAGCCCCCCACTACCTGGTCCCTTATCTTGACCTCTCTGTCATTATCTTGGGACCAGGTACGTGCTTACTTACTAGTACCCACAACTACAATACTAATATAACTCTGTCATTATCTTGGGACCAGTCTGTCTCTGCTCCGCTTAGTCGCTCCGCATTATCGCTCTGCTTAAAGTCACTCCGCCTCCCTGCTCCGCTTAGTCACTCCGCCGCTGCCGCTTTGTGACACCTCCAGTTTCCTTCTTTCCCATGTAGCACAATCGACTCCTTCCGGTAGTTGTGTACCGCCAAGAACTGTTCAAGGAGTGGCTTCCCAAAGAGGAATTTCCAACTCCCACCACTGTCAAAGACCTTGGGTTCCCCGTCTACTTCCGCTCCGTTGACGCTAATTCGACCCGCCCAACTCTGTTTGCCATTCTGAACTTTCTTTGCATTAGTCCCCACCCTCCGATTTTGGTTCTTAAATTCTTGTAAACCTTCGTGTCCATTGCCGCTACCATCGCCTCCACTGCTGCTTGCTTCCCTTCACAGTCTTCCAGACTGATGCCCATTGAAAATGGGACACTAACGTGGCTTTCGCCATTGCGAACGCTGTACACCTCAAGAATATTGGATTCGTCCAAGAAAGATTGTACACTGTTCACAACTGACATATTACCTAGGGTCAAACGTTTGCCACTCAGAATGACAACCCTTGCCCCATTTCCCGAGTCTACCATACCCTTGAAGATCGCTTCGGGGCCTACGAGCTGCACTGCGTTCACCCGCGCCGGTTTACCCCCTAGCTCCCTCTGGCAGTAGGCTCTCCAATCCGACTCTACTGGTGGAATTGTCCCTGGCCTGGGGCAGGGAACTTCAAACCTGTGTCGCGGGCTCCCACATCTGAAGCATTCTCCTGAGCAAACAGCCTCCGTCCCCAGTTTCAATGGAACGATGGTAATTTTGGACAGGGCCCCATCCACCCCATGCCTAGATGCCCACTCCAGTAGTTCTGCCTTCCATGCCACGATTCCTTCAGGTGTATTAGGGTGCTGCACTTTCACTGCGATGCCCCTACGCAGGGCGCCCTTCTGCAAGTCATCCAGCGCTGTGAATAGCCGACAAGGTCTGCGTGTTCCTGTATTTGCTGTGTACGCTGGTCGCGCTCGACTTGGAGAAGGTGAGGGGGGGGCTAGTGATCCGAGTTGCTGCAAAGGACGTTGCGAGCTTGGTTTGGGGCGTTTCCGGAATTACCAGTGGGACCACCTTGCTAGCCTCATGTTCTGCTTCCACTTTCAGAACACTCCATTTCACCTTCTTGATAGCATCCGTAAACTCCATCCAGGTGTTGTGCTCCTCGTTGACCATCTTCTTCAATGCGTAGGGTAGGTTCTTCCACACCGTTCCGATTGACTGTTTTGTCTTTTCCACTTCTGCACCTTTTGCCAGGTGCAACAGGCAATCAGCCCACCACTGGTGGTAAGGTTGATTGGTGTCATTGCTTGTTGTCATTATCTGCTCGTGAGTGATTCGCTCTGCCTCTAAGCTGGTGAGGTACGACTTTGCTGACTTTTTTTCCTTCTTCTGCGATGGGAAGCAGAGGTGGAACTTTGTCTTGAACCCTTCCCAGCAGCCGGTACGGTCAGTGGCCGCTAGGTCCTCCATGTACCATTCCCAAGCCCGGGAGTCGCGTTCGAGGTAAGGCTTAATGCGGCTAGCCAGGTCTGCTCGCAGTGTCATTAGCTCTGTCATCCGGACCTCGAAATCCTGCAGAAACGTTGCTGGTTGGATTGGATTGTCTGGGTCTCCAGAGAATCGGGTTAAAGGTTGCTGAGTAGCCATGGGTCTTTGGTGGGTTTTGGGAGCTAAAGGCTGAGCCTGTTGTCTTGTTGTAGGGCTCGGTGATGGTGACTGTTGCTTTGAAAAATTTTTTACTGGTGAATTCAGAGGCGTTAAATCATTGAAGTCGGATTCGCTGTCTGTGCTACGGGCAATGGGTCTCATCGTTGGTCTGTCGTCGGTGTCGGAGAGGGTTGTCGAAGTGAAATGACTGTCGGATCCGCGTATTGGAGCCAGGATGCTGGCTGTATCCAGTGTTTGACTGTCAAGAATGGATCAAGGGTACTGTATTGACTTTTTCTGGTCTGTGGCTCAAACCGCTGTTGTCACCAAGATGGACTGGACTCTCTGACTCAAAGCTAATGTGAATGACTGATTGTGTATCTGTCTGACCTCGTCTACCCTACCGTATGCCTACTGTACTCTACAAACAAACAGATACCAACATGATAATAGATAAAATACCTGATTAGATAGCGGACTCCTAGATCCCCTACTCCAACGCCAGAACATAGCAGGCATAAAGACCACCAAGACTATATCCCGTAATGGAGAATTTGGTTACACGATCACCTTCAGAAGATATCTTGCGGAAAGCTTCTTGTATCTACCACAGTTGTCTGTTCATAACGTTTCCCGTCAAAAATGTGGCCCACATGAATGAAATTTATGGATCGAAGGTCAACAATTCACCTCTTCTGCCGCTCGTTCAGGCCCCCAGTCGATTCCATCAAAGGTTCTACTTCCTTTATTCGCCTCAATCAGAAGAAGCTGAACTTGTTTTTGAGATTCAATAGCAAGCTCAGAGTCTGATTTTGGTGGGCAGTGTCGAGCAGAGAAGACACAAACGGCGGGTTCTAGATGTTTCGTTGATCCCCAAAGTCCATGAAGGAGAACGTGGAGATGGATGTCCATAAGGCCGACAGTGCATGTATTACTTCACGAGTGCATTGTTATAAATGCCTTTTATTTATAACACGCAGAATCTTACAGGAGAAGAGCTGACATTTTCCTTCGGCTTCGGCATTGTACCGAGTGTAGATAGGTACTCCAATAACATGAGTTCCCGGCTGGTTCCAGTATCTGATACTCAAGTTTTATTTTGAACCTATCGACGCTCCCTGAAAACCAGTCTGTAATGGGAATTCTTAGCAAGTCAACGTCGGAACGATGGAGTGAAAACCAATAACTCGCCCTATCAACTAAGTTGAAGACACCAGCATTCTGAATCTTCAAGGTTGGAAGAGCTTTCGCCATTGTAAAAAGTGTAATTACCAGGATCCGAAAAAAGTCCTTCACCGACTCTGAAGGAGGAGGTCCTTGTAGGGATCAAACGGTTGTGTTTTGTGAGATCAGATTGCATTGATGCGAGGTTAATGCGTGATGTTATCATATCCGAAATACTGTATTGAATATAAAAGTTTCCCGAGTTCATGTATGAATTAGGTTATCTGTCTGTCCGTTTACAGTTCACGAGTTCATATCCTAGTTGGGTGGTTTATCTGTCCACTAAAGTGGACACCAATATACTATTTGGTTTATCTGTCTGTCTGACAGAAGTAACATTACCTGTTTTGTTTATTTATACGGCCGAAGATAGCATACAATGTATATTTTTTCGACAGTTCTTGGGAATTATAGTAGTACCCGCTTTTCATCCGCATTGATGTTTGCTGTTTCAGTGTGATAGTATGTTGTGAGGTCAGTATAATAGGTTTTGTTGCATAGCTGGTCATTAGATATTTGCTTCGTGAGTATGCAGTCATTGTCTGATACTGTTATATCTTTAAGTAGGAATGTCCTGTTAGAATATAATCACGTTATATTCTGCAGCAATGGCAGTAATAAGTAGAGTGCACACAGCACTGTAGTTGATCACACAGATCAGACGATAAGAGAGTGGAAAGGACTGCTTGTTCAACGAGGTGAATACTACAGGTTTATATACAAGTTCAAGGTAGACGATGTCATGTTACAGCTAAACATAGCGAGAGAGAAAGGAAGTACAATACGATGTATCCTACTGGTAGTCCTATAGTAATAGTACACAATGGTGAGATTGATAACACGGTGGTGAGACTGATAACACAATAGTGAGATAGCGGTTGGTAATATGAGAACGATGTTCCATAGATGGTATGTGAGTCATCAAATGTTAACACTCCCCCTCAAACCTTTGTTAGTCCCATGGACGCAGCGAAGTGTTTGGCTTTCAGAGATGGAAGTGCCTTTGTAAAAATGTCTGCAGTCATGTTTTCCGTAGGGCAGTAGACAAGGCGGATCTTTCCTTCTTCAATGACATATCGGATGAAGTGGTATCGAATGTCAATGTGTTTGGTTCGGGCATGGAAGCAATCATCTTTAGCAAGAGCGATGGCAGATTGGTTGTCGGTGTTGAGAATGATTGGTTTTGTGATAGGGCCAAATAATTCTGATAAGAGGTTCCTAAACCAAATTGCTTCCTTGGCAGCGTGAGTCAAAGCAATGTACTCAGCTTCCGTGGTCGATAATGAGATGGTATCCTGTCGCTTGGATGACCATGATACTGCTCCTCCGTTGAGCATGAAAACGTATCCTGAGATAGTGTGTCTATCCTCCTGGGACATTCCGTCAGCGTCCGTGTATCCTTCAATTTCTGCTTGTGTTCCTCCGAAAGTGAGCCATAGATCTCGGGTGTATTTGAGATATGCATAAACACGCTTTACAGCGTTCCAGTGAGTGATTCCGGGGTTTTGCAAAAACTTTGCCAGTATGCCGACTGCGTAAGTGATGTCGGGTCGAGTTGCTACTGATAAGTATTGTAGGGCGCCAACAGCCTCTCTGTAGGGCTTGTCGCGCATGTGTGTGATATCCTCGACAGTAGTTGGCATCTGATCCTTGGTAAGATGTATGTGTGGATCGAATGGGATGGAAAGTGGTTTGACATCTGCGAATCCATATCGAGATAGGATCGCGTCAATATATGCCCTTTGGGATAAGTGAATGGACCGTGTATGTAGAGATCGGCGGATCTCAGTCCCTAGTAACCAGTGGATTTCTCCAGAATCAACGACTTCGATCTGGTCCCTGATCTTCTTCTTTAGAGTGTCCATCACAGCCATGGTCTTGGTAAGCATAGTCATATCATCGACATGGATGAATATGATACAAAAAGGGTCAGTTCGATAGAATACGGCATGATCGAAATTTGACCTGGTGAGACCGACTGATGTCATGATCTCCCTGAATCTCATGTACCAACGGCGACCGGCTTGTTTAAGTCCATAGAGGGCGAGCTTGAGTTTAAGCACTTGTCCTGCTTTAACTTCAATGTCAACACCTGGTGGTGCCTTCATGTAGATTTGCTCATTGTCGTCCAGTTTGCCATATAGATATGCTGATTTGACATCCATCTGGTGAATGAACATGTTCTGTTCGGCTCCTGTGCTGAGGATGGCTCGAGCTGCTGCTAGCTTTGTGACCGATGCAAACATTTCATCTGGGAAGTAGTCAACGTCTGGTATCTGGTTAAAACCTCGTACCACTAGTCTGGCTCTGTGCCCTGTGACTTTTCCTTGTTCGTCTCGCTTGGTCCTGAATACCCATTTCGATGTAAGGATGTTGGCATCATCAGGTGGAATGACAATATCATATGTCCCACGCTGTTGTAATCTTCGTATTTCCTCATTCATGGCTTCCCGCCATTGAGGCCAATCGGGACGTCGCATTGCTTCTGCAACTGATGTGGGGTCAGCGATAATTTCACCTGTTACTTGACCAAGTGATGCTGTAAGATGCCTGAGCTCTCGGTTCGGCTCTCCAAGTCCATTGATGATATCCTGGATCTTCTTGGTCGGTTTCCTGATGCGTTTTCCTGTGATTATGTCTGGGTTGATGGGTTCAGCTATTTCCTCTGGTACAGGTATGATAGGCTGTTCCGACTCGGTGATCAATGTTTCCAGATTTCCCAAATCCTGATCCTCCCCTTCAACGGGTTGGATCTGCCTATCAGAGAATTGAACATTTCGTTCAGTTGAAACTGTGTGGTTGTCATGAAGTACGTAGCCCCTATCATTTTCCTTTTCTCACCGTTTCGACGCCTTTACTTGTACGATTACATCACCACCAAATCCCATCGATTACTGATCCACCTGACCCCCATCATCGATTACCAATCCACCTGTTACCCTTCTCCTTCTACCGGCTTCCGCCACCTTCCTTGTTCCTAAACTGTACAGTATTACATCGTTATTTCTCGCAGATCAGATTATGTATAAATAGCCAAACCCCCACAGCCTGGTCCCTTATCTTGACCTCTCTGACATTATCTTGGGACCAGGTATGTGTTACTTATTATTACCTATGACTACGATACTCAATATATCTCTGTCATTATCTTGGGACCAGTCTGTCTCTGTTCTGCTTAGTCGCTCCGCATTATCACTCCGCTTAGTCGCTCCGCCTCTCTGCTCCGCTTAGTCACTCCGCCGCTGCCACTTTGTGACATTAGGTCAAGATCCATTACTGCACCGATAGCCTACCGATAAGGTTGTCCTTGCAGGACCCGCAGACACCACGTCCTCCCCTGCCCCGCACGATCCTGAAACTCCCGCCACCAGAGTAGACTGCTCTACACTCCCACACGCACTTGACCCCAGAGACCAAAACCACATCCACAACACTGACGATAGCTGGTATGACTGCGACTCTCAACCCTGCCCCAACGCTCTCCACAACTCAGTCCAAGAACCAGTTACTCACAACGGTACAACCTTCTTGCCAATTCCCCAACCCCAAGCACCCACTCCTATCATGTCGACTCCTATTCCGCCTGCCACACCCGCCCCACCTGCCTCTGCAGAAGATCTCATGACGCTGCTCATTAAACAAGTAGCCAATCTCGCTACAGCCATGGAGGAACGCTCATCCTCCAAGTCCAGCATGAACAAACCCGAGGTATTTAAGGGTAAAGACAGTAGTGAAGCACGACACTTTAGAGCTCAGTTCCAGAACTGGGCATCAGAACAACCTGATCTTTCCAACAGTCAGGCAAAGCTTATCAAGTCGGCTTTAGGCTTCTTCACAGAAGGTGCTGGAGACTGGGCGACTCCCCATTTGCTGCATTTCAGTGCGGAGAACCCCCCTTTCGAAGGCAACTGGGACAAGTTTCTCACAGAGTTCAGCCAGCGATTTGAATCAATAGACCCAGGTATGGAAGCCCGTAATGCGATTCCATCCCTTAAGCAGGGCAAAGGGCAGACAGTAGCGGAGTTTGCTCAGAAATTCCAGGACATCGGAAGTCGGACTGAGATGTCTGACATCGACTTAAAGGAACGCTTCTACTCTGCCCTACTTCCGGAGATCTGACAAAATCTGATTACGGTAAACATTGGTCAAGGAGCTGCTCGAACCCTAAAGGAGGCCATCACACGAGCCGTGTCGGTAGATGTCTACTTGCATGACCCTACTCTGACTGGTCGAAGCACTGGACCTACCCGCTCCTATGTGGCCCCTGCTGATCCCCATGCCATGGATATCAATGCCACCCACACTAGCAATGGGAATACGAGGGAGGCTTTCCTAGCCCGCATGCGTGGACGATGCTTTGGCTGTGGTGCCCAAGGTCATGTCAAGCAGAATTGCCCACACCAAGAAACCACTTGCCGTTACTGTGGACGCCGAGGACACCTGGAAGCAGTCTGCCAGGACAAGTTCATGGGACTCGGACGAGATCGCGGCCGACGCCAGCAGCCCCGTCGCCAACAGATATCAGCCACCGGATCCGCGTCATTCTCCCTGTTCCCAAACGAGTCAGTCCAGATCGCGGCCTCAACCCCACCATTCGCCCCGGCTAACATACCTGCTACTCCGAGCCCCCCTAACCAGGACTTCTCCAACCAAATCGGTCAAATAAGGGAGTTGCTCGATCGAGCTAACGCTATGTCTTCCTCGTCCTCTGGCTTACAGCAGGGTTTTTAAAGAGGGTACCCGTTTCGGCTGCACCAAGAGTACCCTATAATCAGTTTACTATGTTCACTACCTCTTCGTATGACTCGCTTCCATCATGTACAATATCGTCGATCCGGGAATTAAATTCCAGTTCCCCACACTTCCGAATTCATGCGAAACTAAGAGGAAGGAACCATAGTATAACAACTGCAGCCATGGTAGACTGTGGAGCCACCGCCCTGTTTCTAAACCAAGACTTCGCCACCCGAAACCATGTAAGATGTGCACCCCTCCATAAACCAATCGACGTGTTCAATATCGACGGCACCCCTAATTGAGCTGGAAGGATCACCCATTTTGCACGCCTAGCACTCACAGTGGATAACCAGGAGCGATGGATGGACTTTCTAATCACCCATCTAGGAGGAGAGGATATTATCCTGGGACTTCCCTGGTTACAAAAGGTAAATCCCGAGATTGACTGGGAGAAAGGACGGCTTTCAGTAAAACCCCCTCGGGTAACTCTGGAGGAAGTAGAAGACGAGCAGACTTCACATCCTCACCGAGTACCAGCTAATGCTGACAGCCAAATCCGAGAACCCTTGAGCCCAGAAACTCAACCCGAACCCAGCGACGCTGCGATATTACCTGAAACTGGCCTGGAAGAGAGCGAATCCATGGAAGAACCTCCAGTACACCAAATCCGAGCCAACCACAAAACTCGTCGAGCATGGGTAAAAGCTGGGATTTTGGAAGAACAAACCGAGGAAGTCTGGTGTGCAGCAGGATTCACCTACTCCCAACAGCTAGCAGAGGAAGCCAACCGAGACAAACCCCTCAAAACCTTCGAAGAAATGATCCCTGAGCAGTACCGAGACTTCAAGAAGGTTTTCTCAGAATCCGCTTCCGAACGATTACCTGCCCATCAACCCTGGGACCACGCAATCGATCTCCTGCCTGGAGCACCGGCAACTATGCGCACCAAGATCTATCCCATGTCCTTAAACGAACAGGAGGAGCTGGATTGATTCCTGGAAGAGAATCTGCGGAAAGGCTATATCATCCCCTCTAAATCACCCATCTCGTCCCCGGTGTTCTTTGTGAAGAAGAAAGATGGGAAGCTGCGCTTTGTACAGGATTACCGGAAACTGAATGAATATACTGTAAAGAACCGCTACCCCCTCCCATTGGTTGCTGATATTATTAGTCGACTTCAAGGGGCCCGATATTTTACCAAGTTTGACGTCCGCTGGGGTTATAACAATGTTCGAATTAAGGAAGGTCACGAATGGAAAGGAGCCTTTGCAACCACACGAGGGCTGTTTGAGCCTAAGGTTATGTTCTTTGGTCTCACCAACTCCCCTGCAACGTTTCAAGCACTTATGAATGCCATATTCGCAGACCTTATAGCAGCTGGAAAGGTAGCAGTTTACCTGGACGACATCCTCATCTTTAGCAGTGACCTTCAGGAACACCGACGAGTGGTACGGGAAGTACTAATCCGGTTGGAGAAGCATGACCTGTATCTACGACCGGAGAAGTGCGAATTCGAACAACAACAGATTGAATACCTAGGCCTCATTATATCGGAAGGAGAGGTACGAATGGACCCGGTAAAAGTAGCTGCGGTTCGCAACTGGCCAGCCCCCACTAACCTTCGAGAGCTACGAGGGTTCCTTGGATTTGCTAACTTCTATCGGCGCTTCATCCGGAACTTTGCAAGGATAGCTAGGCCCCTGAACGACCTCACTCGGAAAGACATATCCTTTACCTGGATGGACACCCAGCAGAAAGCGTTTGACACCCTGAGGGAAGCCTTCATCTCCGCACCCATCTTAGCCCTGTGGACTCCGGACAGACCGACCCGAATTGAGGTAGACGCATCAGGCTTTGCTACTGGCGGCGCTCTCATGCAGCAGCAAGAGGATGGCCAATGGCACCCCGTTGCTTTTAGATCAGCCTCAATGCAACCAGCGGAACGGAACTACGAGATCTACGACCGGGAAATGCTGGCCATCATAGAAGCATTGAAGGACTGGAGGAACTTCCTAGAGGGACTACCCCAGCCATTCGACGTCATCACCGACCATTCCAACCTCGAGTTTTGGCGCACAGCTCAAGACCTCACCTGGCGACAAGCTCGCTGGGCTCTTTACCTCTCACGATTTGACTTCCACATGATACATCGCCCCGGCAGAACAAACACTCAGGCTGATGCTCTCTCTCGTATAGCAGCCCACCAGGTATTAGACAATGAGGATAATCGACAGCAGACGGTCCTCAAGCCCAACCATTTCACCAAAATTGCAGCCTCTATCCTACGGAACCCCTTAGAGGATCGCATCCGGAAAGCCTCACAGCGGGAAGCACAGGTACTGGAAGGTCTCAAAACAGTCAAGGAGCATGGACTACAGCGCTTGGCTAACGGAATTGCCGAATGGGAGGAGGACAACGGTCTAGTCTATTACCGAGGACGAGTATATGTACCTGCAGACGATGACCTACGCACGGAAGTACTGCGTCAATGCCACGATCATCCCACAGCTGGACACCCTGGACTCCACGGAACACTCGATCTAGTTAGCACCCACTTCTGGTGGCCAACGCTGCGCTCCTTTGTGGAGAAATATGTAGAGGGATGCGAGACATGCGCACGCAAAAAGATCCAACGACACCCACGAGCTATAACTCAGCCACTAGACGTACCATCGGGCTTATGGGAAGAGGTAGGAGTGGACCTAATAACGCAACTGCCTAACTCCCAAGGATACGACGCAGTCCTGGTTTGCACAGATCTCTATGGGAAACAAATTCATGCCCTCCCATGTACTAGCTCCATCACTGCGGAAGGCGTTGCTGACATCTACTACAGGGAAATCTTCCGTCTTCACAGGCTCCCTCTCCACTTCAAATCCGACCGGGGGCCTCAGTTTGCAGCCAAACTCATGCGATCTTTACTCGCCAGACTAGGAATAAAATCAGACCTTACATCTGGGTACCGTCCTCAGTCCAACGGTCAAACCGAACACGCCAACCAAGAAGTAGAAAAGTACATTCGACTCTACGTAGGTCGTCGGCAGGATGACTGGGCAGAACATCTCCCCATGGCGGAGTTCGTAATCAACTCGCGAACCCATTCTGCACTTGGCATGTCCCCATTTGAGCTCACCTACGGATACCTCCCCTTGTTTAACATTCCAGTCGGACAACGCAGCGGGATCCCGGCGGTGGATGACCGCATACAGATACTCCGAGAAGCACGACAGGACGCAGGAGCCGCCTTGCACTTAGGGAAGAAGCTACAGAAAGAAGGATATGAACGAGGAAAACGAAAAGCTCACCAGTTCAAAGTCGGAAATTTTGTTTGGCTCAGCGCGGAGGACATCAACCTCCAACTATCCAGTGAGAAACTCGGAGATCGGCAGCTTGGACCTTACCGAATCCTAGAGAAAATTGGACCCCTGGACTACCGCCTTGACCTCCCAATCTCGCTCGACCGCATCCATCCTGTCTTTCATGTCGACAAACTCTATCCCTGGAAAGGTAACACCATCAATGGAGAAATACCAACGCCACCAGAGCCAGTCTACCTAGAAGATGAAGATGAACCGGAATATGAAGTAGAAGAAATTCTGGATAGTCGGGTCCGGTGGAAGAGGTTGGAATACCTGGTCAAGTGGAAGGGTTACGACGCAGGGCATAATTCCTGGGAGCCAGCGCCCAACCTCAGCCGCGCTCCAAAGATTGTTCGAGCCTTCCACAAGAAACACCCCACAGCAGCAAAGGCTTGACCATCGAGGACAATGGTCGTAAGGAGGGGGGTAATGTCATGAAGTACGTAGCCCCTATCATTTTCCGTTTCTCACCGTTTCGACGCCTTTACTTGTACGATTACATCACCACCAAATCCCATCGATTACTGATCCACCTGACCCCCATCATCGATTACCAATCCACCTGTTACCCTTCTCCTTCTACTGGCTTCCGCCACCTTCCTTGTTCCTAAACTGTACAGTATTACATCGTTATTTCTCGCAGATCGGATTATGTATAAATAGCCAAACCCCCACAGCCTGGTCCCTTATCTTGACCTCTCTGACATTATCTTGGGACCAGGTATGTGTTACTTATTATTACCTATGACTACGATACTCAATATATCTCTGTCATTATCTTGGGACCAGTCTGTCTCTGTTCTGCTTAGTCGCTCCGCATTATCACTCCGCTTAGTCGCTCCGCCTCTCTGCTCCGCTTAGTCACTCCGCCGCTGCCACTTTGTGACAGTGGTGATCTGGCCAATAGATGAAGTAACCACTGGACTCTGGTTCGATGCCTACCCAACGTCCTTCCTGTGCTTGATGGTCAAGCTTTCCAGGCTCCTTCTCACGTTTGACATAGACCGTGCTTCCAAAAATATGGAAGTTGGAGATGTCAGGTGTTGTGCCAAATCGTTTCTCCCATGGAGAAATCATACCGTTTGCCTTCTTCGGTGTCCTGTTCCACACATACACTGTGTACCCCATCATAAAACCCCAAAGCCATTTGGGTAATCCGGATGAAATCATAAGGCTGCGTATCCCATTGAGTAGGGTCCTGTGACTCCGTTCCGCTATGCCATTGTGTTCCGGAGTGTCATGTACCGTAAGGCTGCGCTTAGTGCCTAACCGTTCCAGGTATGCTGTGAATTCACCACTTAGAAATTCTCCCCCTCAATCAGAGTGGAGTTTCTTGACCGTTATGCCATATTGAGTTTGGAGACCGGTTTGGAGTACGACATATTGGGCGAAAGCCTCATCTTTGCCCTTCATCAGTGGTTCCTCCAACCAACTAGTTGCTTCGTCAATGACTGTCAATGCGTAGATATAATGATTCAGCATTTGGACAGAAGCTGGTCCCCATACGTCCATGTGAAATACATCACCAAATTTCTCCGCTCTCGGGGATGCCCGAATTTTAGAGATTGGGAACCTTGCAGCTTTAGCAAGCATGCACGTCCGGCATTCGGGTTCTTCCATCTGCTTAGGATCTAGCTTGATCCCATGGACCTGGTTGGTTTTGAACATATGTTTGACATAAGCATAGTTCTGATGGCCAGCGATGCAGTGTGCTTCATAAAGCGACACCATCCTGGTTACCTTCCCGGCGTAGGCATATTCCATATTCGGAATCTGGTATAGACCATTTGTCTTGGGAACGATTCCGATCGTCTCCCCCTGTCTATTGATGATCTTTAGAGTTCCGTCTCTGATTACCATCACATATCCTGCGTCATCGAGTTTACCCAATGATACAAGTGTATTTGGTGTGTTAGGGCATAAGAGGGTGTTTTGGAGTGTGAGCGATTTCGAAATTCCATTCTCGTTGATTGGAAGATCGATCTGGAGATTCCCGGCAATGTTGGATGTGAAAGTCTCAGCGTTAGCTGCCCGGATGATTCGAGTAGGTACACTTTGCGTATTGCGAAGTTTGTCCTGAAGTGGAGTCATGTGGGATGAGCATCCTGAGTCGAATAGAATTGCTCCAGTGCTGTGAGATGCTACAAAAGCTGTCTCATAGTTGTTAGCAATTTCGGAAAAATTGAATATTTCCTGTGACGTAGTTTGGGTAACTTCCACGGCTGCCCACGATGACTCGGGTACTTCCTCAATGGTGGCTGAGGATCCCACTTCTTTATTCTTCGATCTCCAACTATTGCTGTTGCTCCCAGATGGCTGGTTTTTCTCCTTCTTCTGAGAACTCTCTTGGGCCTCATTGGCCTGTTGTCATTTCGGTGAACTGCATTTATTAGCAAAATGCCCCTTTCCACCGCAATTGTAGCATGTGGAATTGTTAGAGTTTGGTCGATTCTGACCTCCTCCTCTATTGCTATTACCTCTGCCCCTGGACTGGCCTCTGGAGTTTCCCCGATTTCGGTTAAATCCACCCCTGCCGCGGTTGAAATTTCCGCCGGCATAGTTTGCAGATTCCTTCTTTCCAGATTGTCCTTGGGTATGGCCTGATGCTTCTGCACATATCGTCGAAACTAGCTCCCTTGTGGTCAGCGGGACTGAAGTCCTTGCTGCAACCACTACCAATGCGTTGATCGTTGGTTTGAATATGTTTGGGATGGAAGCGATGATCGTGTTATTGAACATTTCCTCGGGAATGGTGATCCTCTGCGCTTCCAAACTGTCTCTGATTTCCAACAATCTATCCAAATGCTCATTAACCTTTGACGGTTCATGGCATCGCATGGAATGAAGCTGTTGTTGTAAGTGCGCTTCAGTGAGAGCACTTTTCGAATCAAAATCACTCAGCAAATTTTTCCACAAATCGAACACATTGTCGTAATTCTTGTATCGCCTATAGATCTGATCTGATAGGCGGCCCACGATGGCATTTAATAAATTTCCATCGTCGTCTTTCTTGGCTTCCGATGCTTCAGTATCATCATTTGGATTAGATGTGAGGTGATCTGAAAATCCAATTGACTGGGTGGCTAGCTCCACTCGATTCTTCCACGTGTCCCAGTTAGATCCATCACTTTTAAGTGTGGATACCTTGTCAAAGGCTTTGAATACTTTAGACATATTGTCGTCGTTGTCACTTTCTGGATCTGATACTTCTGCTCCTGGATCTGGGTCTTCCGGATCTGGTGGAGGTGGTGAAGATCTTGGTGATGATATCGGTGATGAGGGTTGGTCTAGTACTGGACTAGGTGGTGGGCGTATAGGATATTCTGGTTCTGGAGCTGGAGCTGCTTCTGGTGTACCCTGTGGTTTCTGGGATGATGATGATACAATTTGCTCTGGGGGTGTTCCTCGTCCAAGTATAAGGTCTTCTTGCTTTCTGTCAATAAGTCTGCCAAAACCAGGGATATAACCAGTTGTTATTTTGTCGTATCTATTTGGACAAGGTTGGTCTTCGCAAGCTCTGTATTTGTTTTTGTCGGTATCGTGATACCGATCTTTGACGTCGTCTTTGTCGAAAATATGCTCGCTATGAGCACAGGCTGCAGTTGGCTTGGTTGGGCGGTTATCGGCTTTGCGAGGAGGGTTAGTCCTTAGTGACATAAATCAATGCGTGCACCATGTTTCTTGTTTATCTAGGTTAGGGCGGGGCCCATAACCTGTTAGAATATAATCACGTTATATTCTGCAGCAATGGCAGTAATAAGTAGAGTGCACACAGCACTGTAGTTGATCACACAGATCAGACGATAAGAGAGTGGAAAGGACTGCTTGTTCAACGAGGTGAATACTACAGGTTTATATACAAGTTCAAGGTAGACGATGTCATGTTACAGCTAAACATAGCGAGAGAGAAAGGAAGTACAATACGATGTGTCCTACTGGTAGTCCTATAGTAATAGTACACGATGGTGAGATTGATAACATGGTGGTGAGACTGATAACACAATAGTGAGATAGCGGTTGGTAATATGAGAACAATGTTTCATAGATGGTATGTGAGTCATCAAATGTTAACATGTCCCTCCCTCTCTAGTTGTTACCAGAACATATCAATAATTGTTTGATTCATTTGAGCAAGCTTTCAACTGTTAATGAAGGTTAAACTATGGTATGTTAGTATATGATATTCCAATGTAGTCATTATTGAGCTCACCTCAGTTGATAGCAAAACAACTGAGGGAGTTTGGATACTCGGGATGTGTGATATACCTAGAACTGTACAGTTTATAAATCTCGGCGTATACATACTAGAGAATGGGAGGTCAAAGTGGTATAGCAGCAGTTTTTGTGCAAAATTTAACTGCCTGCCCGAATTTCTATTGTTTTTGTTTACATCCTACTCAAATGATATGGAACCTACCTGAACTTTCAACTTTCAACTTGGAGTAGACCAACTGTAGATGAGTCCAATACTGAATATCAGATAAACACATTATTTTTTCCACTTACATTTCATATAAGCTCTATAATACTCTATACTAACTAATAGTACTTGGAGATATTTGAGTGGAACGGCAGGTCTCGGCAGTCAGAAATATAGTTGCCGAGCGGAGAGGCCGTGCTAATGCCTGCGGATTTCTTTGCTGATGCAAAATGATTTGTGTTTATTTTGATAACATGATTGGGTAAAAATTAATAGTACTACTAGAATCACTAAGCTTTCATGAGGTTTCCTTTATACAGTAGTTGCATTGAAGCCTTTCGAGTAGGCATGACGAGTAGGTCGTAGGAGATGGATGATCATTCAGCTGGCCGTAAACAGCAAGTTTGATCCGAGTAGGACCATGATTTTTGCACGAAATCTGCCGTCATAAAGTGGTTCATCTGCAAAACCTGTATTTTTGGCTAAGGGTCTGAAAGCAGTCGAGAGCACTTCCCAGCAGTAAAAGCACCTAGAGCATGTTGCTTTCAGTGCTTTTGGCACTGGGATCTGCTCTCAGCCCTTAGCTGAATATCCAGGTTTTGCAGATGTGATCTATCCTGCTATCTACATTTTGATACATGGCCACTACTTTCTGCAACTGGAAGAGCCCATTTCCATGCCAAAATCTCTTCTTGAAGGTCATCAGACATTGGAATGCCATACCTATCTCTGTACCCAATAGTTAACTCTTCACCTTTTCCAACAACAATTGGCTGACTACAGATGTCACAGTTTACACTATACTTTCCATCCTTCATCTGCAAAACCTGGATATTCGGCTAAGGGCTGAGAGCAGATCCCAGTGCCGAAAGCACTGAAAGCAACATGCTCTAGGTGCTTTTACTGCTGGGAAGTGCTCTCGACTGCTTTCAGACCCTTAGCCGAAAATACAGGTTTTGCAGATGTTGAGATCAACATCATATACAATGATGCAATTTCGAGTAATAAGTTTCATATGCAAAACCTGTATATTTGCCAGAGCAAGGGTACTGGCTGGAGAGTGCTCTCCAGCACCCAAAGCACCAAGAGCAAAGTTTTATGTTAGGGTAAGTTTGCTCAGTTGGTTATAATACAACTAAATTATGTATGTACCTGTTAGGGTAAGTTCGCTACTATGCGTTAGTCTGTGGAATATATACGGATATAGTAGTTAGCTCACCTCAGTTGGTTATAATACAACTGAGGTGCTTGAGTCTGCGTCGTGTGATATATATACTAGTTGTAACTGTACAGTATAAAGTAATAACGCCGTTTACCTGTAGTGACGTACGGAGTATCTCCCAACACCCCCCCTACTCCGTACGATCCATCCCGAGCAGTGAAACCAGCTTTGAGTGTGTTGTACCGTTGAGTGCTTTAGTGAAGATATCCGCTATGTTCTCCCCCGACCTGATCCGTTGCATCTGAATCTCCCCGCTAGCGACCTTTTCCCGGATGTAGTGATGTCGCATCTCGATGTGCTTAACCAGTGCGTGCCGTTTAGAGTTCTCCGTGAGGCATACTGAACCGAAATTGTCTCCTAGCATATTGACTGGTCCTTCCTGTGGGAGGTTCACTTCGGATAGGAAAGACATGAGCCACACCGCCTGCTGCGCCACGCGGGACAGTCCGATGTATTCAGATTCCGTAGTCGACAGCGCCACCGTCGCTTGCCGTTTGGAGCTCCAGGACACAGGCGCGCCCGCCATAAAGAAGACGTGGCCAGACGTTGATCGGTATGTGTCCTGACAACCTGCGTGGTCAGAGTCAACATACGCATATGGCTTCAATCCTGCTCCTGGTTCTGGTCCCGTCGGTGTCCAGTACATGATCGAGTAGTCGATAGTGTTGCGGATGTAACCCGCTACCCATTCTATACATCCCCAGTGCTCCCTCCCCGGATTTAGTTGATACCTCACGAGTAGGCTGCCCGCGAAAGCCAGATCTGGGCGGGTGCATACTTGGCCCCACAGGATCGCCCCTACAATGGACCGGTATGGCTTGCCCTCCATGAAGCGTTGTTCCTCCTCCAGTAGCGGACTGGGGGATTCGCATAGTTTGACGTTGGGCGGGAGTGGTGTATGTCGGAGTCGGACGTGCTCGAGATTGAAGTGCGCCAGCATCCGTTGGAAATACACTTTTTGAGATATAGTGACTGCCTTGGTAGTTGGGTGTTGGCGGATGGTCATTCCCAGCAGTACTTCCGTGGTCACCTTGTTCGCCTCCCAGCGTTTCCCAAGGTCTACGACTGCCTGATTCCTCCCCTCCTGTGTTGTCAAGCCACCACAAATGTCGTCCCCGTAGGTACTGGTAATCGTGTACTCGAATGCACGGATCTGCTCGTGAGGTTATGTACCCGTCTGCCTGATATCCTGTAGCTAGGGTTTCTTGCCAATCGTGACTTCCCTGCATCGTCCTGTAAATTGATTTTTTGAGCTTGCATACCAGGTGTTCCCTCCCCGGTTCGATAAACCCATCTGGCTGTTTTAAGTACACGTCGTGTGTAATGGGGCTGTTGAGGAATGCGGCCGTGAAATCTACCTGAAATATGGACAGCCTGAGTACTGCGATGATGGCCAGGACAATTCGTACGGACTCCATCCGTGCCACTCCTCCGTATGTCTTGTCGTAGTCAAGGCCCTGGACCTGCGTATATCCCTGCGCTACATACCTCGCTTTGCATTTCAGTAGGTTGCCTTGCGCATCAAATTTGAGCGCGTAGGTCCATCTGCCTCCTGTCAGGTTCGCCTCTGGTGGTAGCGGGACCAACTCCCAGCAGTCTTTTGCTGTTAGTGTGTGGAATTCCCTCTCCATTGGCTCTCTCCAGAGGTCGGGTCGGCGCATCGCTTGCTTGAACGATTGTGGCACCCATAGGTCGCCCGAGTCTGATGTGAATGCGAAGGGGTTGAGCGCGATTAGCGCTAGTGGCCATTCTTCTCCCTTCTCCCTTGCTACCGATTCGCGTTCCTTGTATTCCTCGCTCTCGTTATACCTGCGTGACGGTATGTGTCCTCTTCCGCTGTGGCGTATTGCTCCCGGTAGGACTGGTGGTGGCGTGGGTTGTTGCTGTTGTCGTACTCCCATGTGAACATCTTCGGTTATCATAGTTGGCTCGTGGAGTTCCTGGTGCTGGGTACCGCCGTTCTTGGCATTACTTTCAGGGTGGTCGGACTGTGGGATTGGAGCCAGGCTCGTGGTTTCGGGTTCCATGGTGGTTACTCTCTGTAATTCTCCCTCACCTGTGTCCTCGCTCTCCACTATTAGCTGGCGTGTCCGATGTGGAGTTCCCTCTTCAAACGTTACGTCGTGGGACTCTTCGACCTTCTTGGACTCCAGTACCCAGATCCTGTACCCTCTCCGGCCCATATAACCTAGGAGTTTGCCCTTCACTGCTTGCCTACCCAACTTCCCGTCGGTCCTTCTCCTTGGGAGTGTGGCCCAACAGTCACATCTGAACGGTCGTAGGTGGGACACGTCGTGGCGTTTCCTGGTCCACGCTTCTACGGGTACTATGTCTGGGAATCGTGAGGATGGCACGAAGTTGTCGACGTATATGAAGGTTGACGACACTTCTGCCCAGAACGAGTGTGGCAGGTTGGCCTCTTCTAGTAAGGTTTGTGTTCCTTCCATTACAGTGCGGAACGATCGTTCAGCTACTCCGTTTGCAGCTGACGAGTCGTGCGGTACCTTCTCAATGGTTATGCCATGCTCCCTGCAGTACTCGTCTACGAGACTGTTGTTCAGCTCTCCGCCTCCGTCGATTCGAATCGTCCTCAGCGTCTTGCCGGTTTGCTTCTCTGCCATCACTCTGTACTTGTGTAGCGCCCTGAGGCCTGTCTCCTTCCGCTTGTTTGATAGATAGTACGGTACCCGGAATGAGGACCTCCCATCCGTGCAAAGCATGAGATAGGTCGCTCCCCCTCTACTCTGGGTTCTCGACGGTCCGAATAGATCCATATGTACGCGCTCCAAGACCTCCGTTTCATGTGTCAGGACCTCGTCAAATGGTTGTTTGGTCGCCTTTCCGTACAGGCAATCCTCGCACATTCCGCGCACTTCCCGGCTAGTTATATTCAGCCCATCGACGACCTTGTGGTTAGCCATGCGTAAGATTCGGCGTATTGCGACGTGTCCGAGCCTTCTGTGCCAAGTGAGTATGTCCACTGGCCTGTCTCTTGTTCGTGAATAGCTGACGGTTGTTTTTCCTGACTCTAGGATCTCGACCTCGTACATCTTATTCCGACCGAACCCTTCCATGACTGTTTCGCTACCTGCCATCTTGACTGTCATTATTCCGAGCCCCCATTCACCACGCATGCCCTGGTTGTCCAGTGTTGACAGGGATATCAGGTTGTGCCCGAAGGATGGTGTATGCTTCACACCCTGGAGTTTGATTGTCCTCTCGCTTTCTCTTACGCGCGTGACAAATTGGACTGTACCCACTCCCAGTATTTCGAACTTTCCCCCTTCGCCAGCGATCGCGCTGCTACCACCTTGTCCTTGCACCTTGGTGTACTCTACGAAGTCGGACCTGCGTACCCAGCAGTGTTCGGACGCGCCTGAGTTGATAAACGTCTTTATTGCGGGTCTGGCGGGTGAATATAGGGGGAGCTCTCGTAACATATGGTGCATTCTTCTTTCGGTACAGCGGTGTGGTAAGCTAAGTTTCTATCTACGTCCTTCCTCCTCGTTTCCCGCTGACCCTCATTCCCTAGAATGGAATTATTCTGTCTGGTCATTGGGTCAGCGGTCGACTCGGGTTGCTTCGTGGACGTAGACCTACTTTGCTCGCTATACGTCTGGGCTGACATAGTGTACGTTGCCATCGGGGATGCAACGCCGGCCTCATCCGTCTCTGCTACGTTCGTGCTGGCTCCGTTCTTTGGTTTGTTCGTGGTTCCCTGCTTCGGCCATTGTCCCTCCATCCCTCCTCCTTTTGCCCAGCATTTCCTGGCAATATGGCCGGGTTTACCGCAGTTATGGCAGATTGTGGCTGACCGGGGGTTATGTGCTTGGTTGTCTGGGGTAGTGGTAGGGGTATGTGTGTATGACCGCGCTGCTATCAACGCCTTGACGTGTTTAGTGTCGCACTCTTCCTCTCTTCGTTCTTCCTCCTTCTCGTACCATAGTGTATGAAGGTAGGTGAACGCGTCCGCGCTGGAGGTTCCTGGTACACTCCGTACATCTTGTTTCCATCTGACTGGCATCGACGATATCACAATCCTGCGGAATTGTGCGTCCGTGGCGGCTCCTCCTAGGTCATGTACCTTCTTGAGTAAGTTCCGCATTTTTCTCTCATGATCTTCCATCGTGGTCTCTGGGTCGTATTTTTCCTGACGAAGATTCGTATCCGCCAGGTGTATCCTCTGCTCGTTGCGTTTTTCGAAACGCTTTATCAGTGCCTGCCATATCTCGGATGCGCGTTTTGTTTCGTCGATACCCAGTCCTACGGGGTCGATGATGTTTGATATGATGGCGCCCGCGACTAACCTGTCCCTGGATTCCCACTCCTCTGGGCACGGAGTTGGACTGAATAGAGGGGTGGTGTGTTGTGTTGGGGGATATATCGGAGCAGGGTAGCTACTCGGTCTAGGGATCGTCCCGTCGAGGTACCCGTTCAGTCCTTTTGACTGTATCGCAAATGTAATTTCCCGCTTAAACGGTCTCCAGCTTTCCTCCCCAGCGAGTTGCTTCTCTTCTGGGAGTCTCGGTATATTCGGGGTGTTCCCGAACGACATGTCGTATTTTGTGGACTTCTGAGTTGACTACCTTTTGCTGCGGTTAAACTTTTTCCTTTTGATCAGAGCTCGAGTCTCATAATCTGTTAGGGTAAGTTCGCTCAGTTGGTTATAATACAACTAAATTATGTATGTACCTGTTAGGGTAAGTTTGCTACTATGCGTTAGTCTGTGGAATATATACGGATATAGTAGTTAGCTCACCTCAGTTGGTTATAATACAACTGAGGTGCTCTAGTCTGCGTCGTGTGATATATATACTAGTTGTAACTGTACAGTATAAAGTAATAACGCCGTTTACCTGTAGTGACGTACGGAGTATCTCCCAACATTTTAAACTTGCTCTGGGTGCTTTGGCTGCTGGGAAGTGCTCTCAGCTGCTCTCGGAGAATTAGCCGAAGAGGCAGGCTTTGCAGATGACTTTGCTGTTGTCAGAGGGGAAGCATTTTTATATTTTTATTTCTAGAGATTGTTGGCATTGATGATATAGAGATGATCCAGAGAGATAATATCGGGCAAGCATACATCTGCAAAACCTGTATGTTCAGCTAAATAGCCGAAAGCAGCTCAGAGCACTTGGGAGTATTTCCCAGCAGCAAAAGCACCCAGAGTAGGCTTTGATTTTTGCTTTGGGTGCTTTCATTGCTGGAGAGTGCTCTCCAGCTAGTATCCTTGCTCTGGCGAGTATACATGTTTTGCAGATGTAGTTGAAGAAGATAATATTCTGCTGCATTGCAGCATGTACTGCCTTGTATACATGGAAGAGGGGAGATATATTTTCAACAGCTCTACATACACACTAAAGCACCTGGCTTGGGTGTTCAAATTATTCAGAAACTACACACCAATTCTGCTTAAGTAGTCAGGAATATACTCGAGTAGCCATAACATACAGTAGTTCGAAATTCATGATAGACATACAGATTAATAGATATTATTGTGAAAGCAAATGAGATGTTCAGAGTCGGGGATTTGCCGTGCTAGCGCGGCGCTAAGGATACGGTAAGCCTCTGCGGAGGATAAAAGTTTTCAAACTCAGCACCTCTTCCGAAAATGTTGTTCCGAAGTTATTGTTTTCGATTGATATTAATATCAATCCTTGCGACCAGTTGTCGCCAGCTCCCAGGAAGGTGGGACATCTTCCACGGCTTATCCTCAAAAACTTGCGAAGATCTTCTTCAGAATTCGGACAGGTTCTCCACTGCGCAAATATCGTTCGATTCATCGGAATGGACGATAGTTGGACACCAGAAGCTCACTGTCGTCAAGATGTTTGGGGAGTATGTGATACCTCGTGCAATATCCAGCAAAAAAAGTGATACCTCGTGTAACATCCAGCAAATTGACCCTGGCGTTGGACTATCCATGATCTTCGAAGCACAGAAGAAGTGTGATTTCGAGATCCTCGCAATTTCTACGTCGGTTCCGAAAGGTGAAGAAATATGCATTGTTCAAGGTGAATGTGCTCATACTCATCCGTTAGAAATTATTCTCATTTCTACTTGAACATGCAGCGACTTTATTTTCTAGCCATACATAAAAGCGTATGAACAGCGGCTATGAGCTCGCTTTGTCTGTGTGCGCATCCTCCGGTCCTTAAGGGCTTCTAGACTAAATTGACATTTACCTGGCAGGACTACCTGACATCGATGATGCAAGAAGTGTGATCTGGTCGGAAGCCGCCCAGTCCCCGAATCTTTCGCTCTTTACGGCCCCTTTTCCGGCGCGCCATTGGACTTCCTGATGCGCCTTATAGCATTTAGGCTTTGTCGGACTTGGAGTGCGAGGAACCCGAGCCATACATACCCACGTTTTTTGCGACCTTCAAAGATTTTACTGACGCTTGATGGACGGCTGACGGTGAACATTTGAGAAAAGCTCTAAAGCTGGCACTGGATCCTTTATGAGGCCTGATCCTTCACTGTCCGGACTTTGTGATATAATTTTCGGAGCAATGAAGAAAGAAGGGCAGGGGAAGGTATGTCAATTCACATCATACAGAGCCACTTTTGAGCTTTGGACTTGTAGTATGCCGAACGTGCAGTATTGCTGACCGTTCCAGTGAATGGGCTCAGGTATTCGGGAGCGTCGATGTTGCTCATTATGTACTATCTATGTTGGCGGCGCCGGTATCTAAAGCAAGATTTTCCATCTTGTGGCGTTTAACTTTTGGTGTGGGCCATGACTTCGTTTTTCGATGACCAGTTGCAGAGAATAATGCGCATACATCCGTCAAATTACCTGCGACAAATTTTTTTGGGAGCTTGTACCATATAAGGACACTGAATTGCTTGAATTGGGTCCGACAATCAAAGGTAAACTTCTGAAAAAGGGAAAGAAGCTTGTCACTTTCTCTGTCAGTATAAATTACGATTGTCCCCCGTGTTGCAACTCATTCTCCAACCACTACAATCTCCACCTATCCTTCCCACCAAAACTCGAGCTCATCGTCGATACCATTTTCGACGATGTCCACTGACACTGCTCCCTCCACCGTATTCGATGAGGCTCTGTCTCGTTCTCGACAGACTGGAGCAGGTTCATTAGCTTCCATCTGGGCTCCTCAGCCACAGCTCTTGGATACAACCTGGCCAAAGGCATTGGACTCGTTTTCTCGAGCTGCTGAATCCGAGACGCAATTAGCTACTCGTCCTGAGCTTCAAAATCACTCAGGCCCGATGATCACTCGCGAGGACGTATTCGGTCCTTCACCACCTAAGGATATGCCTTCCGTCGGCGCAATCGGGGATGGCAGGAAGAAGGTAACTCCCGATTTCGAACCTCATACGGTATGCATTTTTCTGTTTGTTTTCACAACTCTTTTTTTTAATACGACTCTTAGCACGTTGAACAACTTCTACGGACTTTGGATCTCAATTCCCCAGACCCTTATCATCTCAATCAAAAGCCCCCGCTTAATCTCAGCTTCGAAACATCTCCTGGTACTCCCGATTTCTCTCCAGTGTCCATCTCTTCTGCTCTCCTTACTCCAACCGACCTTTCTCCCACCAGGCCATGCAGCGACATCAACTTGAAGCAGCAGCTTCAGATGCCGTACGAGATGATGGCTGCCGGGACACGAGGACCTGCATTTCTTACGCATCCAGCTCTGCTTTTCGAGCCTGGATCGCCTACGCGTCTGAGCAACTCTCCGCCTTATTTGTCTTCACAGGCCTCGATCTCTACTGCAAATTCCGGTGGCAATAATTATCCTATCATCTCCAATGCTTCGTCTTCTCCCATCTTTAGAACTTACAATCACGAGCGATCTTCTCCCACTTCTCCCAGCCTTGCCTCGTATCCTTCCTATCCCTCTGCTCCACAAGGCAATTTTACCTCGAACCATCAGCTATATGCTGCTCTCTCTGCACAGAATCTTTCGCAGACTAACGTTGCTCATCGCGCGGACGTTCATGCTGCGACTGGAGCTCTCCGTAGCTCGATCCATGGCACCATTGGATCTAGTCTTTCGTCAGGAGACTGGCACATTCCGCAACAAGTTCTTCCAGCTCATCAACTTCTTTCGCAGTCTTCTTGTAACCAGCCCCAGCAATTTCAGCAATTACCATTGAACGGAGAATGGCTTCGCACGGAGGATGCTTCGTTGCTTCCTCATAACGGTCTAGTTCCTTCTGCGTCTTCGAGCTGTCTAGGTTCTACTACTCCGAACGGGTTCGGCTTGGGTCTCACTTTAGACGCTACTCCGAACTACGTTAGCGGTGTTTCGAACGGTGGAAGTGGACTCGAGGATTCTATCCATGCTCCTCCTTCCTTAAGGTCAAGCACCTCCTCGGGTGGCATTTCTAGTCAGCTTCACCAGCAGTCCCATGCACACGTCGACGAACATCAGTCTTCAACCGGAAACGCAGGCCACGTACGCGAGCCTTCTTCCCCCACCCATGGCGCTCATGAGGTAAGCCGGATTTAAGCATCTGTCACAGTTTGAAACTCAACCTTTCACGCCCTCTTTTTTCCCGATCATTTATCGTATTCAAACATCGTTGGGTCATTAGCCTATCAATTTCCTTTCGCTGCTCCATCCTTCCTCTTCTCCTCCGTATCATTCTTTTGTGTCTAGGATCATCAAGTCCTCTGACCAACAGGCGAGCATTTTTTTACAACAAAAACTCAAGGTTGCAGATATTGCCGAACGTTCTAAGATAGTAGATGCGATATGCGCGCGAGGATTCGAAATGATGGCTCATAGGTTCGTTATATGTACCCTAACAAACTTTTTTCTTACCAATACGAACTTGGCAGATTCGGCAACTGGGCAGTTCAACGCTGCTTGGAGGCTGCTTTTACACCCGAGGAGAGGAAAAAGATCGCTTCATGCATGAGGTACCCGGGAATAAACGTCATCAAGTTTCATTTGAGCTGACTTGACTCCCATAGAGGTCGCATCGTTGAACTCGCCACTAACTGCTACGGTTGCCATGTTCTTCAGAAAGCACTTGATTGCGAAGAGGACATCAGGCTTCTCATCGTGTCCGAGTTGCTTCTGGGTGACCCGGCACAAACTCTAGTGAACAAGCATGCCAGTCATGTATGGAGCAAGGTTTGGACAATTTTAATCACGATTTCCACTTTGCCGACCTTGATTTCCCAGATTATGGAATTGACTTGGACTCCTCCGGCTCCTCCCATCTTCACGTAGTAAGTCTGCTGAATGCCTATCTGTCACCTGTCGCTTAAGTGAACAATGCTTTTAGTGTCAATAAGTCGCTGAAGGGTAAATGGGCTGCTCTTGCCTGCCATGAGACTGGATCGTTGGTTGTTCAAGTAAGCTCCGAGATTCAATTTGAAAATTTAGCTGACTTCTCGTCACACAGCATGCTTTCGAAAATCTTGAAGACAGTGCAAAGGATGGCATCATTGATGAATTGCTCAATCAAGGTCTCTCAGTTTTTAGTGAGGTTGCTAAGAATCAATGGGGTAGCTACTGTGTTCAGCACAGTAAGTAAACACATCCACTCGTTCCTTTTCTTACTCAAGATATGTATTCATCAGTCCTGGAGCATGGCTCTGATATGCACCGTCAACTTACTCTGGACCATCTTATCGCCGGATTGTTGGAATATTCGACGAACGAGCAAGGCTACAAATCAATCACGAAGGCTTTGAAGGAGGGTGGCAAGGAGACGCTTGACAGAGTTGTCAAGCGCATGTGCGAGCCCGCTAAGAGGTGAAACCTATCAACTGAATATAAAACACGAGCTCGATCTCATATATGTTTCTTGGAATACTGTAGCTCTTCTCGCCGCGCAATGGTCGTGGACCTCGCCCTTTCTGTGACCGGAAGTCAGTTGATTGCCAGCGTTTTGCCCTCTGTGCGTACTTGCTCGTTCATATTCCAACGTCACTAACATGTATCTGTTCTTTAGGCTGATAGGGAGCAGCGAGCCCTTCTGTACGATTGCATCAGAGGACACATCGTTACTCTCAGGGGATGTAAGACGGGATCCAAGGTTATCTGGTTATTGTAAATACATCTCCTTTTGTTCGACGGCTGATTCACTAACATTCGAGACTGTTTTACCTGATAGTGATCGAATGGTGAGCTCTTTTGTCTTCATAATTCCGTACTCTTAATCTAATTTCCTTTCAAGCGTGCTTACTACGGATATTAAAATTACGCATTCGACCGAATTTTTTGCTTTATTCTCGGCATTCTGCTCTCGTTATCGTCATCACAAGCATCGAAATCGCATTCTCTTGACATTATCATCATCATCAGCAATCTTGCACTCAATACATCCATCTCATTCGACTCTCTGCACGAACCAACAATCTTTTCACGACATAACTCATAAATCTTAAGCTGCTGCTCGCCCATACAGTGTACCGACCTCAGCTCTAGGTCAAATCTTATATCAGGAAATTCAGCTTATGCATATCACACGGCAATAATTCAGCGTACATAAAAAGAACATCATGCGTCCATATCGTATCCTCGTATCAATCAACTACTCCTCGCACAAGCTTTGGTAGGCTCTCAACTGAGGGCTGTCGTTGTTATCACAATTGGCCTCAAATCATTTTTTTCCGCTTCGTCACTTGGACAGTTCGCACCGTATCTTTGCCATTTTACATCCCACGTTTCTCTGGCTTGCATGGATCATCTTGATCCATCTTCGACCACTAGAATTTCGATTTTATCTTTTAATATTCAGTTCGCGCTCCCATATCTTCATTTGTCACTGTTCTTTTTGCTCTTGCATTTTTTGATCAAAAAACTCATTTCTCGCTTGTTATCACCTCCTGCACGCATTTTACTGCATTTTATCATTCGCTACGTTTGAAAGAATTTCAGCTACATCATCATCACCTTATATTGTTCGCCTCAAATTCCTACCTACCTACCGCTCTTTTTCCTTCAGACATGAGTGTGCCGCTTTGCATAATTGTTCATAATCGTTTGCTACATACGCTACATTGTTTTCGTCCCGCTGTTCAATTTCGTACATACCTACCCCCACTGTCCCTTGAGTTTTGCTACTTGCATAGTTAGTTTTTGTCGACTTTATCGTAGTCTTGACTGTGTACCATGAATAAAACATGTTTTGTTGTCAGTGAAAACTTTAAAGCCATCCAGCAAAGAAAATGTTCATTATATCTGCAACTGCAATTACCCAGGCCTATTCGAGAATACATACCATACAAACTACCCATAACACAAATTAGATATCCATAAATGTCCACAAGGTTCTGCGATTGAACCAAAGTACGCGAGCAAGACCTACGGCTATCACTAACGCGGAAAGCGGTTTCGCAACAATCTTCACAATGTCTGTTGCGTACTTTATAGCGTAGACGATTCCTGTTGTAGTCCTAAAATCATTCAGTAAACAAAGTGTCAGTACATGGCAACACATACTGCAATTTTCCATCCAGTAATTGATAAACCCCCGCCTTAAATTCCTCTCTAGGGACCTTGAACACGGGTCCATCATCGGGCAGGACATACGCACATCCGCTCGTCGCCGGGTCAGGATGAGATGCAGCGTAAATGATTGCACCTGCAATGCGAGGCACCGGAGTGAGAGGACAGCCAGCCAAGAACACTTTCAAGGGTGTCGGGAGTATGCCGGTATCTGTCAGGAGAGTAGAATGGATTTCCGGAAATCATAAATATTGTATGTAGCACCATGGACCGAAACGAGCATAAAATACACACCCGCGAAGAAAGGATTGATACAAGCGATACGGATGCCACGTAGTGTCAAGATCGGATCCAAGGACCGCATGAGTCCTAGAACGGCGTGTTTCGAGGCACTGTAAGTTGGCGCCAGAGGAAACGCTTGCCACGACGCTGTTCGGAAAGGAATAAGAAAAAGGAGGCAGCATTAGAGGATAGGATAGGATATGTGAGCTCACCCATGGAACCTATGAGAACTATTGCTTTCAAGGGTTGAGTATCAAGTTTCCGATTAACAACGAGGTAATGTTGGGCTAGATGAACAGCTGAATCACAATAAGATCAGTATCACATCAGAGACGAGAGGCGAGGTCTGACAGTACAAAACACCAGTCAAATTGACGTGAACCGTAGGGAGATTGATCTTCTGAGGTCTCCCCGTTTTGTCCAGTTTGACTTCCAGAAAACTTTCGGGCTCTCCGATACCAGCGTTAGGGATCTTGAAATAAACGAACGATATTATACTTTCGAGAAACATTGCATGGTCAAAAGAGAAGCGCACCACTACGTCTACCGAGCCATACTTCTGGATAGCCAGGTCGAAAAGCTCCACTTGATCATCCCACATAGTAACGTTGCATTTCCGAGCAGTGGCTTGCCTAAACACACAAGTCAGTTGAGTGCATCTTGTGCACGGAATTACATGCATACCCTCCGGACGCTACGATATCGGATACTGTTTTTTCAGCGCCAACGACATCTAAGTCGCCAATGAGAATCTTTGCGCTGCACAAGGATTAAGGAGCGCTTTATATCTCTTTGAACAATGATCATACCCAAACGAGGCAAAGCGTATAGCCGCCTCCTTCCCAATACCATTGGCAGCACCTTGGAGAAATTAGATTAAACAAAACACAAGACAAGCTAATTCCTAGTAGACGCACCGGTGATGATGACAACTTTATCTTTCAAGCGTTCACCGTGTTCAAAGAGTTGGTCGTCCAATATCGGCACGAATCCTGTAGGAGCTACGTCGCTTGGGATAGACGGTGCGGACATGTCCAAGATATGCAGCAACTGTTTACAGTATCTGCGACGGGGCAAAGTAATGACAGAGCCACCTTTTAAGGAGAATCTTTAAAGCTTTGTCGCCGCAAAGAAGGACGACATATACATGATCACGAATTTGTCAACAAATGATCCGAACAAATATTTGAAATCAAAAAAAACCAGAATATACTATTATAGAACGTTACCTATCCTTCTGTACTTTAGAGAGTACTCTTCGTCGTTGTTCAGGATTTCATCGTTTTTGTCAAGTATAATTAAATCTACATAGTATATATACGCTTCGCCTTCAATATCAATCGTCATCATCGTCGCCATCTTTTGTCCGCCGTCGACCGGCGGTGTTGGGATCCAGTAGAGCAAAGTCCGGCGGTTCACGCAAAGATATGACTAACCAGGACGAATCACTAACCAATCTCATTTCCCTGCAACTTTCCTTGTCAAACTCCTCAACCTCTCCGCGTTCTTCTTCCTCCTTTCAACATCATTATCCACACTCGCATTCATCTTCGCCAATCCCGCATTATTCTTCGGGGCCACCGTATATGTTCCAAGCGAACTCTGCGGTATGCTCACTGCATTCTTCCTTATCCTATTCTTGTCCTCTTCCCTCGCCCTCGCTAGGATCGCGTTCAGTTTCTCCGGTCTGTACTGTGATTGCGTCAAGGACTGCGATCCGGGTGGACCATCGTCTACGTCCATATTATTCATCGTCGGTACCACCCTATCACGATACGACGCGCTGCGTTTGATAATTGGTCGACTCCAAATACTCACCAACTCGTTCGCCACGCGTTTGACGTCAGGCTGCACTCGCTGGCATTTTGTGTAAAAGAGCACAAGAGGACCAAGCCCAGATTCTTTGATTACAGAGGAGTCGATAAACTCCATTTTGCGAAGGGTGACGAAGAGTTCACGTTGGATGTTGAGAGCAGGGAGCGATCGATCGGGGAGAGGTTCGAGCCAACGTTTGACGGCGTCAAGGAGGTTATTGTCGATAATTGATTGTGCTAGGGATGCTCTAGAAAGATATTTAGTTGGACGTAAATTCTGATTGAAAGACAAACTCAGGAAATGCACTTTCTCAAAGTCTCCATAGCCTCAGCCAAAAACCTCAACTTGGCAGTAGCCGGCAACTTTTCCTGGTTCGCTTTCATATCTTCCTCAGCAGCATTATTCATTGTCTCCCTCAACCTCGCCACCTCATCATCCGCAAACGAATCCAATACTTCATCGTTATTCTTGCGCTTCTTTGGTCTTGAGGATTTTTTCGTTTTGAGAATTGCCTCAATCTGCCTGTCAAGTCGGATCTTGTTGGCTGTATGTGATCAGGGAGCGCTGATTAGCACACCTGGAAACAGGATAAATAACTGATTGAAGCCACAGACCTTGCTCAGGCGGAAGCTGACTTAAATCTACATCCTCATACGCACTCTTCTTCGTCTTCTTGACTGTACTCGTTCTCTTTCTCTTCCTTGTCTTACCTTCCTCGCCTTCAGCACGCTGCTTTAATTTCCCAGTCTTCTTCGTCTTGCGGCTAGTAGTAGACGGTTGCTTTTCCTGGTATTCATCTTCCGAGTCAGCCCCGGAACCACCGTCATTGTCATCGTAGGCTGTTGTGTCTAGTTGTCGGTCTTGGACTGATAATGTAATCGAAGAGATTTGGCAGTTGGTGTCACTATTTTCTATTTATGTGAGCAGGTAAACTGACCTTCATCGTCGTCTGAAGAAAGCTCGGAGTCGGAGCCTCCGAAGATATCACGAGCGAGCTTGTCCGTCTAGCAAGGATCGAACAATAAGACACAGAGAAGGCCGAGAATGTGGAATTGGTCGACTTACAGACATGGTTAGTGAACGAAGAGAAAGGTTGGTGATGGTGGTTGTGTGAATAACGTCTTTCGGCCCGGTTCATACAAACAAGTCAATTAATTGCATTACAGGCGTTTGCATAATTTCGTGAACAATCGAGTTTTTTTCTTTTTGCGGTCCGAATATATCCGTTCCCAATTCGGAATATCTAAACGTGATGTGATTGCTTCTCAACCCCATGCCTCCTCAAAAAATGCATCTATTGGTGGTATACTGAAGACACTACTGGGATGATGGGATGTAGTGAGAGAGTGACTCAGAGAATACTGCAATGACGTGTTAAATGCAAAAAGAATGAGGGAAATCACTTCAAAATAAAAATTTTGAATACCTTGCCTTATATAAGCTTTGTTGAATGAAATCTATAGTACTTTAGTAAAGCTAGATGAAAGAAAGGAAAGTAAGTAATCTCACCTCAGTTGATAAGGGAAAACAACTGAGGGAGTTTGAACGGTAATATCGAGTATATAAGATGATCGAGTGGTAAATAGGAGTGGTCGAGTTCGGTGGCCAGAACAGTAGTCACACGTACCAAAGCAAACATACGAAGAAAAACAAGCATACGAAGTATTAATCCAACAAGCTTAACACTGTTCCAATAAAGAACTCGAGGCTGGTATGAAGGAGATTTGGATACAGGCTCAAAAGATATCAAGGAGACATATGGCAGAGCTGTTACAGGCCTGATAATATATGAGGACCATGATGTGCTAGGATGTGCACAGTGAGAAAACATGTCACATCACGTGGCTGATAAGATAGGATATATCCGGACCGCAAAAAAAAAAAAAACTCGATTGTTCACGAAATTATGCAAACACCTGTAAGTTTCTCTCAGATTTCACGACAACAAAAGAAAAATTGTTCTCTCATGGGAAATACTCAGGAAATGTCTTACTGAGTTGCGAGGATCTCTTTTTGTGGAGATGAGCTAATGAAACGACTAGTGCTTGAGTGAGAAGGAAAGGAAAAGTCGATTATCTGCCATCAGAACATGGTATATTTGTTACAATCACTTCTTTTCCATCTTATCTTTCTCCTTATCTCTTGTCTTATCTTTTATCTTTTGTCTTATCTTCTATCTCCCTTATCCTATATCTTGTCTTATCTTGTCACCTGACCTATTATTTATGCTTACTGATACAACATGCGCTTTTCATTTACTTATATTAAACACAGCAGTCTCACAACACGTATACAGCATAATGATCGAGCTTTCATTACTTACACATTGCTTTACTTATGTTCTACTCATGTTTACCACTAACCCAGGGCGTTGGGCATTACTAGGGCGGAGGGTTGTTTACTCGTATATAAGCTGTAGTTACTTGCTGTATTTCCTTAGCTTTGATCTCGTCTATTCTACCTGGTTTAGCTGTCGCGACGAGGCAGGAAGCGGGAGGCGGGAAGTCCGAGTACGCTGAGAAGCGACAGTAAAGAGGCACGGAGACAAGCACAAAGCACAGATAGAGGAAATAGTGATCTCGAACAACAGTGGGATAGCGTCAGAGGCCAATTACACCAGTAATCAAAAGGGAATCTAGTTGCCCAATGACCAAGTTAGATAAGTAGTATCTAAGGGGATACAAGTACTTGCCTAGTTGCCCAATGACCAAGAGGTCGAGATGGGGAACTAGGATCTACCTACTGCTCTTTATATACTACTTCTGTCTAATGAGTAAGTGATTGTAAATAACAATGCGATTTGGAACAAGAGTGAGGAATCAATATATACGAGTAATAATGAGTCGATAATGAATCATAACAAGCTAATCAATGAATAAGGACGAGTTGTATAGAAGCGTATGGAAACAAATAGAAGTATTGGGATGGTCATGTGAACAAGTACGATAAACATGTGAAAAGAGATGAACAAGTACAATAAACATGTGAAAAGAGATTGATGGGAACACACCGCTGATGGCGCATCAAAGGGCGCATCATGAGACTTCATGACATTAGCCCAGAACTTTGCTATTCTCCTTTATCGTTTCGCCACCTGAGGTTTTCTTGAGTGTGACGCCTGGTGACACCTGCTACTAGAACCAGTCGCTGACAGAAGATCAAAGCTATTCTTACCACCTGTCACATGCTACGCAATCATATCCCTATCACAGTTATCCCCGCTCACATTTATACCAACCCTTCACAGACTTCTACTCTCTCTTCGAGCAGTGTCGCCTATAGTACAAAGGTGTAACGTTGAGTCCGACACCGTACTGGCAGACGAAAGCGTCGACTGATCACTAATCTTCAGAGAAGGGTCTTCGCGTGCACACCGAGCTCCATTCCTAGACAGGGAGGGTGCATCTGTTCATCAATCAAGAGTGGAAGGCTGGTTCCCACATCATTGTACTCTTTTTTCGAAATCTTCCCCACATTACTACCGACTTCTACAAATCCAATCATACATTTTCCCATCATCACCACTAAGTTGCATTAGTAACTCGTCTCCCTTACAACGGATTCTACCTCAAGACTAGGACGACCTAGGCTTTTGGTACAAACCGATCGTCCCCGCTCCCCCAACTCATCTGCTCCATCCACTTCATCTTCAATCGAACGAAACATCACCTCATTCAAACCTGCCTACATATCACCCCACTACAGCATGTCTAACCCTACTCCCGATCCTATCCCCATTACTCCTGTCACCACTCCTCATATTCATGGCAAGTCATTGCTCAGAGAACCCAGTATCTTTGATGGCGATAAAACCCAGTTCAAAGAGTGGCGCCGTACCCTCTTTGCTTACATTCGCAATCCAAGGAACAGAGTCACTACAGACAATGAGAGAATTGACATTGCAATCTCGTATATGCAAGGTCCCAAAGTCAGTAGCTGGGTCCAGAATTACACGGATGATAACTTCGACGATGATGAGGAGGAATGGGCTAGCACGTGGAAAGGATTCAAGGATGCATTGAATGCCTCCTTCCTAGACAAAGGACTTACAGAGAATGCACAAGAGAGGCTAGAACATCTCCGCCAGGGCCCCAATGAGAGGGCAGAGGATTTCTTCAAGGAATTTGAAGTTATCATGTGAGATGCCGGATACGTCAAGGATGCACCCTATGTCATCAGACTGATCAAAATGAACGTAAAGCCTAAGCTGATTGATCAAGTATATGGCACCAGCAATGAGCGAATCGAAAAGTTCGATGAACTCAAACAGAAGATCATCAGTATCGATGACATGTGGTGGTGCTGTGAGGAAATGCGGCGCAACTGGTCAAACAGATACCAGCGGAATGCTGGGCAGGGACCTAGTAACCAGAAATGGCAACCACAGACACAGGCTCCAGTACCCAAGACTCCAACCCCTGCGGTACCCACCCAGGATAGGAAAGATGGGACCGGAATTACTTTCAAAGGTGCAGGCAGACCAATGGATATTGACGCTGCACGTCGTAACAGGGAATGCTTCCATTGTGGCAAGCAAGGCCACATTGCGAAGTTCTGTCCAGAGAAAGCGCCGAAACCGCAGTTTGTCAGAGGCATGTGGAGCCGGATGACACAGGAGGATCAGGAGGCTATGGCCAAAGAATTGGGTTTTGTCCTGCCCCAGCAGTAGACGCAGGTCTGCCGGGGCCAATCTCAGAATCAGTATCGGACTTTTCGTCATTGTCATATGTAGACAGTCAATTTAGTTTTGAATTCGGTAGTACTGGTACACCCAATAAAAATAACTTATCTACAATGATGAACCGAACTGAGGAAAAACCTGTGAGATATGAACCAAACACACCTGAATGGGTGGTGCAGCAGTTACAAATGGACAAACTCCCCATGGCTATAGGAATCCTTAGAGCCTGGATGCCTGAAAGTCGTGTCAGAGAAGCATCGGAAGAAATGGTATTGGCTATACGAAATCTAAATCATGCAACTGCAACTGAAGCAGTTACCAATCTCAAAAGTCGTAAGAGATTCGTCCGAGGTACCCGAGGACGTGAGCTAAAGTTGCGAACCACTATTGAGAATATCGACAATGGTGTGCAGATTGAAACGGAAGCCCTCCTAGACAGTGGAGCCACAGGGTCCTGTATCAATAAGGACTTTGTAGAACGGCACCAGCTCACTGTTAAGGAGTTACCAGTCAAAATGCCGGTCTATAACGCTGATGGCACTCTGAACAAAAATGGTTCCATAGAAGGCTATGTACAAGTCCGAATGGTAATAGGAGATCATGCCAAACGAATAGATTTAGCAGTTACCAATTTAGGCAAGACAGATATCTTCCTAGGCATAGATTGGCTACGTTACCATAATCCCAGCATTGATTGGAAGGAATCTATGTTGATGTTTGAACGTTGTCCTGACAAATGCGGATATTTGCCACACTATGAATCACCTGAGGATGATGGTACAGAGGGAAAGCTTGTCGATGGTGAAAGGATCTTCTGGTTCGATTGGAATGGGTATCTCTCCAACCAAGGTCATATCAAAGTACAAACCACTACTACAGATGCCGCTACTCTGTACCTTGCCGAGTATGCTGATGTATTTAGTAAAAAGGATTTTGACCAAATGCCGGAAAGAAAACCTTAGATTGGGACGAATACGACCGTCACGTTCACCCATGGCTTCACCTTTCTTCTTTGTCAAAAAGAAAGATGGAACGCTATGGCCCATACAGGATTATCGAAAGCTAAATGACATGACTGTCAAGAATCGATATCCACTCCCATTGATTCAGGAACTCATTGATAAGCTAAAGAATTCCAAAATCTTCACCAAGATGGACGTCCGATGGGGATTCAATAACATCCGGATCAAAGAAGGAGACGAATGGAAGGCAGCATTCCGGACAAACAGAGGCTTGTTTGAGCCTACGGTCATGTTTTTTGGACTTACAAACTCACCCGCCACGTTCCAAGCATTCATGAATCACATCCTTCGAGAGTTAATCAATCAAGGACATGTCATTGTCTACATGGATGATATCCTTATCTTCACGGACAACATTGAGGAACACCGAGTCATCGTCAGAAAGGTTCTTGATATCCTAAAAGCCAATAAGCTGTACTTGAAACCCAAAAAATGTACCTTTGAGGCTAAGGAAGTTGAATATCTCGGAATCATCGTAGGCAATGGACAAATCCGGATGGACCCAAAAAAGGTTGAAGCAGTTCGAACCTGGCAGCCACCAGAGAAAAAACGTGAACTACAATTGTTTTTAGGGTTTTGCAACTTCTTCCGCCGGTTCATCCGAGATTTCAGTAAAATTGCCAAACCCCTAACACGACTCACAGGGAATACGACTTGGGAATGGACGTCTCTTGAACAGGATGCATTCGATCGGTTAAAGGACCGGATCATCGAAGACGTCACTCTCATTATCCCAAGAGAAGCTGGAAAGTTCCGAGTTGAAGCTGATTCCTCTGACTACGCTAATGGTGCAGTCCTGTCACAGAACGTTGATGGAAAATGGAGACCAGTAGCTTTCAGGTCCAGGTCACTCAACGAGGTTGAATGGAACTACGAAATTTACGACAAAGAGATGATGGCCATTATGGACTCCCTCTCGGACTGGAGGCAGTACTTGCTGGGTGCAAAAGAACCTGTTGAAGTCTTCACAGATCACCAGAATCTCCAGTACTTCCGGAAGCCTCAGAAGCTGAACCGACGACAAGCCAGATGGGTAGTCAAAATTGCTGAATACCATATTGAACTCTTCCATAAGCCTGGGAAATCAATGGGAAAAGCCAATGCCCTGTCACGGATGTCAGGCCTTGAGAAAGGGGAGAACAACAACACCAACGTCACGCTACTAAAACCGGAATTTTTCATTTCTCAGATAACGGATCAGACATCTGCCCCCGAGGATGATCTACTTAATCTCATCCGAAGAAAGAAAAACCAGCGAGACAAGTTAGTACAGGTTGCTCTCAAGTCTAAAGACAAGGAATGGCTTGAAACTGAGGACGGACTAGCAGTTTGGCAAGGACACATCTATGTCCCTAAAGACAAAGAACTCAGGGGACGAATCATACAAGTACATCATGACGCCCAGACAGCAGGACACCCAGGCCACTATAAAACCATTGAGTTGATTACACGCAACTACTGGTGGCCAGGAATCAGTCGGGACGTCAGAATCTACGTGGAAGGTTGCGAAAAATGTCAAGCTACAAAGACGCATCGTACCAAGCCTGTAGGACCATTACATCCACATGACGTACCATCTGAACCTTGGGAAATCATTGGAACAGATATGATCGGCGAGTTACCAGAGTCTGGAGGGTATAATGCCATCAGCGTGTTTGTTGATCACTTCACGAAGAGGTTGCGACTCTTTGCCACACATACTACGATAACGTCTGAAGGAATGGCACGTGTCTATCGTGACAAAGTATTCCCAGCCCATGGAATGCCCCGAAAGATCGTCCATGATCGCGGTCCTCAGTACCACGCCCGCTTCATGAAGGAACTGTACAGGTTGCTAGGAATTGAAAGCAACTATACAACTGCATACCATCCTCAGACTAATGGCCAGACGGAACAGATAAATCAAGAAATTGAACATTACATCCGTCTTTTTGTGAATCATCATCAGAGCGATTGGCACGAATGGCTTCCTATGATGGAGTTTGCGTACAACGATCGAGTACACTCAGCTACGAAAGTTTCACCCTTCTATGCAGACAATGGCAGACACCCATACAAAGGAACCACACCAAAGATGACGTCACAAAACCCAACAGCCCAGGAGTTTGCCGATAATATGAAACGGATCAGAGAAGAAGTAGGATCGGCACTGAAAAAAGCCGCTGAGGATATGAAGCGCCAATATGACAAACACCGGAACGAAGCGATAGAGTATAAAGCTAGTGACAAAGTTTGGCTTGAAGGAACCAACATAACGACAGATCGACCAATGAAGAAACTAGGTGACAAACGATTTGGACCATTTAAAGTTCTTGAAAAGGTTGGACCCAGCTCATATAAACTCGACATCCCTCGCACATGGAAAAGAATCCATAACGTCTTCAACGAAATGCACCTATCCCCGTACCATGAACCCCAGTTCCCGACACAACCCCGAAATACTGAACCACCGCCAGAAGTAGTAGGAGAAGAAGAAGAATACGAAGTAGAGGAGGTAGTCGACTCACGCAAGTATCGGAATGGCATCCAGTACAAGGTAAAATGGGAAGGTTATGGACCACATGAAATGACGTGGGAACCTGCAACTAATATGACGAATGCCAAGGAAGCTGTTCAGGACTTCCACAAGAAGTATCCTAACAAGCCCAGGCCTCGAGTCCTTAAACGGATCGAGATTCCGATTGCTCAGTTTCCCACTGAATTGTTCCGACCAGTCCCTACATCCAACATAGAACCAATCCCAAGTAACACCAGCGATGATGCAGTCCCTCCACGCAGTATACAACAATACAACAAAGTTGTTGCCTTCAGGGCTGCCAGCGGTGTATGGCGTGGTGTCGTACCAGTTGAGAGGGTTAACTAAGAGAGCAAAAGGGCAGTTCAAGAACAAATTAGAGGTTGGGAGATAATGTGCATACCCGCAGGCGTTACAGTTCCATTGCTCGTAACGTGAGGATTACCGGCTGAATTGTTTCCACCAAGAGTAGTTCGGATACCTTCCGCCCATTGAATGTATGGGGAGCCAAAAGTCTGTGGCTGCAACACCGCCATCCTACAAAGAATGTCATGAAATGTTGAAATATTTTGTATTCAAAAATGCAAACTGTACTGACCTATATGCAACAGATGCAATAAGAGAAGAACTAGAAATATCTCCAAATCCTAAGCCATCACTAGAGGTATCGTTGAGGTAGTTCCTCAACAAACCATCAGTCATAGGCGTGCCCATAGCGCCGCCAACAATCTCTTGAATCCAGATTCCTAACAGCTTCGTCTTTCCAGCCGTAGGTAAGCGACTAGGGCGCGTTTATCACAGTGGCCAGAACACGAGTCATGCCTGCACTAGCCCAACCATTTCCGGTGCCCCAAAGACCAAAGTCAGAACTCTGAGGACCAACAATGTATTCCCATAGACCGTCATAGGACACAGAAGAGGTAAGGTTGGACTTGAGTGCTTGGCGGTAAAGTCCACATTGGTCAACGGCTAAGTGCAAGAGCGAGGTGTTATAAGTGTCGGCAGCGTAGTATGCAAGGAAAGGGGGAGCCATATACATCCAATCTGCCCAGAGTTCAGGAACGTCTGTGTGCTGAGAGATAGCACCATTGTACCATCTAGGAGCCTGACCCGTGAGGTATGCGAATTCCTCATTCGCCCCTTGTGCAAACGATGAGTTTGTCTTGCCTAACATGACTGCGCTGACACCCAAACTTGCCGGGTCACCTACCGCACCGTCTCCATCCGAGAGGCCGTTCGCACCAGATCCTAAGACGATATTCTGCGCTGCATAGGAGAGCGAAGGTGTCAGCGACTGGTTCTAGTGACAGGTATCACCAGGTGTCACACTCAAGAAAACCTCAGTTGGCGGAACGATAAAGGAAGCAAGCAAAGTTCTGGGCTAAACCAGGTAGAATAGACGAGATCAAAGCTAAGGAAATACAGCAAGTAACTACAGCTTATATACGAGTGAACAACCCTCCGCCCTACTAATGCCCAACGCCCTGGGTTAGTGGTAAACATGAGTAGAACATAAGTAAAGCAATGTGTAAGTAATGAAAGCTCGATCGTCATGCTGTATATGTGTTGTGAGACTGCTGTGTTTAATATAAGTAAATGAAAAGCGCATGTTGTATCAGTAAGCATAAATAATAGGTCAGGTGACAAGATAAGACAAGATATAGGATAAGGGAGATAGAAGATAAGACAAAAGATAAAAGATAAGACAAGATAAGGAAAAGATAAGATGAAAAAGAAGTGATCGTAACAGAAGGTACACCATCAGGTACAAGAAAAGGCACGGGGAATGGCGCTGATCCGAAAACAGAGTAGGAAGAGTTGTATAACTCAAGTAAAGCCTCAGTAGCAGTACCGTATTCCCATGAATGCGATGGAAGCGCCTTGGCTATTGTTGCAACAGCTTCAATGTCGAAACCAGGATCGTATGAGAACGGGTCAGCATTTGTAGGGTGACTCCAGCTCGAGCTGGCTTGTGTTGTAGATAGGGAGAATAAAAGAGTGACCAGAGCAGCAGAAAGCATGGTAGTGAATGGGGAGATGAGTGAAAAATGAGAGGAAAAAAACGAGGGGTGAATCTCTGTTCAAAGTATCATGACAGCTTTATATATGCATGCCCTGCAATGGGCTTGACTTGGACGCTCTTGGACGATATTCCATTGACAAACAGGAAGATAGAAAAGAAGAGATCTGGAAGAGATTCACATTGTGGAGCTTTCTATTAAGATCCTCCATCAAACTCTTCCCACGACACGTTTCCCTGCACTTGCGGCTTTGTAGGCTCTGTTGCAAGAGGTGAGGGAGATTCAGATCGGGTACACGATTCTCATGACCCCCCCCCCCCCCCCAAATGAATAGAGAGTCCAGGCAGGGTCTATTTGCAGAAATGTCTCAAATGCCCTTCAAACTCACATATACCTTCCAGACTGTACCTAAGTAGTTGGATATCATCAATAAGTGACACAAACACAGGTATTCGAAGATTTCGAGCAAGTTTTATGGCCTCTCGAACCGTCATAGGATGCCGTGCAGCTCGGCTTGGGCTTGGTCAGGGCCTTTCGCGTGGCAACATAAGTACCCCCGATCTGAATCTCCCTCACCTCTTGCTCTGTTGGGCTCTGGGTTGTGTATACATACTCAGGTTATAGGGTGTATCCGAGTCACAATACTGCATATCAGGAACTGTGGCAAGTATCATAAGTTTTATGGTTGTACATATATAGAAAACTTACTTACGCAGTGATAGTGGTGACTCTGAGCAGCTCTGAGTAGTAAGGGTTCACCAGCACGGTTCAAACAGGTTCTACTAACCCGTTTCAAACGTTGATAGAAGAAAAAAACTGTTTTTTATCACTTACATACGCCCTCCGCGAAAAATTGTCCATTCGCTTGTATATTCATCGACGAGCCCAGACGAACTCGAGTTTCTCAAGCTCAGGCCTGCCTTTTCACGAATAGTTTTCATGGAGAGGGTCGATTGATACTCAAACCGGAGAGCAAGACGAGGTTTGATAAGAAGGGCTTTTTTATTCAGAATACTGAACTATCCTATCCTATCCTATCCTGAGCAGTAAAGGGTACTGCGGCGGATTTTTGTCGCAGCAAAGGACGTATTATGTCCAAATCAGCACAAGCCATCGCACCCGGTCGAGCCCCTGCTTCGACAACTTTGACTCGAAGCTGCATATAGATATACTCACTCGAAGCATTTTTGCCAATCTCCGTTACCACCATTAGTTGCATACGACTGACTTTCCACGAATTCGGAAACCCTGCAAATACCTTCCTTTGACACTCCAGCGCAAAAGTCCAGCGACTGCACGGCGTCATTGACCAATATCCGTATATAGTCTCCATCCTCATCCTGTCTCGACGACCCGATGCCGCACTGTATTTTCTCTATAACCATTCGTGCTGAGAAGGGGACCAACTGGCTTGTTATCCATGACCCATTCGTAGAATCGAAGTTCGAATTGGTTGGATCTAGCGCCCTCGCCTGCTTGAACAATCCCATTGCAGTATATATCGCAATGAGCTGGTTGTCATGGGAGAAATCTGCGTATATTGTGCGATCCAAGGGAAATGTGACCGGAGATCGATCCAAGGTAGAATTGGTCTGAGTGGTGTCGTTGACAGGACTTGAAGTGAGACGCGCGATAAGTTCGTTGATATAACCTATACCCTCGACAGGACCTAATGGTTGGCCATACCTTCAAAATAGTCAACCACATGTTTATATATACATCCAGCATGAAATGCCAGGACACTCACCCAGTACCATAATATTTGTCCAAATCCATCTCATACTCGAACGCCCTCCACTCGTCTTCATCGAACAATCCGCACCAATCACTGATCGATTCTGTCGCCACGCTTTCGAACGCGCACAAGGTCATCAGGTTGAAAACATCGTTTGAGGAAAGGTTCGCTCCTGGAGCAGCGTTGTTCAGTCGTTGAACAATCGATGGAGTATATATTGCAATCCAAGTATCAGTCTGATTATCAGAGGAACCTATGGCGCCGCAAGAATTATGCAGAGTATCATTAGCCTATCTGATCATTGAGTGAACAGAAATGTAACTGAATATGACCTAGTTTGGGACGACTTACATTTTCGTCGAGGATGACGGATAACACGGGATTGAATCTCAAACTGCTAGCTGCAGAGAAACCTGAAAACGAGTTTAAGTAACAATCAAAGATCGCATGAACTAGGGTGTTCCCCTACCATACGTCCAGTTCAACGCTGACTTTACCACCCTGTCCGAACTAGAAGCTCTGACGAAAGGTAAATTGTCCACACTAACTAGTTCCTTGTAACGGTTATAGGTTTCCGCGCCTGCAGCCAAAGACCTAGATACTCTAATTAGAAGAACGAGCTTTAGTAACAACTAGCACTCACTGGGCCGCACCGAACAGTACCAAATTGTTCGTTCCGAGGTCAAAAGTAAAGTTCCGAATGAAGTTTAGACTTGAATCTGTATAAACTGATGCGTTTTGAAGTTTGTTCACCGCTATAGCGATAGCTGCGCCTGGGCTAGCAGTAGGATATCGAGCACCGTGGCGTTGAAGCTAAGAGTACCAGGAGAAGGTCTCAACAGGACCATCATGGACGTGATTTGGGATATCCTTACAATGTTAATCTAGATAGCAAAAATGTCAAGGCCATCAGAAAGAAGCAGAGACACTATAACACACTTGAGTAATACTGCATCCTTCAGGTGGTGCAACATATTTAGCTACTGGATAATAAGGTGAATACGCGCCCCAATTTTGTTGTAAAACATATGGTGGCGTCAATCTTTCTTGCAGACCGAACTGATTATCAGCAGATGCTCTTGAGACTGCCAGTAAGGCATAAACGACGGGTAGCAAGAAGACTCTGAGCATCGGGGGTAACATGGCTGGTTTTCAGAGGCCTTAGAGGATGGGATATCAGACTTGAACGCTGAATGACGCGCAGAAGCCTAAAAGAACCCTGATTACGCTGGTAAACACGTTGCTCTACATCATATTGAGGACAAAACGGATTTGCAAAGTATTCAGTCTGTATTCAGAAAACTGAATGGTGGGTTGGCTGGTGCCGTGGTGGCAGTGGTCAACGTTCATCGAGACGCACGTGCTTCGCCGATGAGTCGTTAAGGTAGCATGTTTGTATGCTTCATAAGACAGTACGCAGAGAAGATATGGCGTGTAGATGCACGGCTCTAAATTTACAAATCGTACACTAATCCATCCATGGATCGAAGCATGGCATTGGAAGAATAGTATCTGAAGGGAATCAATGTGAATCAGTAACTAATCTTTTGTCAAAAGACAGCATGCATACAACAATCCTACTGTTCGAGGTCGAGCTGCTTCAAATTTTACTTACTAGTCTTCACAGCTACTGCTGTACATAGAAGAGATTTCGTGAGAGCCCGAGCGTCGGACTGAATGGAAAGACACCTACCCTCCGCTTCCATTGCTATTCCCCCATTCCCATTCCCATTTCCATTGGAGCCCCTCTTACATACAGGTTGAGACGTCGTCGGAGTTCGTGGTTCTTAAGTTGAAACAAAGAGCTTGAACTTCAAATAATATGAATGCCATGGGGAACCACTTATTCAACCGGTCGAAAAGCGCTTTCGGTGTAACACTCTAACCAGCATTTCTGCGTTCGTCATACCGTCCAGCACACAAGATTTGGGACATGCTCCGGGAATAGGAATTGGTGCCCATGGTACAAAGGCGAAAGAGAACTTGATAACGGTAAGAAAAGTCTGAAGCGAGACGAGCTGAAACTTCATAGAACTTCATTTTGTGTCGGCCAGAGGAGGGAGGGAAAGAAAGGCAAAAATTCTCCGGGCACCAAAACTGGGTTTTTCTTTTTGTGCAGATATCGATAGGATGAACAATTTCTTTTGAGACGGAGACGGAGGAACAACAGAAACTTCCGCGGAGAGCGCTTGCGCGATGATTGATACAAGAACATCGGTGACGCAGAAATCATTTTTGAAATGGTCAGCTGTTGAGTCAACTCGTAGAGACTCGTAGTTGCTGCGCAAGCAAGCAAATATCCGTTGCATTAATTGATCAGGGGGAACTTGCAGTGAACGGGTGAGGAAATCAAGTCACGATCACAGGGTTTCGCGTCACGCAGCGCCATAATATTAAGGAACGAATTGAAAGCTATTGAAAGCAGTACTTTCGCAATGACCTTAAAGCGAAAATTTCATGACTCAGAAGACTCCAAAGAGTTACGGAAATATACACCGATGGCCTCCCCGTCCTTCGCAAAGGGCTTGTCTCAAGACACAGACCCCACCCACAGTCACAATATTCCAGCGTATTTCGTCAATCTTCTGGACGTGTCTGGTCAAGACTCAACATCGAACATTGAACTTCGCTTTGACGAAATTGCGAAAGAAATCTTGCATCACTTACTCTTAGTGCTTCGAAATGTTAACGGAACAGTCACCACCTTTGAGGTGCTGGAGCTCGAATTCTACTTTTGGATGGCCGACGTCCACGAAGATCCTTTTACGCATGGGGCCCCGGAGCAAGCAAGAAGTGGAAATTGGTATGTCACGATAGGAACTTGTGCAATGCTTACTTTGACTTGTGAGCAGGTACTTTCATCGTGCTCCTCAAAAATCGAATGACCCCGGGAAGTCGTCAGCCATCGTGACTACGGGCTATCGAGGAGGTACAAGGAAAGGCCTGGATATTACCTTCGGGCCGTCCCTTGACATCACTTCGCCTTACTTTTCCCCTCCTCCCTTGAAAGAAACCCCCATTCCATCGAACAGAGGGGGTATTCTGCTTCGAACTCTGCGAAATACTTCTACTGGTCGCGTTATCTCTGGGCCTTCACTTGTAGTCGACGAAATATTAAAGTTCAGCTGGGTGACAAGCATATCGGACCTGGTGACGAAACAATGGAGGGGCGATATATCTGCATTTCGAAAGAATGCGCATAGTGCTCCTAATACATCTGTGCTCCGTTTCGAGGGAAAAGATGAAACTGAGATACAGGCTGTGCGTATCTATCAATCGCCTAGAATTGGTCTTGGTTTATCACATCCTAGTGTTTCTCCATCATTTGACAATCCACGTGTCGTCTTTCTATCGAAGCCATATCGATATTTTATCCACCCAGAACTCTTGACTTCGAATGGTCGACCACAGACCTTTCTCGGAATCCTATCTTCATTAAAGGCTGCGTCTCTACTAGATAAACTTGAACGGAAAAAACTTATTGACGACATTTGTGATAAAAGTGGGATGAAGACTCACACTGTCGCGAAATACCTCGAGTACTACTCGAGTGAACATGGTTGTTCCAACTTGAAGTCCTTCATAGGCTCGGCAAGTAAGGACTCACCTTCTAATTATCTACGATTGATGGGAATCTTGTGGGACGAGAGATCACGATCTGTGAAAAATACTGTCGACTAGAGCGTCCGCTTGCGTTGTGCACTGGACATTTTGACTCATATAGCTCATACAAAGTGTGTAAATCGTCATACATATTCGTGGATGGAAATAATAAAAACAGGCTTCTCAAGTGTGTAGAAGCCCCTGTGGTAAACGCGCAACAGCCCTAGGCTCAGCAACGAGAAGCTCGCTCACACCGATATAGAACGCAACAAGACCAGTTACGATGCCGAATACACCTCCTGCCTTTTGTACCCTACAAATTTTGAAGAGTAAATATCGACACAAGGGAGCATAGTTTTAATACGCACTGTTCCATTCCACCCCATTCCGCGATAGCCAATAAGAGCAGGGCGACCGACAGACAACTCAGTAGAACTGTGAAGGCGACATTTCGCCGAAGCACAGCTAGCCTGTGGACGAAAACGTTCAGCGGTGTAAAGTGGAAGCAGAAACAAACTTACAGGAAAAAGATTGTTATCATGAACCACGCGATGAGGTAGATTCCAATGGCATTGTTGAGCTCCTGAGGGTCAGAAAATGCGGCCATGATACCGGAACCTGGGATGAATATCGTAGCGTATGACATCCAGAACGAACCATAAGACGCAAAGGCTGGAAATTTTTGGTAACTCAAGTACAGGTTCCATAGTAATTGAGCAACATACCAGTAGCGCCAAAAACGTTCCCCCTGGGGAACTCCCACATTCCTGCAATGAACTGGGTCAAGCCGCCTGAGCGTATAAATCAGTAACTGTACAGCTCTTGCATAACAGAGGATATGGTAACCTGCAAAGATGGCCATTCCAACGACTACGTTCGGGTGAGATATACCTCGAGTTCCGACATTGAACAAAGAGAGGATAAACGTTGTTGATGCGAATGAAAACAGTCCCCTTTTGAGAAGGTTATCTTTGCCGATACCAACAACGTCGACAGGGTATAGATGGAATGCTTACATCGGTCCAGGATTGGCTATGTGAGAAGGATACCTTTGGTAACTGACTGGGTCGCCAGAGTTTGGTCCATATTCCTCTACGTCATTAGACACACGAGTTCTACCGGTACCGCCGTTGCTGGTAATGTTTTCAACGCGACCTTTCTCTGGATCACTCGCAGCCGAAGACATCGTTGGGAATATTTGAAAGTGCTTTGTAGCAGTGGCGAGAATGAATTGGGGAACCAAGGACTCCAAAAGTTCCGGGGTGATACTCCATTTTATAGTTCAACCCCGCATTAAGGCGCGAGATCAAGAGCTAAGGATAGAGAGGATACCATGGCAAGATTCTCCTATGTAGGGAAGTCCTCAGTGAGAGTATACATCAGTCGGCTGGGGCACACTCATTGAAAGTACGACCAATCATAAAGGAAGCAGATACTCGTGAGTATTCTCTTCCTCTATTTGTTCAACCCTGTGAGTCCCCAGTTGCTCAACTGACTTGAAAATAGTAGCCTGCGCGGCATCCCTAGAGATCATTTGAACTAGTTTTGGAGACAAGTTGTGTTAGACAGGTGGTAGAATTCTAAGAAGCATCAAAGCCGGCCCTTTCCTCAAGCTACTACCGATCGTCATTCCTTCTCAGCATATATTTAAAATAGGTGCTAATAGGTGCTTCCAATAAAGTATGGGATCCTATAGCGTCCGAAATAGTATCAGAATCTATCGTTGTAATATTGGAAGGTGGTGAAAGGGGTGGAAGAATGACGCTGCCGCAGTGCGTATCGATAGCCAATCGACAGTAGTACTAAAATACGAAGAAGATAGAACAAAAAGTGAGTTTGTCCAGAATTGTATGTATCATGACCCTTGAAATTACGCAAGACTTTTGACTCAAGTAAACGTAGGGCACCAGATCTCTGGCTGCCAATTGGGACCTCCACGATGAACCAGTCCAGTCAAGATGAATTGATCAACGTTCAGACGCTCTCGACCGGTCAGTTGCCACATCTCCAAACCACGTTCACAAGTGCAATCACGATCACTCTGAACAAGCGCGTTAGAAGGGTAAGGTGGTCTCCCACTTCTGCGTGCTTACCTGAACTTTCTTGACAAAATCTGCAATAGCAGTCGCAATGTTGAAAAGCATAGATATCCTCGTCATTTCTCCCTTGCGTATATTGATCCGTCGTGTGAATGGATACTCGGAATAACCAGGCCACTAGAATGCAAAGATTAGTTCCCCTGTGTATAATTATAACAATGAAGAAGCATACCAAGATCTTCAGCCTCATCTCTCGGTAGACTTCGTCGGTGCTAAAAAGCTTAGCATCCTTGTCCTCAATGTTCGGATGCCTGAAGTGGTTTTCATCTAGGCAGTCGAACAGGCGGACACCGAGTTCCGCAAAATTCTTCATCTTGAACGTTATGGGCTTGCTATATGACATGCAACGGTTCAGATCTGTTTCGTCGTAAAAGACTCTTTGCGGCACACGAATGTGATTGGTGGGGCCCCGGCCGTCTTGGACGATAGGAAACGGATCTGGAGGATAACGATTGAGTTGAGGATCACCTCGACGTCGCTTGGGGGGCGCTATCGACTGGGCAGGATGGTGGCTCGGTGAAGTGAAGGGATAAGGATTCTGAGTATGTACGGGGTACCCAGACGACCGAATGAGTACATGCTACAGGATAGGTCAGTGGGATGAGCGAATAAGGTAACAAGATAAAAGTTCACCTGAGACTGACTTGTTCGATGCTCTTCGGGTAGATTCAAAAAATCGGGATATTTGTTTTGTTTCTGAACATTATTAGAGTTACGGCCATACCCGGGCGGAAGATTCAAATAATCAGGGTACTCGAACTGCCTCTGGGTATCCTGAGAGGCGCTCCGGTACTCCGGAGGAAGGTTGAGATAATTAGGATACGCGTTGGACGTCCCGCCGCCACCCCCCTTTCGTGTCATATGAGTGCATTCAGGGAAAGGAACCGTATCCTGAGAATTTCTTCTCTCCGAAAGCGGAGCCGGAACCACCGAAGACATGCTCGGATTTGGATCGTGGCTTCCAAACGACATTACCGGAATTGACGGTGCATGAGAGGGCCCCCCACTGAATCCCATCATCGGCATTGACCTTTGACGCTGGACAGATGTGGCGGAATGATGATGGTGAGCTGGGCGGGAGGCGTTGGAATCATGTCGGGAAGTATGACCTGCATAGTGCGACGAGATTGGACTTTCAACTTGAGAAGTCCTGGGAGTAGAATAGTAAGGTGATTCCTTGTGTAATTGCGCAGGTATGACCCCCATATTTGTAGATGCCCTATATTGAGGGGCCTGGTGTTCACCGCTGGCATATTTATAAGCTGCTGCGTCGAGGATCTGAGCCGGAGTGAGGTATGACATCGCAGCGCGTAAGAAGAGTCGACGGAATTTGGAGAGAAGAAGAAACCCCTTCTCTATATAACGATAGGACCCATTGCCACAGGTCCAAGCAATCTAACGAGTGGTGTGCACATTGTTCACAATCCTGAACTTCCCAAATTAGTCAAAGATGTGGTGATATCCTTTAGCCAGGACAATGATATTTCGGGGATTTGAAATCTTTAGAAGATACCTATCAGTCAAATCCACCATTATTCGACTATTCGGAAAACTTGCCGTCAAGGTGATCCTCCGACTTTGGCCATTGATGTCCCCCATCAAGACTTGATAATATCACAAAGAATCTGTTTAGGACCGAAGCTTATCCTCTCGGAGGGATCTCTACCTAAAGGAGAATTGAGATTAAGTTGCCATGAGGACCCCATTGAAGCCTCGAAAAAGATCCCCTGCAAAGTTGGTCAATGTGCTATGGTCAACAATCAACATAAAGCACGCTACGCCACACTGCCGATGAAGTTCGCTGCTGTGGGGTCAGTTCAAGCCAGCGTTAGGATAGAGGAACCAATTGAATTAACGTGCTTCCACTATGCGAATACAGGTAGAGAACGGACAAACAGGCCGAACAGGTTCGAAGATAGCAGACAGCGGAAAGGATGTTTGATAACATGGACTCATCGAAACGTATACGTAGAGTGGATTTACATATTTATATGATCTTGGAAACATCATGAGCATCATAGAAAGAAAGATGTCGCGACCGAACCTACCCGAGAAACTACATTGCATGCATACTAAACCAACACGTACAGGCTTATTCTTCGTCATCATCGGAATCGTCGTCAGCTTCCTTTAACCACTACAGGTGAACCCACATTAGTAAGGCCATCTAAATGGAAAAGAAAAATGAATGAAACCTACCTTCAAGAACGGCTCGCTAGCTTTCCTAACTCTTTTACTGGTCTCCTTATCGGTATACTTCTTACTGACATGTGTACCCCATTGCGTGACAACCTCCTCCTCAAGAAGGTCAAGCTGATAAAGGGCCATAAGAATCTTGGGCACAGCAGGGAGCAGATCAGGATGAGATAATCCAACGAGTCGTTCGACGCCCCCAAGCAGGGCTTTCTGGTGCTTCTCAGAGCTGACTGTCTATAATGAATGTATGTCACATCAACGACTAGAAACGTGTATTTGATAATAGCGTACCTTGGCAAATAAGGGACCATACTTGGGTATCTCGTTTAGCACATCGTCAGTGAAAAGGGCTTGGGCCAGGACCAAAACCGACTTGTGCTTCTTCTCGATACCCAAGTCCTCCGCTTTCTTGTATACAGCAACTAAAAAGGTTTTGGTGTCTCCTTCATGACTGTCTCGGTTTTCTTCGACCCATTTTCCAAGCTGGCCGTATGGACTATTAGCGTCGTCATCGCTGCCCTCATCGTCGCCACCAAGAGAGACGCCGGACATGCCCCCTTCTAGAGCTTTGATGCGCTGTTTGACAGCCTCCGGCGATGTGTCAGCAGACCAGTCCTCTTTGGCTAAGGTCGTTTCGTTGTTAAGGTCCTTCGCCTCGGCCTTGATTTTCTTAGTCAACTCGTCGTCACTTTCCTCGCCATTCTCAGCGGGAGAAGCTTCAGCATCAGGAGAGTCTCCGCCGCCGCCGCCAACGCCTGCGGCGGCATCACCCGTACCCGTCTTCTTTTTCCCCTTTTTGACCTTTACCGGAGGATTCTTCAATATGAATGTAGTGAGTTTATGACGCATATCGACGCCGGTGCGTTCACCGCAGGCTTTGCAGTCACGGATGATGTCCTCGCTACGACCTTGCTTTAGTATAATGAGCTCCGTCTCCGGGTTCTTGCAAGACTTGCATAAGACGAATTTGTCAATGAAGCCGTCAAGCAGTTCCCGAAGGCGGTTAGCATCATGAGCGCCGTTGACGATGTAGCGTTCATTCTTTTCATCAAATGAGGTCTGTGCACCAAGTTCGCAGCCGAAGAATTTTGTAGGGTAGGCAGGAGGACGGCTCAACGCACGAGCTACGTCAGCCATGTTAGGAATAACTGTTTTAATGCCATTCCCTTTGCCTTCAATTTTGGTTGTAAGCAGAGGCATACTATATAGTGTAGATTTCATTAGATGCTACCAGAGGAGGGGATAATAAAGATATACTTACCGGTACCGATAGAATTTGTCGTCGACATCACGACGGATGTTTACTATGCCTGAAGCCATACTGGGCAGAAAATATGTGCTTTAACGCTGGGGAAGAGGCAAAGTAAGATATGAAGAAATGAATGGCAGAAAGCGTTGCATCGGATGCTCACAAAACTGGGTGATTTACACGAAAACAATCTCTTATGTCTGGATATACCGATTGGAGGCCGAAGCATGAATCCTCTGCAGAGACAGAAGATACGCGAAGTGAAAATCGGGAAGTAAGAGGGCGAAATCGTGAAACGATTTTACTTCAACTGTGCAAAAAAGAACAATGGCAGGACAGAGAAAGGTAGATACTAGAGATGGTGGTTGCGGTATGAAAACGATTCGTCACAGCGGCCAAAAAATTATTCAGTGACGGCTCAAAGCCTCGGCCCGGACCTTCATCGTTCCTAACAGTTCCGTGCTATTCAAATCTAACGAACGCGATACATTTTAGAGGTTACACAAAATGTGTTTTTGGCCGAGACTGTTTCTCCCCATCAATCCATATATCCACCAGCTCGTCGTAAAAGGCGTAATATCCACTAATTGCAACGCATTCCACATTGGGGTTTCGGTACCACCAAACGACATTCTCTGCTTTCTTATCCGGCCCTGTCTGGACGTGGTAGTAACTCGCAACGCCCTACAAGAGCCAGCAGTCAGCAGTCAGAACGTAATTTGAAAGCTGCAGAGAGTCCGGACCTTGTATGGACAAGGGGTTTGAAGGTCCGAAGCAGTCAGAAGCTCCAGTTTACAGTCCGTCTGTGGAATATAAGTGCGAACCGGTAGGTTGGTCTCGAACAAGAGTCGAGGTTTGTGCGTGTTAGCTACTTCTACTCCATGGACTTCCACGCGAACATGTCGAGAAGATTGAAGCACATCGACACGCTATAGTCGTTATCTGGATCAGTATTCATTTTCGCCTCAGTGGAGGACATTCAGTTCCCAACCTTGTATGGGTCCTTGGGATGAACGAAAACTTGCTCATCCTCTTCGAACCACCTCTCCATCGAATTGTACCCAATCTTGAACAGCCCAGTCAAGTCTCCATTCGAATCACCATAAACGATCACCGCCTCAGGTGCCCTTTTATCTCCAACTACAATGTCGTATTTGGTTGCTCCATCCGGAAGACTTTGCTTGCTGTCGTCATCCAGGAACTTTGAAGGCAGCTCGTTGTTTGGAAAATAGTATTGTGGGTACCATTGGTGTTCCCATCTGCGCGCAGCAATAATCGGTTCATGTTCGATTACGATAGGGAACGGTACCTACACCAACTTCGCCTTACGGGTATCGACGATGAAAAATCCTCCAAGAAACGCTCTGACTCGTTTCAGACAATCTTCGATGTGAATTTTAGTCAAGTCAGGAGGTACGGAGACAGATGCAGAGGACATTTTTGCGCCGCAGATAAGTCTAGAGTAAAGGATGGCTATATAGAGGGTAGGTAAGTACCAGGTGACCTTTACTAAGTCTGACCACGATCTGACTAAAGGACGAAAGGATGTATCCCGTCGTACTCCGGTCAGTTAGATTTTCACCAGACCAAAATTTTTGGCCGCAGAGAGGAGGTCTTCAACCACAATGTCTTCTGCTGAGAGCTGCGGTGATTATACGTCACTTCGCATCTCTTCACCTCCAATTCAAGAGAATCCTTTTCAAGAGCGTAATCTCGAGCGTGATGCATTATTTGCGTTTGGAGAATGTCCCAATGGGTATCATCTAGATCCTCTAATCCCCAAATTGCAATGATCCATGTCATCCCCATTACACTCTCCCATAATTCTCTAACATTCTTCAGAATCTGCTCGCGGGGAAACTCGTCACTGTCACCCACTTCGCTCGATGCAGACAAACCATCAACAGACGGGGCCCAATCTCTGAGTTTTGTTCGCTGTAATCGCTCAACAAGGTCATCTTCTGCATCCATTTCCCAGCCACGGGCCTCTTTCCGTGCGCTTTCTATCGCCTCTCGGAATTGCCCTTTCCGTAGAACGAGGAATTCAGCGAAACGAAAGGCAGTGGAGGCAATTTCGTTTATCAACCCCGAAGCATCTCCATCATGCTTTGTCTCTGCCCAACACTTGAACTTTCGCAGCAGCGATGCGCGCGCGCCTTCGAATCCGCTATACCATTTGGCAGTGCGACTATATTTCCAGATGACCACATCCTTGTTGGTAAAACCTCGGAAGTACCAAGGGGGTAACGGCGACTCCAACAGACCAGACTCTGGTGCGAAGGCAACGGGAACACCCAATGACCCAAAGGAAATGGTGTTAATAATGGTGGAAGCCGGTATTACCCCATATACAAGGATTTCTTGAGGATGGTTTGTCCATTCCGACGCATAAGCATCGTGAGTCTGATTCGTCAAATGTAATAACTCCATTCCGTAAAACACCATTCTCCTGTCTGATGCATTTCCAGGCAGTGATCTATCAAATTTCAACAATTTACGGAGGTCGACAACTGTCACTTTAACATCTCTCATTGTCGAGCTTCGTTTGATTGCTTCCCCAATTGCCCACGTCCATAGTGGGGTTGTTGAAATCCACGGACAGTTCGTATCTGGGTTTTGAACCTTAAAGAAGTTGCGGATATGCGCTTTTACAGCATATTGAACTTTGGACGCATCAAAATTTAAGGGAAGCTCCCGGTTCAGTCGGTTATCGACTATGCTTCTGGACGACTCCCCAGCATACTCGCGAGCTATGAAGTCATTGGAAAGGGTATGTTTCACGTGCGCAAGTTCGTCGTGGACACGGAATACGAATGGAGCTGCGTTGAGCAGATCCTCATATCGATGTAGAGGAACATCCCTAAGGTCTGGGAATTCCAAGCGCCTAGCGAGGTCCACTGTGTATGCAAAACCTTCTTTCATAGCTGTTAGTGCTCTGGTGGGTAAATCTGTTGGCCTTCAACTTTAGTGCCAGTACATAGAATGCGTATTGGCAACTCACTCTACTGACAAGCCCCTCTTGGAGGAGTGAGAGGAGTGAAGGTGGCCTCGAAGTTGAAGACCGCTTTTGGAATGGTCATGGATAACTAGTTGAAGCTATATATGCTGTTGGAGGTGTCAAGTCAATACTTACTACTTGTATAACTCTGTACTATTTGAGCACACTTGACATGACAGTTCATTCAATGGCTGCACAGGTTTGAGGAGTTGTCCATTGCTTATTCATTTGTCACTGTAGACAGGCGTATCAAGACATTTCAAGGCACCAAACCTGTACACAAGCCTATACTCAGTGATACTATAAAATATCATTATTCACTCCCCAGTCATGTCTTGGACTACCTTGGCAATAGACCCAATTGCTACTTTCAACCACTGGACTTCTGGCATACCTCCTTCTTCACACCTTCTACCCATAAAAATATTGAAAAGAATATTTGTTGCCCTGGAATCTGTATCCTGAACTAACAAGTTCAAAGTGGGTATTCCTAAGCTCTGGGTACCATGTATTGACAAGATCTTGAATTCAATCACTAGGGAAATCCCAGTGGTGACAGCGGGCTAGTGGCAAGATCAACAAAGACAGCTACAGGCTCCAAACACTTTGTAGACATTGCAACATGTTGGGGAATTGAAATGAGATCCGTAGTGTTGGGACCATAGAATGTGGATTGCAGAGCAGAGCCGGAGGTCATTGATGGTGAAGAATTTTACGACATAGACAGGATCCTGGACAGCAGGATACATGGACAGTGGAAAAAGCTGCAGTACTTGGTTCGGTGGAAAGGCTACGATGAAGGCCATGACACCTGGGAAAATGAGGAAAACGTGGTAGGATCCAGTGACAAAGCCATCAACAAATTCTATGCAGCACATCCAAATGCACCAAGGAAGATTTCAGCAACAATCTTTTACTTGCTACCATGGCAGCCAGTGGTCAACTTCACCAAAGCAAATAGTTAGTCACTGGGACATTGACTCTAAGGAAGGGGGTAATGTCATGAAATCTCATGATGCGCCCTTTGATGCACCATCAGCAGTGTGTTCCCATCAATCTCTTTTCACATGTTTATTGTACTTTATCACACAATCATCCCACTAGTTCCATTTGTTTCCATACGCTTCCATTAACTTATCCTTATTCATCAATTAGTTCATTATGATTCATTATCGACTCATTATTACTCCTATATATTGATTCCTCACTCTTGCTCTATATTGCATCATTATTTACAATTGCTTACTCATTAAACAAGAGTAGTATATAAAGAACAGTAGACAGATCCTAGTTCCCCATCTCAACCTCTTGATCATTGGGCAACTAGGCAAGTCCTTGTATCCTCTTAGATACTACTTATCTGACTTGGTCATTGGGCAACTAAATTCCCTTTTGATTACTGGTGTGATTGGCCTCTGACGCTATCCCACTGTTGTTTGAGATCACTATTTCTTTCATCTGTGCTTTGTGCTTGTTTCTGCGCCTCTTTGCTGTCGCTCCTCGATGTACTCGGACTCCCTGCTTCCCACTTCCTGCCTCGTTGTGACAGCGAGGCTCCAAAGACATATCAAATGAATGTCAAAGAGTCCTGATGTAGCAAACATTGAAGAATACAATTAAATGAATACTATGCACAACTCCCTTGATAGAGTATAGACACCATGGGTGTCTATTGAAAGAGAGAAGTAATTAGTTTAATCCAGATAAATCAGATTGATAGGATTAGAAATGAGGAGAGCTGATTTGCCTCCGGACAAGATGACAAATAATTGAAGGAAGTGTTGAGCATCGATGACAGATGAACACCATTTGAGTCATTCTCTAAACAATTAAGATTAAATGAATACTGAAGCACCTACCTATGTTTGGAGGTATACTAGAATCTTGGAACCAATATGGACCAAATAAGATCAAATATATTAGAATTAAATAATGTATGACCTATTGTAGAAGTGTCCTTGCAGTTCCAAAGGTTTATTGTATTGAATTAATTGTACTGTGTGATTCTATATCCTGTATGTATAAATAGTGATCAAATGTATCTGGAATACAAGTGATTTTGGGACGACATTGCAGTGCCAATCCGTAAAAAGGAAAGACACACTCCCACCAGACTGAAGCCTCTTCGCTAGCAGCCATTTGGGCCTGGCACTTGTGGGTATAGGAACACCATGTTCTGCTCCTTGTGACTGTGAGAAGTTACATCCAGTTGTCAGGTATTCTTCAAACTTAGGATCAGCTGTTAGTCTTAAGGGCAAATCACACTGTGTGGTTGTGCCAGCACATAGTTCTAGCCCTCCGTAGGTGTTTGTGTGTTTCAATTTTAATTTACTTTGATTCAAACCCCCAATTCTTGATATACCCATATCAACACTACCAAAGCACAAATCATGCTGAATCTACCTTGATTGAAAGAATATATCAAATCCTTAGAACCATTCAAATTGATTGATTGAAGCTTTTCCCTTAGCTCTCAAAAGTTTTGCGGAACCTTCAACAACATTACCCCTTGCTATTGAATAAATTTGATAGCAGTGAACTCACATATTGTGTGTTAGATTGGTTGGTTGGAGTGCCCATTAGATTACTTCCTTTCTTTCTCTTTCACACAAAAACAAGGCAAGCTCATTAGCGGGGTAGCAAGGATGGAATCTGTGCAAATTGTACAGGCAATCATTGCGGCAGTGTCAAGACCATGCCTTGGTGCCCCGCTCTGCTGCGCGGTACTCCGAGATCTACCATTTATTGTAATTTCTACTTTATTGTTCTTTCTCGCTACACATTCCCTTTCTACTTAGTCTCTTCTTATTGTCTTATTCTCTACCCTGCAGGTACTATATATATAACCCCTGATAGCTAATCTGGCACTCCACCCCAATACATCAATTAGTAGGTATAAATACTCCTGTACTATACTGTAGTTCCTCAGCTTAATTATTGTCTTAGATCATTTTAGATCATCACTCTTTATATCTCTGAAGTCTTCAGGCTCGTTGCCTCAAAGTACTCTCTACTCTGACCTCAGGACTTATAAGTCCTTTGGTTTGCTCTGGCTTGGCTGCTTCTAGTTACTACTCCCTACTCTTGATCTCTGGGGACTAGCAGTGTAACGGCAGTGTTGTTAATAACTTCACTACTGTCCCATTTGGCCCTCCGCTCTTAGACACCTTGAGGCTGCTGGCATGGCTTCTTGGTGTACATGATCTTAACAGACACTGAAACTGTTAATATTCCAGGTAGACTTCACTGCTGCTTTCCTCAATAGCCCAATCACACGACGTATACCTGAAGCAGCCTGAGGGGTTCATCAAACCCGGGACAGAGCACCTTGTCTGTAAGTTGAAGAAGTCCATATACGGGACCATGCAGGGTAGCCATGACTGGCAGGCAACACTTGCAGCAGGATACCAGCAGGACCAGTACCTCACATTGAGGGCAGACCCATGCATACATTATAGGAGGGAAGGTGACGAGTATACCATTACTAGCATGTGTGGGAACAATGTCTGCAGAGGTTCAACCACCAAAGCAGTATGCGACCTGGAAAAGCAATGGGAGGCTAACAAGGTAACATCTGAAGTACTACTTGGGATGACAATTCACCAGGACCCCATATCCAAGGCCATTAGCATATCACAGAGAGCCTACTTCCAGAGGATGCTAACCCACTTTGGACTTGAAAATGTATGCCAACGTAACACCCCATTACCCCCCAACATTAAACTATGTGGGGCGCCGAATCCCCTCCTGGAGGATGAGCTGAAGTTCATGCACAATCAGCCATATAGGGTGGTGGTAGGGTCTATACTATGGGGACATGCACAGATCTTGCATTTGCAGGGAGCCTACTCGCACGGTACCAACTCAACCCTGGCTGTGCTCACTTGGAGTGTATAGAATGGATTGCCAGATACATCCTGAACACCTTGCACTTCACCATCACCTACCAGGCTCCTTCGACACCAGAACACGCAGCAGGAGAGGGTCTGAAACCTTACGCATATGTAGATTTGGACCATGCTGGCTGTCAGGACACCTCCTGCTCCACGTTGGGGTATGTTTTCTTCATGGCAGGTGCCCTGGTATCATGGAGCTCAAAAAGACAAGCCACAGCTGCACTTTCCTGTAAGACCTGGGTCAGAATTGGTCTTAGGGTAGGTTTTGGTATAGCAAGTTTACGTTGTAGCGTGCTAGGAGCAGACTGGAGCTCGAAGGGAGCTACGGGAACTGCGACCGAGGACAGGAATGACCTAGTAGTGGCTGGGATGGAGAGATGTGACCCTTGAAGGGGTTCCTATAAGGTCCAGGGAGGTCCCTAAGGCGTAGAGAGGGGAGGTAGAAGTAACGGAACCTAGTAGCGTTGCGTAGTAGGAGTTGTACTCACTAGAACGTCAACGTAAGATCAAATAGATTGTAGTTGGAGTGGGTCTCGAGTTGGTAAGCTCCTGAGAAGATATACGCCCAGAAGGGAAGGTCCCGGGAACTGGGGCTTAGGGTTGGACGTCCTCAAGTGTTGGAGGTTGTAACGGAGAAGCGGTATGTAGTTCGACATAAGGGGTAACTTCGACGTTACCTAGATCGAGGTCCCAGAGCTTGAGGAGCAGTTGGGGAGCTCGAGGAGGTTTGGGGGAGGTTAGCTCACCAAGGCGTTAGGTGTTGGGGAGCTTTAGTATTGTTCGAGGGAGCTCGGAGACTCACTTGGGTTGCTTAAACGTGAAGTAAAAGCGTATATTGGATCGTATAGACAATTGTAGAGACAACAGATGAGAGTAGAGAGAAACTGAGATAGAGAAACAGAGAGTAAAGAGAAATCCGTATGGTTAGCAGGTACAAAGGGACAGGGACTGGACCTATGCAAAAGGGTGTGTGTTCAAAATATACCAAGCTGGGGATATTTGTGCTACAAGGTTACTTATATAGCTACAGGAAGTGAACAAGAGAACATTAGGAACCGTGACTGTCAAATCGGCTATAATTTATCAGGCGGGGGCATGTTGATGGAGGTCTCGGGCGTGTTGATGGAGGTTTTGGGCATGTTGATGGGGTTATCAGGCATGTCAAGGGGGGTTCGGCCGAGTTGGGAAGGTTGTGATAGGGGAAAGTGTACCTTCTTGGGGAGGTGCGGAGACGGCTCCGAGGCTAAGGATTAGGGACTTGAGTGGTCTATGATTGTGGGGTTGGTATTTGGCTGGCCTGGAAGTGGTCAAGGCATGACATTTCCACTATGGAGTCAGAATACATTGGTCTATCTAGGGCAACACAACAGGTGGTATGGTTGTCCTCTTTCCTCTCAGAAGTCAACCTAGCGCAAATGGGACCAATCCAAATGCTGGGTGCCAATTTCGGGTCAGTGCGCCTGATCGATGGGCTACCACTACATCTGGGAGAAGACGGCTAGCAGGGAGGTCAACATACAGCGGATACGCTCTGGCAAGAATGTCGCAGATATATTCACAAAAGCACTGAACGGAACGGCACACTCAAAGTCCATAACATGCCTTGGACCAGATTGTACAGAGCAGGGGGGTGTTGGAGATACTCTGTAGACTCATATGTACAAACTGTCATGCCCTGTCCCTAAAAGCTCCCCTTGTTACCCTCCTAGACATCCCAGAACCGCTTATCAGCTCTCTTGCACCTCCCAAATAACCTCCCATGATACCCCCATGAACCACGGAACCCTAGCCAACCTCCCGACCAATGCTAACCTCCATCTGAAGCGACAGCTCCGCGACTCGCGTATGCCGCTGGACAATCCCCTATCAATTTAGCGTCATGGGTTCCGCACTTCACGCCAGCCCCATTAGATGCTTGTTTACTACAATGTCCCTTTACCTATTCAGCCCACCTATATAAGTATCCTCTGTAACATAAACGTCCCTAGCTTGGTATATTTTGAACACACACCCTTTACATAGGTCCAGTCCCTGTCCCTTTGTACCTGCTAACCATACGGAATTCTCTTTACTCTCTGTTTCTCTATCTCAGTTTCTCTTTACTCTTGTCTACTATTTCGACGATCGTCTACGCGATCCAATATACGCTTTTACCTCATGTCTAAGCAATCCGAGTGAGTCTCCGAGCTCCCTCGAACAATACTAAAGCTCCCCAACGCCTAACACCTTGGAGAGCTAACCTCCCCAACATCTCCTCGAGCTCCCCCATTGCTCCCTAAGCTTTGGGATCTCGATCTAGGTAACGTCGAACTACGTACCGCTTCACCGTTACAACCTCCCACACTCGAGGATGCCCACCCTCGATCCCAGTCCCCGGGAACCTACCCTCCTGGGCGTATATCTTCTCAGGAGCTTAGACACTCCACACCCAATTCCAATACGACCTATTCGATCCTATATTGACGTTCTAGCGAGCACAACTCCTACCACGCAATACTACTAGGTTCTGTCAAGTCCATGCCTCGGGCCTCCACTTCGCCGCTCGGTATCCCGAAGATCTGCCTTTTATTGTAATCTCCCCTTATTGTTCTTTCTCGCTACACATACCCATTCACTCTAGTCCCTCCTTATTGTCTTTTACTTTACCCTGCAGGACTACACGTATAACTCCTAGTAGTTAGTCTGGCGCTCCGCTCCGTTGCGCCGCTCCGTAGATATAAATACTGCTTGTACGCTACTGTAGTTCCTCAGTTTAATTATCGACTTAGATTCCCTCCTTAACTCTTTGCTCCTCTAAGTCTTCAGGCTCACTGCCTTGAAGTACGTTCTACTCTACCTTAGAACTTATACGTTCTTTGGTTCGCTCCTCGTCACCGGCGTTACCGCCGCTCCGACTTGGCTGCTACTTAGCTCCTCCTTTCTATACTCTTGATCTCCGGGGACTAACGGCGTAACGGCGGTGTTGTTAATAACTTCACTACTGTCCCACTCGTCTTCCGCACTTAGACACTCTGTGACCTCTGGCACGGTTACATGGTGTGCATGATCTCAACAGGTTCCGTACATCCATCTTCCCTACCTACACCTTAGGGACCTCTCAGGACCTTACAGGGACCTCCTCCCAGGTCACATCTCTCTGTCTTATCAACTACTAGGTCATTCCTGTCCTCGGTCACGGTTCCCGTAGCTCCCTTCAAGCTCCAGCCTGCTCCTAGCATGCTACAACATAAACTCTTATACCAAACCCACCCTAAGACCTATTCTGACCCAGGTCTTACACAAACAACCAATCACTGTAAGACGGCATTATTATGAGAAACTATACAGTCAATACTTAATCTCATGAAGTAGCGGAGTCAGACACCTCAGTTGTTATACCATCAACTGAGGTAAGCCTATTGATACCTAGAGCTAACATACATACTAACAGTCAAGTAGACCGCGTATCTAACACAATGATGTTGGAGTTGTACACACCGCGTCATTCAAAGTCGCTGGCCATGACACCTTCAGGAAAACTTTGAGCACCGCAGTGTGCATCGAGAGGGAAGTACAAGAAGACGAGTGACTTGCAGTTAATGATGATTTTCAATTAAGGCAGACATACATAGCTTTGACCACGGTTCACCGTAACTTCGGGCCGAGCGTCTATCACAAGTCATTTGACGCCGCACCGCCTCGACACAAGAGTTCGCTCGCTTTTCTTTTTTCTCAAGAACTTGCTTGTCACCCCCCTTGCCTCACTCCCCCTGCCTGTTCTATTTCTTTCTACTTCCTCACTAGTGCCATTTATAGGTAGGCATATTGATTTTTCTCGATTTTTGATAAGTTTTCATCGGCTGCAACGCCAATTACTTTTAGTACCATTGTTTCGGGCCCCAGGCGTGTGGTACCTCTTACAATGTCCAACCCCAGCGATCAACAGGATGCCCCCGATTCCAAACTCTCGAGCCGGGAATCTTCTCCGACCATAACCCAACTGGTCGCCGTAATTATCTGTTCTTGCCATTTCCCAATCTTCTCTTCAATTTTTTGTTAGGATGCAGGCGCCGCCAAGCAAGTGCCATTGAGTCCCAGTCCGAGTCTCGGCCCCGACTTGGAACAAAATGCTGGCACATCCTTCGGCGAACTAGAAGCTGCTCTCGACCCTTATCAACTACGAAATGGAATCAGCACGGACCAAGAGCTTTCGGCGCTGCGTCACCGTAAAAAGAAAGGCAAAGCGGTGGCCAAATTTCAGGATCAGCAGAATGAGGTGTGTCGCTTCAGCTTTTCTACATCGTTTTCAATCTCATGGCAATTCATAGCTAATCAACTCGTTACTTACACCTATGCAAGAGCATACTGAGACCGCGCGCTTGGAGGCAGAGGATAATAGGCTCCCAGTACGTCCTTTGCCCCTTTCATAGTACAATTTATAGCTTCGTTTTACATAGGTCAAAATTGCCATCTATGCAAGTATGGCTGCCAACCTTGGGCTTTGCGTCTTGCAGTGTACGTTTCTGTGCTATTTATTCTTATTTTCATAAAACTCAGTACTTATCACTCCTTGCCACATAGTATACGCTGCCATATCGTCCGGATCCTTTTCTCTATTAGGTGTGTGCTCATCAGGTTTACTTCTGCCCAGCGCCTCACGACCTAACGTAGCCACTGGTATCGATTCGATATTCGACATTGGAAGTAATGTTCTACTTTGGTATCTCCACCGCAAAGCCACACGATTAGACGTCAACAAATGGCCCGTCGGCGGTGCAAGATTGGAAAATATTGGGAATATTGTGTATGGATTCCTGTGAGCAAAACTTCTTTGTTCTTTCATTTTACTGCTGTTCACACCATATTTAGCATGGGCGCTGTTAACCTTGTCGTCATGGTCGAATCCGTGCGAGACCTCGTCACTCACAATTCCAACAGTGACACGAATACTTTCCATCTACCGTCGATCATTGCTGTTGCTGCTGCGTTAGGTGAATTCGATCACTCCATCAACCCTTACTCGTTTGTACTGTCAACATAACTGACTTTACTGCTCCACTTTCACATATACAGGTGTTAAAGTGTTATTGTTCTTCTACTGCCTTTCAATTCGGAAGAGATCCAGTCAAGTACATGTACTATGGGAAGACCACCGGAACGACATATTCCTCAATGGATTTGGTGTTCTCATGTCCGCAGGAGGTAGCAAGCTTCGTTGGTGTGCGTGATTTCCACTCATGATTTTGTTGAAACAAATCCTGATTTCGTTTGCTCATAGGGCTCGATCCCACCGGCGCCGTCATAGTGAGCGCTTTGACTATTTTTTTTCGATGTCAATACTCATGCTTTCATCTTCCTTTTCACAATCCCAGATCGGAGTGGGCATTCTTCTAACATGGGGCCGCACCGTCTACCGCGAATTCGAGCTTTTAGCAGGGAAATCAGCTCCGAACGACTTCTTGAAGCTGTTGACTTATAACGCGATGACATTTAGCGAGGATATTGAGAAGGTGGACACTGTCAGGGCATATCATGTACGATTGCGTTCTTGTGGCTTTTATCAGCACTCACCTTCTTCCTCAGAGTGGCTCTGTGCGTCGCTTGTTATCTTTTCAGGGATAAAATGCTTCGGAATGCTGACACCCATGCTGCGTCCAGCAATACTTCGTTGAAGTTGATATCGTCATGAATTCCAACACACCATTATGGAAAGCACACGATGCGAGTCAATTGTTACAAGACCTTATAGAAGCTTTGCCCAATGTTGAGAGGGCTTTCGTCCATGTGGATCATGAGGCTACTCATACACCTGTACGTCTTTCACATTTCAATTCTTCAGCGTTTCAAGCCAATAATTGTTCTTCCGTTCTACCCGAAAATGATTTCTACGAACTGACATTATTGAAACATAGGAACATAGAAAGGTTGTCTATGGATGACATCTGGATCAACCCGAATCGGACTCAAAGAAGAACACAATCATATATTTTCTTTGTACAGATCGCTGTCGTTTCCTCGGCCAGCAGACAACCCTGCGATTTGAACTGCGCGAACTACCATACTAACCCGAATCCTTAGCATTGAACATTGGGTCTTTGAATAGGAATACCAATTTATAATGCATGTACTCTCCTACTTACATACGGCGTGGGTGCTCGAGAATTACATTTGCTTGCTCAGTCTGGTTCTGGTCTGGTTACCTGCTTCCGGCCTGTCGGAAGTCACTGATAATTGTCGCTTGACTCGAGTGTTAGATCCTCCGACGCCGACTCTGTATTGGAGAATGTTCCATATACTCTTCAGTTCGAACGAGGCCAATGTAAACATGATATTCATTGGCCTCGGTACTGGTACTTGCACTGGGTGTGAAATAATAGATCCCGAAGTACTAGGGACCGGGAGGGACTTAAAGCATGGATCTCATTTTGACTGACAATGACCATGATGGGCTTGAGTTAGAACTGACAATTTCGAATGGAGTTGAGCTCTGGTTGAGCTACGACCTGCTACGACAACAACATGGTACACTTGTAGATTGTGGGAATTCTGGCCTATTCTTTTTTGTTTCTTTCATTCGCAGTTTCACGGACGTACGAAGATCTCTGATTCTCCTCTTGTTCTCTCTGCCTTGACGACTCAACTATATATAAACACCATTCTAACGAGGTTATGTGGTCACCGGCTTTCTGTGTTAATTGACTATGGCATCCACCATCTTTCGTGCTACGCGCTACATTGGACAATATTTGAACTCCTTGACCATTTTCCGAGGCCTCAAATATATCAGCTCCTATCATACAGCTCAGGTGTGTTCGAGGCTTTTATCCACGTAACCCAAAATATTGGCCAATTCTTGCATTCGACAGGATAAACCGACGAACCTAAACTCTGGATCTGTGTACTCAGGTCCATTGTCTTGTTCTGAGGATCACCACGCGACGATACCTTTTCCGACATCAGAACTACGTGTATTCGATCTTCCTAAAGGCTTCAGACCCACCTTGCTACAACGGCCAGACTACATTGAAAAAGCTCTCGGGCCTTTAATGGAAATTATTGATCAAGACTCCCTTAAGACACTGTATGTGAGTATGGATGCGGAATGGAATGTTCGAAGACGAACCGGGGTCTCAATTATCCAGCTTTGTCCTCATATCGATCCAACGGTAGTCTATATTATCGCAGTGCGTATCTTTCTAGATTACCTCTCTAAGATATTCAACCGACCCTATACTCCAGGTTCACCGACTTTCCTCCCTCCCCCCTTCGTTACTACGACTTCTAACGTCCGAACGCGTATGGAAAATCGGGTCACGTATTAAAGGCGACCTGACCCGCCTCCGAAAACAGTTTCCCACTCAACTGCATGACTCAACTCGTTTTTCCACCATCGACCTCAAAGAATATGCACTCGCCGGCAGATTCATACAGCCAAAACAAAGTGGAGCATTGGCTTCGCTATGTGAGACCGTTCTAGGGCAGCGTCTTCCTAAAGACCAAGATACACGTGCAAACAACAGCTGGGAATACCCGACCATCTCATCGTCATTATTGCATTATGCCGCTTGTGACGTCTTGGCGTCACGAAGGATATTCGAGAAGATGTTGGGCGACGAGGTAGACCGTTCGGTACCACCGGATGAAGTCAAGCTCGAATTGGAACAGGATGAAGTTAGAGAAATACAAGCGCAGGTAATAGAAACGGACGCTACTGCTGAATTGTGCCATTTGAGGGTTTGAAACCCGTTGTAATCGTAAACTCACGGTTGGTGGCGGCGTTTAGAATCATTGGGGATATTGAAGATGAAGGGGTAGGTAAAAGCCAGTTGTCTCATTCAAATCTTTACTTTCCACTCAAATCCAAGTCCAGTGGCATACGCTTCGATTGAGCTCTTCTCTCCGTCCAGCCGATCTGCCGAAGGGCCCCCGCGCGGGCTGCGTTCTGTCTGATGCCTGTTGGTTCAGAATCATCGACACACTTTCTCCTGTCGCGAACCAAAATGCCGCCAACATGTGATGCTCTATTGCCCTCCGAATGGGAAATGATCTAACTGCCAAGGTTGATGATGTTCATGTTCCCTTATGCTCCCCGAACAAATTGCCTAGCTTGACCAGGCCCTCGAGAATAATCAGTGATCAGAACAAAACCTCGATGATATGGAGGTCTTCCTCATAGAGGGACAGCTACCGGTCTACGGATTACCGAGCACAACAGTGAATCACAGAACTTGACCTTGTATTCTATGACGACCATCTATCACCAAGGGAAGACCTTGCAAATCAAATCACCAATTGTCTTCCTGTATTCTCTCGTCTTCATAGCGCCGTCCGTTGCTCCCTGCCTGAAGCTGTGTATACTTGGTCGTCGCCTCCTGGAGCTGAGGCGTTGACGTTTACTGAAGTCCAATCACTGATCAACAGTTTCCGTTCGATGTTTTAGTCCCACGAAATCAAGACTTTACAGGCTTCGCAACGAAAATCAAAATAATCATCGACGGACCCACACGGATCCAATACAGAACTAGTCTGTCCTCCACCGATATCCCAGGATCCCTCAACATATCACACCTCGTGAATGCTGACTATATTTGGGAGAACAATTGTTGGTCTCTTCGGATTCCGAATCGCCCGCACGCACATAATGTGTTTCGCGTTAACCATTCATCTTTCACTGGCTCAGTGGCAAGGGCAGTGTTTGCGAGGTTGCCAAGCTACTATGACCTACTATAAAACCACGAGAATGTCTATTCTCCAGTCCTCCAGCAGTCTTTCTCTTTTTTAATTCTTCTTATTCATAGCCTTTACCTTCTTTGAGCCAGGAGCTCCGTACTCTCTTTCAACTTCCCGAGCAGGTTTTTTTCATTTATTTTTCGTGTTCATTCATTCCTCTTCGTCGCGATGACCAGAACCAACGTCCTTTTTCTCCTTTCTGCCGCCTTGATGGCATCTGCTGCTCCACTTGAGAAGCGTATAGCTCAAACAATCGCAGACTCGACTACTGCTTGGGTCGCCGCTTGTGTATGTCGATCTTTCCATTTGACCTCCAGCTCTTGACGTTGACGATACAATAATTACTAGACCGCAGCAGGTGGAGCTGGACAATGTAGCACCATCTCTCAGACAGCATTCACGACTCTATTGGCTGCCGGTGGTAACTGTGATCAGCAGAACGCTGCCGACTCCATGATCGACCTCGCGAAAACTTTGAACAATGACCCTGACATGATTAATCTGGCTCAGATTTTTGTTCAACAGCCTCGTAATGCGGTATGCATCTTCTTTTGTGATACATTTTCTTCGACCTGGACTTCTGTTTTATCCAGCCCGATAGTCTTCAGGTCCCATACTGTCAAACTGCTCCTAGAAACGCTGAGCTCAACGGATTGTTCCATTGTCAGTTCGCCAGCTCAGACTTTACCAAGTTCAGCGGGGATCAGACTGGAAACTTGCCTCTTGGACTTTCGGCGGTCAGTCCTCCTGGTTCTTGTCCTGCTTTGAATACCCCGGTGCCGGATGGTGTTCAGTTGAACACTCTAGTCACGAGTCCTGGAACTCCGTGAGTTATTCCCTTCCCAAATCATACTTACAGTATTCTCATCTTCTTTTCAGTGAGGGAGGCAGTGCGGCTGGGGATTCTTCTTCTGCTCCTGCAGCTAACTCTACTAGTAACTCCTCTGCATCTGCTGCTGCTGCAGTCGCACCGTCTACCTCCACTACTTCCGCCACTGTAGACAATGCCGGCACCAGAGCAGCACCCGCAACAGGAGCTTCCACTGTATCCGCTCCTGCTAATCCCGCGGTCTCCAGTACTGCTGCTGTAGACTCTAGCTCGGGGTCTGCATCTGGTTTCCAGCTCCAAAACGGCGAAGACGCAATCCAACTGAACTCTCAATTTGCTAGTCTCACTGCTACTTCGAGCTGCACTGATGGCCAACAGGCATGTGTTGGTGGTGGATTCGCACAATGTGTCGGGGGGACTTTCCAGATTACCCAGTGTGCGGGTGGAACCCAGTGCTTTGCTCTCCCTCTCGTGAACAAGCCTGGAACTGTATGTTTTTCTTCTTCCGAACAATGATAACTAAAAGAATATTAATGATTATCATTCTCCATTATAGTCCGTCACATGCACCTCCCAAGCCGATGCTACTGCTCGTATCGCCGCCACTGGTGCTACTGGGTCTGCATAAACAAAGAGTACATTGTGATTCCCATGATGTTGCGAAACGACGCTGCTGAGGACGGGAGGATGGAAATTTGATGATAATCTGCTGTGACATTATAGTACGTAGAAGTTGCAAATTGTGCCCTGTGTAAATAGATCATGAATGCTGCTCGTGTTCTGTGTCCTCTTCTGGAGTAAGATTAATTAACCTGGGGTAAGCAATCTCAGAATCACAGAGCCGATTTTACGACGTCCTTGCTCAACGCTTGTCAATGTCATGGGTCGATCCTTAAGTTCTCCGATTGGGACCTGTGCATGCTTTTGCCTGCTTTCGCGTGTTTCTTCTTACAGAGAGACTAGAACCGACAGAGAAAGTTCTCCCAGACCCAGACTCAGGGAACATGAAGAGAGTCTGGGCCTAGCCGTATAATATGCGAGGGAGGCTGAGGAGGGATGAAAATTCGATTGAAGCTGAACCTGTGAGGTTCAGTCGAAGAGTTCAAATTGATCATCACAGGAAACCCCTCTGGGCCCGAGGTGACAGGGAATTACAGAGAATCAGCATTGTATCCCTGTCGGGTACGCTCGGATTTCTTCGCGGGACCTTCCGATCATCAGGGCCACTACCATTTTTGGCCTGTGCCGTAAATCGGCTTATCAAGGCTTTATCGGAATTTCTTGCAACCACACCGGCCACAGTTTATCAAAATTTATCTTTTTTCGCCCCAACACTCTTCCGATACTGTCACTTTGGACGTATATAAAGAAGTGTATGAATTTGACTTGTTCAATTATTTCAAGATGCTTAATTTTCCTGCAGAACCTGACTCCCTCGACTTCGACACCATTGGTTCCACTGCTTTATCTACTCCTGCCTACTCTCCTGTCCCTAGTAGGACAGAGATTTCCCTTGATGCTAAGCGTCTTTCTCCTCATGGCCCTTCATGGGTCTACAAGACAAAACATATGTCCATTGATTTGGGAAGACGTTTATGGGGAACGAGCTCGCCCGCCTATGGTCTTCATGACAAAATCGAGGGTTCAATAAGACTTTCTGGGCCTCATCCTGAACTTATAGAAGACATCAGTGTCACAGTGAGCTCTGATTGTTACTCGTCATAAATTCCTCTGTTCTCAATCGCTTCTAGTTGGAAGGCAACTTGGTGACAACAGTCCTCGGTGACGGTGGCATTGCCAGAAGCAATACATTGTTCATGCATCACGCAATATTTCTTCCCTTATCCTCTCATCCAACTGAAGGAGACGAATATCCATTTTTTATCTCGATACCCTCGGAAATCACGCTTCAAGGGGTAACGGCACTGACGCCACCTTCTTTCTACCGTCTACACCTTGGTGTCACAGGAGAGATCTCATATTCATTGAAAGTTACAATGACCAGGCAAGCTAGTCGCATTTCGTTCAAACATGAGCCTACCGAAACGTAAGTCTGATCTGGGTATCGTGAATGTCTGTTCTCTAACCTCCCGTCTCGTTATAGTCAAGCCATCTCCATCCTATATTTCCCTAAAACTCGCCCATCCGACCCTCCACTCGCAGATATTCCGAAACCTCTTTCAGACCGTGATCCACACTTTGAATCCCCAAACGTGAATATTTCAGAACATGTCGACACTTTCCCACTATCTCCTCGATGGTCAGCTGCATCGTCTCATGCCAAACATCCCTTGACAGATCTCGAAGCTTCCAAACACTCCATCTTTGTATGTCAATTTCTTTCTCACAATTTTCATTTTTCTCACTCAATCACGCGCCTACTCCAAGTTCTCAATACCTGCGCCACAATCATTCGCTTCCGGAGAACCTATACCCTTCTTCCTGAGCCTTGTATTCCCCGATAGTCCCGCCCAAGCCGCATTGTATACCAAAACCATCACGGTCACACTCATGAAGCAACTCACTGTCCGTTCTGCCAAATCACCCTTACGGAAACTATTCTCCCGGTCTAAAAGTCGGGTTTCGTCTCCGAAATCTTCCAAAACCTCTACGCCTCTTCACTCACGGAGTGCTTCCCCTGTTCCTTTTGAGGACGACAGCGATGACGCTAGCTCGCATTCTGACTCCGGTTCATCGTCCACCGCGAATCTTGATGCCTATGGTCCTCCCGTCGTCCGACGATGGAAGTTGACTAGCGGCCATCTAGAGACACGTAGCGAGTATTCAGAGGGTGTATATCTGCTCCGAGGATGGATATCTGCCGGTGAGTTGGGTAGAGGGTGCTCATGGAGGGTCGGACAGATAGCCCAGTTGCAGTACTTTCTCGTGGTTGAGATTGCCTCGCCCGCCTGGATGGAAGATCATATTCCTGCGTTCCATTTGGAAAAGGAGATAGAGATTACGACAGATTGTTGGGAGACAATGAACCGGGAATTGCAGTCAATGGGTGGCGTACCCACCCCAGCGTTGGGCCTTGAACGTTGTCTATTGGAAAGAGAGTCTGATTATTATGAAGTCATATAACGACACCTATTTCATTTCGTGATTTTGAAATCCTTAAAAAACGACTGTCATCAGATGAAATCAACTATATTCTACTGACGAGGACCACGTTGAGGACGCCGTCGACTGAACTGTCTGCATCCAATTCTTCTCTTGTATTCTACGTCGATTTGCACGATGGAGGGAATAGTGTCTTACTAATTGGGAGCCAACGAAATAACTGGGAAGGTGTAAGTCTCATATTCGAGCTGAAGCTTCAACTCTTCTTCACTCAGACAGACTGTATACATGCAATATTCATGTTGAACTTGCCAAGGGATTCTTTATAGTTTTCAACCGATTCGAAAGCCTGAATTTCAATTTCAAAGCTTCCTTTTCTCACCATCTACGAGGTCATGATCTTTCCTCTAGATCTTCTTTCCTTCAATAAAACGGACGGTATAGTTCGGGCTTGCCGAACAACAGTCAAGAGAAGTCAGGAGTAACTAATGATGTGGATTGGAGCTCTTACTCGTCAGTGCATGTTTCATTTTTTCAAGACAGGTACTTTTACCAGAAAATATTGCCCTTCACACTGAATTCAACATCAACTCCCAAAGAATGTTAAAATCACTCCCGAAGACTGAGCAGTACCCCTTTTTGCCTTACATTTCAAATGAGACAAAGACCTGTATTGCTAGGATTACGACTATGAGTTAATTTTGAATCGGGAGGTCCAATCCTCTGGCTACAAATGCGCTGCACTTGATATATTTGTACCCACTTCAACCGAAATCCCACTCTCAACCTGCATCAACATGATGCGCTCCTGCGCTTAATCGCTTTGCTCTTCACAACACTATCCAGATACATATCTGTGTCCGATGGACTCAACAGCACATAGGCTATCGTTTCATTACTCTCTGCCTCCAATCCTCATGGCAAGCCTTCTTCGCCTGGATCCTTTGGCTCACGTGCTGGCTGGTACTACGGTGACGACCCATCATCTGCAGTAGAAGGTTTTTTTTCCGTGGTTAAGTGACAAGGTGTATCAATTTCACGCTTTTATTCTTTCTTTTCCTCATCCATGCTTGACATAGGATTTATGCGCTGTTCCATGCAAAGGCCGGATGCTATTCAGTGCCCCGTCACCAAACCGAAACCCACCAAAACCTATGGCAGACGATCAGCTGTCGTTACTGACTCCACCACTACTGCTTCATCCACTACACCTTCATATGTCATTGTGCTTAGCGGACTCCATGCATCCGTCGATGGTTCTGGTTACTGTTGGGGAATACTCCGTACGAGTACGTACAAGACAGACGGCTTTATGAATGGTACTGTACAGTTGGTAGTATATCACGCCTACGGCGTTCTCGAGACCCTAAGTTGATTTACTTCCAACTGAGGTGAGCTCACTAATTGTTCACATAGACTTACTTCGCTAACATACGGTAGATTAATCTTAACAGGTAGAGACTACGAATATAGTTGATTTACTTCCAACTGAGATTAATCTTAACAGATTATGAGACTCATGTTCTAAGGGAGAACAAAAGGCTGACAAAAGGAAAGAACTCAATTGAAAAAGGTTTCGCAGCATACGAAATGTCGTTCAGGAACAGCCCGAACATACCACGACTACCCGATGAAAAACAACTCGTCGGGGAGGAAAACTGGAGACCGTACAAACGGGAGATCCTGTTCACCGTTCAGTCGAGAGGACTAACGGGATACATCGACGGGACAATTGCCAGGCCAAACTCATACCCAGGCCAGATATATCCACCAATGCAGCCCACGGCCACGCACTTATTCAGCGCTACCCCCTGCCCCAAGGAGTGGGAGGCACAAGACAGATTGGTCGCGGGGGTAATCGTGTCGAATATCACTGATCTGGTAGGCCTAGGGGTGGACGAAACAAAAAGGGCATCCGAAATCTGGCAGGCGTTGATCAAACGTTTCGAAAAACGGGATGAGCAACGTATACACCTAGCGGACACAAACCTCCGACAAGAAAAATTTGACCCATCAGAAGACACGATGGAAGACCATGAAAAGAAAATGCGAAACTATACTCAAGAAAGTTCACGATCTAGGGGGAACCGTGACCGACGCCCAGTTCCGCAGGATCGTCATATCTTCCATGCCCCCCGATTGGAGATCCGACGTCCAAAGTGTCCCAGGCAGCTCAAGTGCAGATGCATTCACTTACCTACACACGCTATGGTATGAGAAGGAGGAGGAAAGGAAGGAAGAAGAAAGGGCCTTGAAGGGAGTGAAGGCACTGATGGCAACACACTCCCACACCACAGCACTGGCACCCAACCAAAGCCAACCCCGCAGCAACAACAGAGCGATGACGATATGTCACAACTGCAGCAAGCCAGGACACATTGCAAGGAAGTGCTGGGCAAAGGGGGGAGGAATGGAAGGGCAATGGCCGAAAACAAGCCAGATGACCAAGCAGAACACCGGGGTCGGAGTGAACGCAGCAAACACGCACAGAGGAGAGGAGACACCCTCACCAATGGCGACCTACGTCATGTCCATCAAGGCGGGTAATGGGCTGAGTACGTCAATATCCATCCCGAGACCCAAGTCAACCGCTGACCCCGCAAACAGGCAGAATGATCCCATTCTAAGGGAAGCGGGTCAGTGGGAGACAGGGAAGGAGAATGTAGATAAAGACGTAGCTAGCCGTACCACCGTATCAAAGGCAAACTGCCTCATATGTAGCAGTCACACGCCCTTGTACTCAATACCAACCCCCGCAATACAAATGTTCCTCGACTCAGGAGCCTCTGAGCACTGTTGGGTGCAGAGATCCGACTTTGTCGAATATACAGAGGTACACGGACAGACAGGGAGCAGTGCGATCTCCGGAGAAGTAGGAACATTCCAAATACAGGGAATAGGCACGGTGCAATTCGTCACCCGAGTAGGAGACACTGAGAGAATAGTACACTTACAGGGCGTGAGACATACACCAGCCTTTGGGCATAACCTAATATCCCTGTCCACACTAGACAAACGAGGCATGCGGGGCGAGTGGGGCCTAGGAAGGATGACAGTCAGAACGACAACTGGCGAGACCATTCTCGAGGGCTTTGGACAGAGCAAGATGTACGGGGTGGTGATCCTAGAGAGCGGAGAAACGACCACAAATTACTCTCGTGCACGCGACAGACCTGTTGACATACTCACCTGGCATAGAAGGCTAGGACATATCTCCATACGGCGTATACTGAGGATGTCAAACTGAAAGCTGGTCAATGGCCTAAATATCAAGAACAGGGAGGTACATGGAATGTGTGAGGACTGTCTTTACAGAAAGGCGACGAAACACCCATTTGACGAAGTACTCACCCACAAGACAGAAGTCCTGGAAAGGGTGCACATCGACCTCTTTGGGCCCTCAAGGACACAAACCAGAGGCGGGGCAAACTGTAAGACCTGGGTCAGAATAGGTCTTAGGGTGGGTTTGGTATAAAGAGTTTATGTTGTAGCATGCTAGGAGCAGGCTGGAGCTCAAAGGGAGCTACAGAAACCGCGACCGAGGACAGGAATGACCTAGTAGTTGATAAGACAGAGAGGTGTGACCCTGGAAGAGGTCCCTGTGAGGTCCTCAGAGGTCCCTAAGGCGTAGGTAGGGAAGATGGATGTACGGAACCTAGTAGTATCGCGTGGTAGGAGTTGTACTCGCTAGAACGTCAATATAGGATCGAATAGGTCGTATTGGAATTGGTTATGGAGGGTCTAAGCTCCTGAGAAGATATACGCCCAGGAGGGTAGGTTCCTGGGGACTGGGATCGAGGGTGGACATCCTCGAGTGTGGGAGGTTGTAACGGCGAAGCAGTACGTAGTTCGACATAGGAAGCGGCTTCGACGTTACCTAGATCGAGATCCCGTAGCTTAGGGAGCAATGGGGGAGCTCGAGGAGGTGTTGGGGAGGCTAGCTCTCCAAGGCGTTAGGCGTTGGGGAGCTTTAGTATTGTTTGAGGGAGCTCGGAGACTCACTCGGGTTGCTTAGACGTGAAGTAAAAGCGTATATTAGATCGTGTAGACGATCATCGAAACCGTAGACAAGAATAGAGAGAAACAGAGATAGAGAAACAGAGAGTAGAGAGAATTCCGTATAGTTAGCAGGTACAAAGGGACAGGGACTGGACCTATGTAAAGGGTGTGTGTTCAAAATATACCAAGCTGGCGCTTGGGGACGTTGCGGAGCTACTTAAATAGGTACGGGAAGTGAACAAGGGAACATCAGAATCTAGGTAACATGAGGCAGATAATCGAGAGAGGCAGGTGATCGAGATTGGTACTTGATGGGGCTGTTGTAGGAGGGCTTCGTACGCGTGTTGGGATGGTTGTCAGGATGTTTTCAGGGGGGTGGTTGTACTGTCTTGGGGAGGTGCGTATTGCCTCAGGGGTGTCTTGGGGAGGTGCAAAGAGAATCAGGAATGTGAGAACGTGTGGGCTGGTGCTGGGGTTAGTTGGATTGCGGTCAGGGCATGACATTACCCCCCCCTGTAACCCCTTTGCGCCCTCGCGATGGGTAGCCGCGTTTCCTGGAAGGTCACCTGATATTCACGTGGTACCCGAAAATTTTCTTGTTGAAGTCCGTCAGCTATCTACTTTTTCCCCTTCTTCCACCACCTCAGTTTTACGAGTCAAACTCCCATAACTGTGATGTCTGTGTGAGGCCCTGGCACAGAAGGCCTGCTCTGGTCTTACCCAGACTGGGCCTAAGCAAACGCAGTAGCTGCTTAGGCCGTACGAGGAGGTATGGGATAGTGCCGATACTGGTGAGGGGAGCCTAACCAGAGGTAGTTGTGGAGCTTGGGTAGACCTAATAGAGGGTCCTAGAGGTGTAGAACGTAACGCGTAAGCACCGCTTCAATGTGGAGGGGAGGTGTAGCCGATACGAGTGGGAAGCTGTGGGGAGCTTAGGGAGCAATGAAGCGGAATTGGGAACCTAATGGGAGGTTCCAAAGGATGAAGGACGAATTGTAGAGCCTCGACGTAGATGGTGAGTCGAAGGAGAGGCGTAGACAATACGAGGATTGACAGAAAGAGGCCAAAGATGGGAAACAGAGAGGAGAAATAGAGTTGAGGTGAGACAGAGATGAAGGAAACAGATAATGAGGAAATATATGACAGTTGAGACGTGTCAGGCCCTGTTAGCAAGTACTAGTAGACTGTACTAAAGGGACCAAGCCAGGTAGGAAGAGTTTCCAGGTAAGATTTGACAATAACACGCTGGGGAGCTCCGAGGGGAGTCCCCAGCCTATATACTGTACATGAGGCTGTCAGGTACATATGTCATATGGCTACTGGAGTGACAGGTAATATGTATCGTGAAGATTGTAAGGATGGTGCATAGAATATCGGAAACATGTATAAGTGATGAACCAGAGCTCTGGAAAGGAAAGGGAAAGGTCTGGAGAAGCAAGGCATGACAGTCTGCCCCTAACCGTCGCTCCAGATCGCGCAGTCGCTCTTCTCTGTTGCCTGTTTTTACCACCTTGGGGAGGGTACCTTCCCCGGGTCTTGATTCTGATGGGGAGGTTGAGCAGGACCAATTAGCCTTCACCATTGAGTTCCCGCCTCGTCCACAGCTTCAGTTGTTCGAGACAGTCTTTAATACTGGCAAGCCGCTATTGGGTTACTGTCAGGATGATCCTTTGTGGCCCCTTTTGGCCGAGGTAGCTTCCCCCTGCTCAAACTGTTCAAAATCTCCGGACAAATGCAAGGTTCTACCGAATTCCCCTTGATGTACGAATTGTTCTGCGAAAAAGACTTGTAGCCTGGGGAAGATCCTTCGGTACGAGTACTTCGCTCGTCACTGCAACCAGGATCTTGCATATAGTCGTAGGTTTTTGGAGCTCCACGGAACTCCCGCACATCAATCGACGTGGGGTATCCCTTTGAGCGTCTGGCGTCAATACAACGTTGCCCTTCATGCTCGCACTTCTTCAACCTCCACCCTCCTAGAATGACAAACAGGATACTGCTGATGCTGACCAGCAAGAGCTGCAGGAGTTCCTCGCCTTGCAACAGGGTGAGGCGGTAGTCGCGGCTAAGCGCAAGCGCGACCGTTCTCCATTGCCTATAGCAGGTCCCTCCAGCAAAAGGGTTCGGTCGGATGCTTCTAAGAAGCGCTCCCGTCATAGGTCCCCTGAGGAGGAGGCAGTTCAAGGGTCTCCTCTTCGTGTCCGACTGGTGGTTCCTCCGGGTCGGTCAGTGGCAGCTTCCACTTCCCCTCTGCTTCCCCCTCGCGCCTCCCCTTCCTTAATGGAGGTACCTGGCGGGGACCTGCCGGTGCAGGGTCACAGCAGTCTGGTTCGGTTGGCAGTGGTTGCTGAAGCTCAGTCCGGTTTGGTTCAGCGACCCGTTGTTCCCCCTTCTATAAAGGGTACAGGACCGGACCTCCTTTCATCCAATATGCCTCCTGCTTCTCGTCCCACCCTGGTACCTCGCGCTCTTGCTGCTCATCCGTACCGTGCTGAAAATCAATGTCTCGCGGCTCGCGTTCGGATATTGGAGTCTCAGCTGGCTGATTCTCAGTGGGAGAATTCCTCCCTCACTTCTGCTCTTCGGGATACCTCCCATGCCCTCGAATCCCGACAACAGGAAGTAGAGCAGTTGCGGTCTTCTCGTCATGAGGTCCTGGAGCACGAGATGGAGTACCGTCGGGTGTTGGATCAGTTCGTCGCTTTGGAGGAAGCCTTACCGGGGACCCCTGGTCAAGTGAGTACTTAAGTTCTCTTCTTCTTTTAACCCGTGATTGATTTCTTCTAATCAGAGTCTCTTGGAGCGTTTCCGGAAGGTGCAGAAGGACCTTCAAGATGCTGTTAGGGAGCGCAAGGTCGCTGTGGAGAAGCTGTCCTCCTCCACTCGCAGGAATTCGCAGCTTACGACCACCTTACTGTACCAACAGGGTCGTGTTGATGAGTCGAATGCTTTAGCAACACGTCAACGCCGCCTGGTGGAGGAATTGCAAGAGGAGGTCCATCGTGCTTGCGATCGTGCCACTTTTGTTGAACAAATGGTCAAGGAGTACCCCGATGAGGGTTACTACGAGGTTGTTCTGCCCCCCCTTTCGCAGCTCGAAGGTGATCTCAATAAAGCTCGCGAGGACCTCCGCTGCGTTGCTACCCTTGCTCACCGCCTTCATCGTTCTGACCCTGCGACCGTCCTTCACCACCACCATCGTTATATCGGGGCAATTATCGAAGCTGTAGTCGCCTTCCTCCATCGTGGACTGGAGTCTGAAAACCTCGACCTTGCTACCCACAACTTCCGGTTGGCGTTGGATTATATGCAGGCCGCTCGGGGTGTCCACGGTGACCTTTATGTCCGATCCATTAGTAGCGTTCAATGGTTCTTCAACAATGCTGTGGACGAGGATGAGGGTCTCTATCGCCTGGTATCCGAACACTCCCGATTCGACAACGACAGTCCTTTCCTGACGGCTGCTCAGCATGCGGGTTTTGCCCCTCCCCCCGATAACTCCCTCGAACCTCCTCTTTACAGACGCATGTTGGCGCTGTCCACAGCTCTCCCTCATAGCGACGGCGTTGGGAGGTGGGATGATCTCGTTCCCGCCCTCCCCAGTGTCGACCGGCTGACTTCTACTTGGGAGCAGTTGATGTTGCACTACATCCATCACATCACGGATGCTCCTTTGTCTGACCCGGAAACCGAAGTTCCCATGTCGTCGGTGGAGCCTGGTACTGAGTCGTTGGCTGAAGCAATTGTCGAGAAGTCCCCTGAAGCGCCCCCTCTGTTCTTGCCTGAGCAGGAGTCGCCAACCTCTCCTTCCCCTCCTCCTCCTTCCCCCACTCTGCCCCCTCTTTTCGGGTCCATCGCCAGTCTAGCCATCAACCTTACTGGCGACGATGATGAGTTGTACGAGGCGGAGGAGTCTCATATGGGTCGGGTTTCTGTGCCGAGGGAAGTGGTTAATTTGGCGGCGGTTCGGGGTATCGTTAAGGAGGAACCGTTGTAGCGCCTCCCCGTTCCTTGTGTAGTCTTCTTGTCGCCCTACCTCCTTTTGTACTTCTTTTTATACACGCTTGTCTCTTTTTTGTTTTTCTTTTTGTTAACTAAATGGAAACGTCCTTCGTACTTGTGTGAAAATCAATAAGCAATAAGTGTGAAATCGTTGTGCATTCAGGTCCGTGAACCCTCCGATGCACGTTGTCGTTAGTGAGTCGTTAATGGTTATGGGGTTGTGGTCCTGTCATGTCTTCATCGTCCTTGTTCAACCCTTCTGCTCCCTCCTACCTTCCCGGTCCTCCTCCTCATCTTCCCGTGCTTCCCGCTTCAATGAAGCCCATTGCAGACGCGATGGCTGGCGTTTCCTCGGATGGTGTTTGTGCCAACTACGTAGAAGCTCGATCGAGCCCACCATACCTTCCCATCCTACCCAGGAGTCGAATTCGTCGCCGTACCCCTCCCATTTAACCAGGTATTCTATTTCCTCCGGTCGTCCCTTCTTGGGTTTGGAGTCAAGGATATTCCCGACAAAATGCTCCGTTTCCCCTTTTATGAAGATTGGGGGAGGGGGGAGGTCTGGCTTTGAATTTGTCGTGGAAGTGAGGTTTCAGTCTGTCTACATGGAACACGTTGTGAATTTTGTGGAGGTCCCCAGGGAGGTCCAATCGGTAAGCATGGCTCCCTATTTTTGCCAGATTGAGTAGGGACCCGTCCACTTGTGGTCTAACTTCTTCATAGGTCTCTCGTCCTGACGTTTTCCATATTCAACCAGACGTGATCACCCTCCTTCCAGTCCGGGGCCTCCTGGCGTTTTTGATTCGCGTACTGCGCATAGACCTCGTTGGCTACTCGAATTCGTTCCTGTAGGTAAGCATGTAACTCCTTGAGGTTGGATGCGTATTCGTTGACCTCCGCTCCTTGTACCTGCTCCAATGTAATGGACAGCTTTGGGTGGTACCCTTATTGGCAAAGAACGGTGAGACGCCCGTGTTGTATTTGGGGTGTTGTTGTATACGAATTCTGCCATTGGTAGGAGGAGGTCCCAGTCGTCCTGGTCGTAAGAGCAATAGATCCGAAGGTAAGCCTCCACGGACTGGTTTACTCGTTCCGTTTGTCCGTCTGTCTGGGGATGATAGCCGTAGATAGGCGGGATTCGATCCTAGTGCTCTACAAAGCTCCCTCCAAAATTGGGACACGAACAGGGAGCCTCGATCTGAAATTATATCGGAGGGCATCCCATGCTTCGAGAAGACATGTGTATGAAGAGATTAGCGAAGTCCTCCGCATTATCCGTAGTATGACAAGGGACATATATGGCCTGTTTAGTCAGTCGGCACACTACTACCAGGATAGCATCGTACTTCTCCGGACCTGCTGTGACTGGGAGCTGGGTGATGTGGTCAGGGAGATTGAGGACCAAGGTCGTTGACCAATTGGCAGTGGGCGGAGGTTCCCGTATGGTTTGGATCGACTGGCTTTCGCTCTCAGACATGAGTGGCAGCTCCGCACATAGTAGTTCACGTCCTTGGACAACCCTTTCCAGAAGAACAGTTGGCTTACGAGCTTCCTGGTGCGTTTCTCCCCCGGGTGTCCCTCAGTTATGGTCGTGGTACGACTGTAGGACCTCCTTCGTAGGTTCCAACGTCTGGGACATATATACGACCTCCCCTCTTTATCAGCCCATCCTCCCAACGAGAGATTCCTCCTCGTTCGTGCAATCCCTTCAATGCTTCAATCATAGTCGTATCCTTTGGAGCTTCCCTCACTCGATTTACTAGAGGTCTCGTTCATGAGGATGGTCGTTTAGACGTTCTGGAGGTATGAGTACCCTTTCCCTCCCTGCTAAGACCTGGTCCCTTGAAGCTCCCTTCTTTGGGTACACGTCTGATCTCGGGTGAGCGCGTCCGGCTTGGCTCCCAACCTCCCTGGCGATAGTTGATGACAAATCGTATCCTGAAAGGAGCTCTGCCCACCGGGCTTGTCGTGCTGTTAACTGCTTCGTAGTGGTGAAGTACTGGAGATTGTTATGGTCTGAGTATACTTGGATCTGGTGTCGGGATCCTTCGCAGTACGCCCTCCATTGTTTGAAGCAGTCCACGATAGCTAGGAGCTCCTTATCGTATATGTCGTAGTTTAGTTCCGCGGAGATCATTGATCGTGCATGGAAGGCGATAGGATGTATCTCCCCCGTTTCAGGATCCAGCTGTGATAGAATCCCTGCTATAGCCAAGTCGGAGGCATCACATTCGAGGATTACCGGTAGGTCCGGATTGTAATGTCCCAGAACCGGGGCTTCGGAGAATGCTGACTTCAGAAGTTCGAAGGCACTACTACACTGTGGGGTCCAGTTCCACACTGAATCTTTTCGGAGGAGCTTCGTGAACACCTTGGTGATTCCCGAGTAGTTGTCTATGAACCTCCTATAGAAGTTTGCGAATCCAAGGAACACCTGGAGCTCCTTAACCGTCCTTGGTTTTGGCCAGTCCATTACCGCCTTGACTTTCTCTGGGTCCATGGATACTCCCAATGGTGATATAATCACCCCAAGTACTCGACGGTGTCGACATGGAACGCGCATTTTTCCGGCTTTGCATGGAGGTGGTTCGCCCGTAGTCGTTCAAGGACCTTCCTGACGTGTTCGACATGGGATACTCATCGTCTGAGTAGATCAGAATGTCATCCAAGTAAATTACCACGCAAACGTCCACCATGTCGTGAAAGATCTCGTTCATGAAGAATTGAAACGCGGAGGGAGCATTCGTGAGCCCAAAGGGCATTACCAGGTATTCGAATGACCCATACCGAGTTCGGAATGCAGTCTTCCACTCGTGTCCCTGGGCTACCCTGACGTTGTTGTATCCTGCGTGGAGGTCGATCTTTGTGAAGATCTTTGCCTTCCGTAGTTGATCCACTAAGGTTCCTATCAGTGGTAGAGGGTACCTATTCTTCTTCGTAATCTTGTTCAGAGCTCGATAGTCAACGCAGAGTCGTAGGGTACCATCCTTTTTCTTGGCAAACAAGACAGGAGCTCCCGCAGGGGAGCTGGAGGATCGTATGAACCCCTTGCCTAACATCTCATCGATGTACTCCTTGAGGGATTTCAGCTCCTTCTCAGACATGTTGTAGAGTTTCCCTATGGGAGGTATCGCATCCCCTTCTGTTTCAATTTTGATATCGTAGGGTCGGTGAGGAGGTAGCGTCCTTGCTTCTCCAGGTGAGAATACGTCCAGGTAGTCCTGGTATTGGACGGGAATGGATTTCTTTAACTCATCCGTCTCCTGGCGCTTCGATTCTTCTTTGTCGAGCTCTTGTCGACCCCCCTTGTTCCGGACTAGGGTCCCCACTCTCAGGATCCTTTGGTTGCTGCACTCCCTCTGGGCGCTGCTATCACTCGCCCTGAGCATTTCTTCAGTAGGGGACTCCTCCTTGTGGGCGATATATGAAGGAAGTACGCTGGGGTTCCCTCCCTCAGTAGACATCCATCCCAGCAGCTCCTATTAAGCTGATGGGTTTCCCTTGTATGGTGGGGTCCAATTTTCATTCCACCACATGGGTACCCGCTATGAGCTGCTTTCTCCGGAAGTTGTTGCGTCTTATTGAACCCTTGGGAGTCAGACCAGACCTTGAAGGAATCTTGGGTATGTTCAGGCTTTCGATGTCTAAGGTGGGGAGGTCGGGATAAGGTCCATGTTCCCTCCTTTTCTTCCTCCACCGGACTTTTTGCTTAGCTCCAGGCCAGGAGGAGGATCGTTCCGTGTCTCTACTCCTCCACTCTTGATAGGCCTCCTCTGAATCCTTCGCTGGTTGCAGGGTTACTTTTCCATGGCAGATCGTCCAGCCTCGAGGATTTCCTCCACCTCTTGTTCTGTGCTTTCACTCGCAACGCTAGCCATTCATTGATCCCCATAAGGATTGGGTTGTCTGGTCCTAGATCTTTTTCTGAGGGGAATAACTCGTGTGGACCCGGCTGTCTTGCCTCGTACTCCTCGTCCTTCACTTCCTCTAGTTCCACCCTTGTCCTTGGAGCTTTAAGAGGAGCTTCTGGAGGTTGTTGAGGAGCTTCAGGAGGTGGTTGGAGAGTTCCTTTGTGTATCTTCTCGCTGTTTACCCCCCCTCCTAGCTCCTCAGTACCTCCCTCGGCGCCTGGTTGGACAATTTCCGACGCAAGGGCTGCTGAGATTCAGACGTTTTGGTCCTAAAACGTCAGGCAAAGTTCCTTCCAGTCAATTATTGGGTTGTGCATTCGTAGCCACGGCAGTCCTAGCACAATTGGAGCCGTGGGGTGTAATCAAGTTACTAGGAACTCCACCTTGTGAATTGTTCCATCCGCAAAGCTGATCTGGTCAGTGTAGGTCTGAGTTATCAATCCTGCGGAGGTCGGTTGCCCGTCGAACAGCTCCAAAGGGATGCTGTTTGTTAGGTCAACCAGGTTTTCGGGATGTCGCATAGCAACGGTTTTGTCTATGAAGCATCTAGTTGCTCCACTATCCACTAGTGTGGCGTATTCTTTGTCTTCATCGAGGTCGGAGAACGGAAAGCGTGTAAGGATGATGAAGGAGTTGTAGGATCGGGATGTGAGACGAGCTGGCTGACTCCCCGCGAGTGCAGCTCTTATTGTGATAGGCGAAGGTGTTGCGGGGCTTCGCAGTTCGCCCTGATCTACCTCGAAGCCCCCTGCCCATTTCCCACTTTGTCCAACAGTTCTTGCTCACCTTCCTTTGGTGAGTCTAAGATGTGAATGTTCCATAGATCGTCCATTCCTTCCCTTTCCTCCACTACGATCCCGGCGCAAATCCATTCTAAAGGATGAGTTGAATCATCCTTACGACCTCCCCCTTGGTTGGTCGTCCCTCTTCCTCGAGTTGAATCGGCCTTGGAAGCTCTCTCAGAGCCCCCTGTTCCTCCACTGGGCGTTCCAGTGATTCCGGGTTGGGGCAGTCCTTCGCCCAGTGCTCCTTCCGTCCACAACGCATGCAGAGTTCCTGCCTTCGTCTTCTCCACTTCTCCGCTCTTTCTTCGGAAGTCCATTTCCTCCTGGTATCCGTAACTCCTGCCCGGAGGATCGCTTCAGTTCATTCTCCTCTGTCCCTGCAGTGGCAGCAGTCCTCGCTCTCCCCTTGATTTTCGCTATCATAGGTTTCCTCTTCTCCCCACGCTGCGGAAGCCCTTTGTCGTCTGTCTTTCCAGTTGGACCTGTTCTGGAACCTCCCTGTTACAGCTGGTTTTGGATTGGAGGTCCAGACGTCAGCTGGATCTCGTTCCCTACGCAGAGGGGACTTATAAGGAGCTTCGGGTGCTAGCTCCAACCCGGGAAAACGGCTCAGCCATCCTTGCAGTATTTTTTCGCCGTGGAGGTTCCTCAGACTCTCCGCTTGTGCGCGTATGGCTCCATCCAACTTCGTGAATACTCAAGTCCATTCGTCGTAGGATCGAGGTTCTTCTCTTCCGGTAACAACCTGTAGAGGCAACCAGGGAGCTACCCCTTTCTTGAGGTATGTTACCAGGGCCTCGTCGTTAAACCCGGTCAGAGGTGCATATTCGTTGAAGCGAATGAAGAAATTGGCGAAGCTTTCCTCTGGCATCTGCTTCATCCAGGCCAATCTCCTCCTTGCCTCGTCCGCCTCGTCGATGGGTCCGAATTTGGAACTGAATTCTCGTTTGAACTCTGTCCAGTCTTCGAGACAGGTGTACTCCCCCCTCAGTCGTTGCCGATTCAACGTGTCGAAGTGGGAGAGTGCTGCACCAGTGAGGTGGCTGGCTGCCGAAGCGCACTTGTCCTTTTCACGAGCATAGATGGTAGGACGTACTCCAAGCATCCTTTCCAAACTGAGGACCCACGTCTTCCATGCAGACCGGTCGTCACCTGCGAAGCTTTCGATCTTACCAACGTCGAGCTTCGACTCGATGGTAATCCGATTTTTCTCCTCATTGCTCTCCCACGTATTCCGTCCCTCGTTGGGAGGTCTAGGAGCTACCTTACGATGCCAACCCTGTCTTGGATCGTAGTACCAGGGTTGGTCCGGGTCGTAGCGTGTTGGGGGTGCTTCAGGAGCCCCAGTGGGAAGCTCCTCTCTGTCCTCCCCCCTCCCTCCACCATTCCTACTCGATTGGGTGTGTTCCCCTTCATTGGAACCTTCAGAGTCATTATCACCCGGTCCTCCTGAGGGTGGTGGAGGAGGAGGAGGCGGAGGTGGTGCCCCTCTCCCGCTCCTTCCTTCCTATCCCCTTTGAGCCCGTCCCCCTCGACTCGGAGGTCGTTCTCGATCTCTTGATTGGCTCGAGAAGTGTGGGGGAGGTACTCTAGGAGGGAGGTTAAAGCCCCCTCTGCCTCCTCCACCGTCCTCCCTCCGGTCTCACGTACTCCCCGAGCTCTGCCCTTTGCACGCGAGCTCCCCATTCCTGAATACGCCTTCTATCCACACTCGGAGTGGCAGGTAGCGGGGCTGTTTGTCCCTCTTGAAGGTTCCCTTCCCTAACTCCCATAGGAGTTTGTCTGGTAAAGGATATTGGCTCCGTAGCTTGCCAGCTCCTTGGTTGGGGAACTACAGGAGAGGGACCCCCCCTCGTGTCCTCTATTGTTATCAAGGGCGCTTGCCCGAATATTCCCGCCATGTTTCCTGTTTTGGAAAACGGCCCATTACCACTAGTCGGTATTTCCCCCACTGCGAATCCTTTCCTTACTTCCCGGAGTTGTTCCTGAAGCGTCTCGATGACTCGGGCCTGTTGCTGGATCATTACTACTGACTCTTGAGAGTGTACCGAGTTGACCATGCCAGGTTGGTTCATCTGCGCTCCAAGGACAAGGGGAGATCCAAAAGGAGCTTCCTGCGGGGGTGCCGCCTCCTCGTGAACTGCCAACGCTCTTCGTTGGTTTGGACCCCTTTGATTTTCTGCCCTCACTGCCTGAGACTGCATCGATACCGACCCTTGATAGGGTATGACTGATGGATTACTCAGTCTTGGGGGAATGTGTACAGGGTTGGGAACCAACCGAGCTGTCAGATCGGGTCCGGAGATCCGGGATGAATGTTGCGCGCCATCCATCCTTACTTCGCCGAACTGGTATCGCTGCGTCGAAACTGGAGTTACTGGTTTCATTTGCAGGTTAACTCTAGGGGGAGGAGTCGAATTTTGAGCCAAGGCACGTACAGTGGGGGAGGTCCCCGAGCGTAACTGAGGGCTCCTCGTGGCCGTATTACCGGGGTTATAGACTTCAGGAACCTCGTTGTTTCTGGGCGATGAATGCTTCTGCCCCAGGAAACGTCCATCAGAACCACGGGGCTGCCCCTTCTGGTCGAATTGTTCCAAGGGGAACTCCCCTACACTCACTGGTTTGCATTGAACCATATACGATGTTCCCCAATTATCCGCGACCAGTCTGCGACGGAATTCCAAGGCTCTTTCCAGATTCGATCCAGAAAGTTCCTCCGACAGCATCAGAGTGTCTGATTCCGCTAGTAACGTCCGGTGTCGGGTCTCCTGCGAACACAACATCACTTCAGACTCCTCACTTCTCACCAGAAGCTGGTGCATGTGCCTCATGGGTGTGTATGTGTACACTGTCTGTCCGCTACGGACCCGGACAGGACTATCCTGATCAGACATTGACTCCACTGGGGCCAGGAGGTGAGCCATGGTGTATCTCCTGCGTCTACAATTTTTTGCAGCGATTGCGTTGACCTCCTTGCTGCTTTCTTCATCAATTTTCGCAGCTGTCGCCGCTAGGTTTGCGTTCTGAAGTATTTGGATCGCCTGGTAGTTCGGGATATTAACCCTTGAAGGGGGAGGTTCAAATTGTATGGCTTCTAATCTGTAGCTAGATGCTCGGTACCATATACGTAGCCCCTCCTCGTCACAGAATTCCTTCTCCCTTCCATAGGTATGAGGGAGGAGGGGGAGTATTCCCCTTGAGTTTTGGAACGATCGCCCGTAGCGTGCCTCTGCCTCTAACAATTCTAACACCCGCTCTGGGTCCAGTAGGACGTTGTACAACCAGAGGAAGTCCAATCGGTTTGCCGGGGTCATCAGCCACTGTTGCGCTTTCTCTGGGAGGTCTATTTCCAGTTGAGTTCCCACCGTCAGGAACTGTACCCGTAGGTCTGAAAATTCGACACCCTCTCCCAATGTTTCGATCCCCATCGACCCCAATACCTGCCGTAAGACCATAGCTACGTCCTCCGGGAGACACTCCTGGATTCTAATGACGTCTTCCATTCGCAACGTCATCTCTGACAATGGTTGTACTGGGAAGGTGGTCCTACTATGATGGAGTGCGTGAGTACGCTCCCAGCTAGGCGTATTCATAGCTGGACTCTTCAACAGGCCTGAGAGTGAACTTCCTCGTCTCAAAGGAGGAGGTTTAGGAGACTGTACTGGAGGAGTCGGTAGCCTCCTGGACGACGTCCGAGATTGTTCAGAAACTGCAGGTGATACCCTCCTCTCCGGAAGTTTCTCCTGTTGTCGTACCATAAGAGGATTTGTATTCTCCCCTTGTATCCTTTCGATAGCGGCTACTTGGCCGCTGACTCTTCCACCCACGTTTGAAGCTGACTCCATGTCTAGCTGCGGTACTGGTCCAGGAGGAGGTCCTCTCGTTCCCCAGGTAGGGGAGTAGGCAAAACCTCCCATGGGACTACTGGCAGGTTGGGCATAACTCATGGAGGTATACCTTTCTTGTAGTGGCCCCATCCCAGGTTCCACTGGAGGGGGCTCCTGAACCGCAGTTTAACGTCCCTCGGGGGTCCTTACGTTACTAGCGGTTTCCTCCCCAAACGACTGTTCTGGGATGGACATCAGGTGTTGACCAGCTGCCACCGTGACAATGGCGGAGCTAGCAGCCTGGTGGGATCTTTATGGCAGGGGCTCCAGTACCGTGGTGCTTGAAACGTCAGGCAACCGTCGTGTTACAATCACTTCTTTTCCATCTTATCTTTTTCCTTATCTCTTGTCTTATCTTTTATCTTTTGTCTTATCTTCTATCTCCCTCATCCTATATCTTGTCTTATCTTGTCACCTGACCTATTATTCATGCTTACTGATATAACATGCACTTTTCATTTACTTATATTAAACACAGCAGTCTCACAACACATATACAGCATGACAATCAAGCTTTCATTACTTACACATTGCTTTACTTATGTTCTACTCATGTTTACCACTAACCCAGGGCGTTGGGCAGTACTAGGGCAGAGGGTTGTTTACTTGTATATAAGCTGTAGTTACTTGCTGTATTTCCTTAGCTTTGATCTCGTCTATTCTACCTGGTTTAGCCCAGAACTTTGCTTGCTTCCTTTATCGTTCCACCGTCTGAGGTTTTCTTGAGTGTGACGCCTGGTGATACCTGTCACTAGAACCAGTTGCTGACACACTCGTCCTGTGTGTACGTACTAACACATAAACTACGAAAATGCACAAAAGAATGGAAATAATTAACACCCAACATCAAGGGCACATTTTCAATGGATCGGATAATCACTGATACATCAGCGCAGATCAGAGGAACAACAATTGTAACAAAATATTTATTTTTTGACAATAAATTTAGTTCAAACAGTCGGGGTGAGCAAGTATCATGAACTGTTGTTATCTACAGTTTCGGGTGGTCATCAGATGTGAATAGTATATTATATAGATTATGAAAAACAGAACATGGAGAAAAAATATGCAACACATTGTTGTGTTCAAAGTTTCCCCTCGAATGAAACTCTGAACACGACAATGTGTTGATTATTTGTTGTCCATGGTTCGTGAAAAAGACAATCCATAATAGCCCACCGCGAGGGTCGAACTCGCAGCCTTCAGATCAACTCAGGAACCCTCCCAAACGTAAAAGTCTGACGCTCTATCCGATTGAGCTAGGCGGGCCATATACACGAAATCCTAACTGCTCATAATCTACCAAATAATACAGTGACTAGACTCTTTTAAATACACTCTTTTCCTACAGTCGCCTACTCCTCCCAACCCCCAAGCCCCAACTCCCTATCTCTCTTTGCCCTCTTCATCATCTTCCTCATATCCTCTGTCATCCCCAACCACTCCCCCATCCCGCCAACCCTCTCTACGAGCTCCTCCTCCCACCTCTCTTCCATTTCTTCCCTCTCCTCTTTATCCTTCTTCTCCCACTCAATTTCCTTCCTTGTCTTCTTTCGAGGAGGCGGAGCAGGAGGAAGTGGCGGAGGTGTACGCCTGTTGGGGTGTAGAGGAGCAATCCGAGAAAGGAAGGAACGAGAGGACTTGAGGTAGGGAGAGTATGCGGTTAGGCTCCCTACTGCGCCGTTAAAAGTAGTGGGTGTGTTGTTTCCTCCTCCACTCCTATTACCCCCTTTAGGTATCGGACTCTTGAATTGAGAATTCGGCATAGAGTTGACTCGTCGAATGAGATCAGACATTGGCGTTGACTTGCGTGCGGATTTGGGTGCGATGGTGTACCGAGAAGTTAATGAAGGGTATTTGAGATGCTTTTGATCTAGAGTAGGTGTATTAGGTGTTGCTTGTATCGAAGAGCCGCCTGCCTTGTACGTTCGAGAAATAGGCGTCTGCGGCATCTCAGGTCGAGAAGGTGATTTGTTTTCCTGGAACTTCAATCAGTATACTCTGCGCAACCATTGTGAAAAAAAAACTTGCTTTCAGGGATCCAATGTCGTCGGCAGCTGTAACGTGGCCTTCCTCTTCATCTCCACTGACCACTCTCTTCTTGGCGTTCAATTTCGGCTTCGTCTTCGACTTTGTCGTTGTGACAGAAACTATGTCAAGGTCATCCCTCCCTCGATCCTCCATATACATCTCTGAGACTGTATCTTTATCTTTATCTTCATCTTCATCTTCAGACATTACCACCCTCCCTTTCTTGCCTTTCTTGCCTTTATTCAAACTCGCTTTACTCGAAGTCGACTGGCCCATATTGACGTCCAGGTCCAGGCCCCCGCTCAAGTCAACTACACCGTCAGCCGCGCCAAATGAGCCATGGGCTTCATCCTCGTCGTCACTCTTACGCATCTTCTTCCGCGTGCTCTGTCTTTGGACCTCGTTCATATCATCCAAGTCATCTCCCTGTCCATCAGAAGCATCTCGAGCTCGTTTGCTTCCAGGAGGTTGAGCATAAGGTTGAGGTGCAGGGGAAAAGGCGGCTGAAGTGTTCCGAGTAGGAATCGTTATCGTTGACATGAGCATTTCGTCAATGTCTCCGTCGTCCTCGATGAATTCGCGACTTTTTGACACAGCTTGAAGTTCCTTCTCCTTTCCTTTTCCTTTAGCCTTGATAGAGGACTTAGTAGACTTGCCCTTGTCTTTCGACGTCGCTGTTTTATCCTATGAGAAGTAATGTGAATCAACAAGTGAGCATCGATGAAAGTACCCACCTTGTCGTTCGCCTTCGCCTTCGATTTTGATTTCTTCCCTTTACCTTTCGGCTCAGTACCTGTCCAGTCTTCGCCATCGATCATGTACTCGTCTTCATCGTCGTTCACTTTCTTCTTTTTCGTCCGTGATTTCTTCACTTCGGGTTGCACAACAGGAGAAGGAATAGGAGGAGGAGGCATCAAGACCGAATCTATGACTCTGGTCGTGTGGATTTCTCTTGAGTTGGTGTTGTTGGTATTGTTGTTAGGAATGTTGGGATCATTATCTATCGGGAACGGAGATGAGGAAGGGTCTGCAAAGAACGGCGCAGGTGTAGGTGGTATGTTTGAATCTGTGAGATCTCTGTGAGCTCGGAGGACGAACGTCTCCGAGACGACGGAAGCAGAAGTAGATGAAGGGGGATTGGGCAGAGTTTCGATTGCAGGAATGTCAAAGTCTTCTGAAGGAGTAGACTGTGGTGGATCAGAGGGGGGAAGCATTATTGAAGAGGCTCGAATTCCATTCCGAGCAAGAGTAGGGGAAGTGGGAACAACGGGTAAGGAGAATGATGACGAATGGTTTAGATCAGGATCCGGAGAATCGTATCGCATATGATTACTTGTTGTAGCAGCAGTGGTCAGAGAAGAAGACTTTTTTGTTGTATTCTTCTCTGCCGTCTTCTTAGATTTCTTGGGTTTATTTTCAGGAAGCAAAGCTAATTCATCGTCAGAAAATATTTCGAGGATATCTGATTGTACATGTGCGCCTGAGGAACTGCTTGTATGATTTCCATCATTATTCCTTTTCCGCATCTTGGCACGATCAGCAATGCTCAGTGTCATATCAGACATTTCAATATGACTGGTATTGCCAGTAGAAGCGTTGTTGGAGCTATTTCCTGAGGATATGGCGCTTGTATGGCCGATATTTCTCGTGAGAGGCTTTGGCTTGGGTCGAGGTCGCGAAGTAGTAGCGGTAGCGGCGGTGATGATAGTGGATGTGGCATGAGCACGCGAAACAGTTGAAGAAAAGTTGGAGATAGAATCAATAGCAGTAGCTTTGCTGGTAGAAAATTCAGAAATTGCCGACACATTTGCCGAAGTCGATGCAGCAGAGGGAGTTGTGGTTGTAGGACCAACAACGGGTACTAACAAATATGAGAAGAATGAGCATCTGTGCTGGGAGATTACATATATAGCACACCAGGAGCAATTGGACCAAATAGCTCATCTTCACCCTCACTGTCTGCTATAATCTCGTCGTACATCCTTGGAGAGCCGCTAAATGGAGAAACAACGATCAACCGCGTCAAGTCGCGACTCTATTCACGTGACTACGCGGAAGGTACAAATTGAATGACTAATCAACGATGTTTCCCTCTTACTTCCGAATCCCGAATCCGACTATTTCCGATCTTGATTCTGACTATTGGTTAACGCTCCGTTTGCTTCGCGTATGTATGCTCGATGTAAATTGTACCCATGAACATCGGCTAGGCAGTCTGGTCCCTTCCAGTGCCTCCGTGCCTCCCGAAAATTTGCCGGAGAAGTCAGAGGACAGCTGAGGAGAGAGCTCCGCATATGTATGCCCTTCTCGTCTTCTCGGATCTGACCACGAAGATAGTCCGCTGTGTTCGCTGTAGTTTTTTGCCAGCTGAATGGCTGGGCTCATCCAAGGACAGGAGTAAGACTTATACATAGGCCATCCTTTCTGTTCTTTCGGATCACACAAACATGCGTACCTGGACTGCATGCTGGTTAAATCGTGTTAGGGTTCTCGAAAAAGTCAGCAGTGTCCAATCTCTTCTTCCACTTCATTTCTGTACTTTCCAGTTCTATCTGAACAATGGCAAACCCGTCCAACTCGGTCGATGAGCCAAGAACTAGCGATCGTTGTGCGTACCCAGATCGGCAGTCTAATTTTCCTAGCTAACTTCCCCCATGGACCGCAGTCAATGCATCCGATGCTGATGTTCTCATACGATCCTCCGATAATGTCGACTTTTTCCTGCACAAGAAAAATCTCGAATGTGCTACGGGAGGTTTCCCTCCTGCGGAGACACCCTCAGATCTCAGCGACGTCGTACGACTCTCCGAAACAGCAAACATATTAGAAATGCTGTTCACATGTATCTATCCTTGCCCATTTCCTTCATTAGAGGAACTGGACTTCGATACATTTATGCTGCTTGTAGAAGCGGCCGAAAAATATCAGTTCTTTGGTATGATTTGTGCGTGTAGGCTTCATATGAAGTACGTTGTATCTTTCATTGTTGGGTTCAGAAAGAAATATTTAATCTGAATGCTCTTTAGAGAAATCTTGTATCCTACAGATCCTGACTTCGAAAGCAACTTCACCTTGAAGCAGGACCTGCACATCAAAAGGATACAACTTTTACAATTTGCCATCAAGCATGACGTTCAAGATCTCATTGAAGAGCTTCGAACAATTCTGGTGAATGTTTCGTTATCGGATTTGGTGGAAATTCTCCCACCTCATATCTACATGCCTTGGGTAATTGCACAGTCTGCTGCGGAGTGAACGAGGTTTGACGATATTGCATTTCAGAGCCTCTATCGGGAACAAAAATTACTGGAGAGACTTAAGGGCAATGCAGAATTGTCCGTCTCAAAGCCAAAGAGACCTGAGATTCTTAATCTCAAACGTCGGAACCAGGTTATCATGATCAACTTTTGACATTCTTCCTTTGCATATCAGTGGTACATGTGTAACATATAGATCGATGTAATATACAGTTAGGCAGAAACGGTGTCGGAAACGAGATGATCAATGAATGCCCTACAACATTCAATTGAAGAAAAAGACAGACACGGTTGGTGAGACCGTCCCGGCTTAAGAGTGCAAATCCACCTGCAAGCCAGCCTCTTCAAGGGGAGAAAGATGAGTATGGATGAAATGGTCAACAATCAGATAAGAATGTTGGTGATTCAACACTAGGGTCAATGCCTGCAAACCAGATATGCCTATTGGGTTTCCCTCTGAAGACCGAAGTATGGCGCATCGAGACTCGATCATCTCGCAAATGCTTGGACACAGCGACGCCCGAGTGATCTCATACGGTCGGAATTTACAACCGAGTTCCAATGAGGAGAGATGCGGCGCAAGGCCTCCCTGATCGTTCAATTTGAGATGTTCCGTGAAGTCTCTTAGGACCTCGACAGATGAAATGTCAACACTCAAGGTGACAAGGGTGGGATGTACAGCGATGAAATCAAGCAGCGCCTCCTTGAGAGGACTAGACGTCATACGCACTCGTAACGTCTGAAGTTTGCACTGTGAATCAGCAAGCATTGTAAAGAAAGGTCCGTCGATGGATTGTCGGCTAAAATCTATTTGCAGGTGCATCAAAGATGGTAGACGAAGGAAGCTCCAGGCCCGCGAAGATAACTGCGTATTGGGGATTTGCAGCTTCACGAGGGAGGAATAGTGGAGTTCTCCTTGATCTATCTCTAGTGACTCCTCATCCGCATCCTCAGTGAGCTCAGGATTGAGCCGAACATATTCAACGGAGACACTCAGTAGTGTAGGTAATCGACAGACCAGCTGTGGGATAGATTCTCCGAACAGAAAAGTGACTGCTAACTCCGTGAGATGAGAAACGTCAATGCTACGGCCCGCCCACGAGAAAATGGCGCCCTGATAACTTTGTAGGCGGGGACAAGGCGAGAGGACTCCAAAGAATGTCGAGAGCCCGTCTGACCAGGGGAGATGGCGTGGAATTTGGATGGATTCCAGATGAGGAAAGCTTCCCAGTGCCAACTGGGCTAATCGTTCCGGCTCCAATGCAGCGCGTGCGCTCAACCTAGAAGCAGCATATGAGAACCAGTCGTTGGAACCTCTCTTGGGGACAACCAAAGTGACACGGCGCCATCTTGCTGAATTATCCAACAAGGTGTCAAATGCCTTCTCAACATTCCGTGAGAGAAGCCTATTGTTGAGATCTATGTCATAGTAGCAATCCAAAGGATTATCCCTCGAGTATGAAAGATACATCAGGAAGAGTTGAAAGTACGACGGGTGAGAATGGAACAATTGAGACGATGTCACCTCAATGGACGACCATAGATCCGGTGACGATTGTATGATTGTTCGCCAGGAGGAACAAACCCAGGTGAGCCTAAGAGTCGGGCAAAGCACAGAGCCTTCCTCCAAGCAGAGAGAATAGTCGCTTCCGCCCGGTTTACAGCACCATGTAAAAATCTCGTTCAAAGCTTCTAGTGGCAAGTTCCGTATGGGGGAACTAATCAAAGATTGTGCATCGTCAAAACAGCTCCGGAGATTGTCTCGCGCTTTCTTTATATTGGAGAGTTGACGCTCTATTTCCGTTATTGTCTTGTCATATCCACGAAGACTCCTCGAAGCATCTGCAACAAACGTACTAATTTGCGCAAATCTCTCGGAAGGAACAGATAGACGACCAAATCCATTTCGAAGCCAAGTTGAGATCGACTCGTGCAAACCAGGATCTACAGAGGGGGTATCGAAGTGGTTCAAGTTAGAATTACAGCTGGCACATAGCAGAGGTGCAGAAATATCCATCAAGTACTTGAGCCTTAGAGCTCTTTGGATGATCATAATCAATTACTTCTACATCAGCGTGAGAAACATTCGGATATTTCGTTCGTCCCGTCCTGCAACAGCCTGCAACTGACAAGCTACGACACCATGGACAAGATCCAAGAAAGCTTCACCTTTACTGTCGGAAAGCTCGGTATGTGCGATAACTCATAACATGCTCCGTCTTACTGTTGATTCTCAGATGCTGGCATGGCTGTGAGTTCAGCTCATAGTCATTCATACTTCTAAGCCTTATTATAACTATTGATAGATTCTCTTAGGCGAACGCGCCCACCTAATCGAATTTCCCTCCATATTACTGCCTCCAGGAGCCACTGCAGGCTCAATAGTAAATATTGCTGTTCATCAAAATCATGCAGAGGAGAAACGAAGAGATGGGGAGTTTTGGGCATTGCAGAAGGAGATTTCGGATGCTTATGGCGTAGAAATCCCTGAGGCTCCAAAACTACAGGTCTGTCTTGGTCCAAATACTGTTTTTACCAGACCTCAAGGTAAATACAGCTCCGGAATGTCACTCAAACGTCGGTTACACTCGAATGGCCTTCAATAAGCCTAGCAACAGCGAAATTGCGCTCACTAGACATATATCGTAATGGCCAACGGCTCGCAGCAATCCCTTCCCCGATGACCAACACCTCCACAAAATTATCCGGGCTAGATATGCAGACAGAATACTCGTTCCAACTCATCCTCCGCACCACTTCCGGCACGTTCCCTTCGAACGTCATTCGAGTCCGCACGCACAGTATTGAAGACACTTCTGGAATTTCTGTGTGCTTTGGTAATTGCCAGGATGAAGTCTTATTGGAGAATGCCAAGATGGCACTGAGAGAGATGAACGCAAAATGGAGCGACAAAATACAGATTGATACTACTCATTTTGTGTGTACTACTCCAGCCGCCACGCCGAATGGTGCTCAGGCTAGCGGTAATTCCACTGGTGCACCAGGTGTCGAATATCAACGCGCCCTGCAGTTAAGCATACCCGTTGTCACTCCTCACTGGATCCTCGCATGTCATTCAGAAAAAAGGTTTTTTTGCTTTCCCTAAATCAATATTGTGTTTTCAAATAACCTATTCACTATAGGATGGTCGCTATTGGCGTATACTACCTCGGAGCCGAACCATCTGCTTCCACACACTCCTTCCGCCCACAATCCATGTCCCAAGCTTCTCATTCTACGTCTTCTCTTGCAGCACGCACTAACCGTGCATCTTTGCCTGCACCAGCGCGTAAATCGCCTACCTCTCCAAATATGCCCGCCACTCCTGAGACCCACTCTGCGTTTGTTAATCAACCAAATACTCTTGGCTCACCCATCCCTGAGGAGGAGGCCTCTTCGAACGCGGAATCGACATCCCCTCCATCACGTGAATTATCTGCCTCCTCTTCACAAGATGATTCTGGTACATCGACGCCCACAGCTACCAAACGGAAAAGTCGTAGTGGGACAATGAATCGTGACTTCCGTTTCCCTCCTTCGAATGCAACGCCCGAAGCGGCGGAAGTTGTCCCTGCACGAAAGTCGCCCCCTCCGGCGTTGCCTGTCAACCAACAAGGCCTAACAGATGACGAGGGGGAGCAAACTGCCAAAATGATTACGCCCTCGGCAATCGAGGTGCCCCCTCCTCCACCTGTGGAAAAGGAAAGGTCAACCGGAAGCTTGGGTTCTCATCAATCGAATGACGAAGGAGACGACGAAGTTGGGGATACGGTCGAGGTCGATTTGAATTAGAACTAACATTCACCGTTGGAGGTTCTCATCGCGGTCGCCATTCCACTGGTTCCTTTAGGGTTCTTTCTCCCTGTCTATACGTTGGTTCTTGCACTTTAGTAAACTAATTTATCGTAAAACGCAGATGGGATACGTTTGGTGTGCAAACTCTTTTTCGACTGTTTGCAGACTGTATAAGGAAGCATTAACTTCTTCAGAGTTTGAACGTTCGTCCTGTTGTCCGATGAAACGTGTATGAAGTGCATTCAATATTCATGTTTCATATTCCATACATTCTAAGCTTTACATAGTATACATACGGTTGGCGATAAACATATACGAATAGATAGAGCATATAAATGATTCAAAGTCTCCATCTCCAATTTATTTGAGCATAAGAGCGAGTAGGAGCAACTACTCAAAGTCCCCTGATTTTATATCTCACCCCGTCACTTCCGATAAAAGCTAAAGCTGGATCTAAAGAAATCCCAGCGAGACATTTGGGGCATCTGTATTTCCCACCTTGAGACGTAAAGTTCAGGGACTTCATATGCGCACCATAAACATGAGATGAACGTACGTACCGTACAACAAGATTCCCTCTTCCGACCTTCTTAGCCCCGAACCAGATTGGCATTCCAGCGCCGCACACAATTTGAGATCCATTAAGAGAGACCCGAGCTCTGTTCACCGGACGAGGAATTCTAATGCACAAAAGCTTCCCGTCGATGCCAGGAAAACAGAGTCGGCCATCCTGATTGTTCAAATTCTCTGACCACGGAATCTTTGTATCCACAAGGAGATCGTCACCCGCACGGACAAAGCGATCATGTGCGGCTTGTACAACCACAAATACAACATCTTGAAACATCCCAGGGCTACGTTCATGTCCAACGCTTCGAAAGGCGATCTGAGCACCAGGCTGAGAGCCAGGGGGAACGTCGACATCAAGGACGACATTTTTCTTCTCCCCTGATAGATAACGTCGAGTGATACGAATTGGGCAGATTCGACCTTGAAAAAGCTCCTCGAGTGTCAAGGTTAGCGAATATCTCCACTCTTTGGAGGTGCCCACGCCAATCGAAGCGAAAGGGGGATTGTACGCAGGATGAAGATGAAGATTGTCGGTTGGCGCCATTTTGAAGGATGTGATTTGACTCATTGGAATATGTTCGCTACTGCAGTCAAGAGTCAGTGGTTCATATAACCGTCAATTATTCGACAAGAAACGTACAAACTCGAAGCATCCGTTGATCTGCGAGGCAAATGAGGCAGCTTGGTTTGCAATGGGCTATCAGTCAATGTTCCGGAGAAGATAGGAAGCGGTTCCCCGGGGATTCGGAAATGATGAGACTCGAGCACGTTTGAGATAGATTGTTGTGGAGGAGCCCGAGGATAAGAGGGTGAATTCCCGTGTGCCATATTTGGCAGAGCATCACAGCTCGTAGATGCATGCCGCATGCTGAATCGAGAAGTAGAAGGGGCAGTAGTCACAGATTCGAAGCTTGATTGACGGGATGAAGAAGATAATGACCCTAAAGTTGCGGAAGATTCTCGAGTGCGAGTCGCGCTGTATTCTGTACTTGTCCGAGTTTGAAATTGAGGCCTGATTTGGTTCAAGTCGTGGACCGACACGTTGGCAAGCTCAAAATGACGCTCGCGCATAATGATACGGTACGCGTTGTTGATCTGTCAGAAGAAAAAGAACGCCGATAAGGATATACATTCCTCGAAGAAATACTAAGCACTGACCTCCACAAACTTTGCAGTCGCAAGGTTCTTATCATCCATGTGGCGATCTGGATGCCATGATAGTGCCTACAGAGCAGGTAATCTGTCTGTAAGGAGAAGGGGAATTATTCCAGCATTTAGATGTCATTCACTAATTTTTTGTAAGCGGCCTTGATTTCGTCCCGAGTAGCATCGTCGCTGACACCCAGAACCTCATGCCAATGATCTCTACGAGGCTTCGACTTGATGGGCATTCCGAAGCAGTGAAGAATCCGAATAAAACCTGTGCGAAGTGGAAGGGAATGCAAGTAACACGGCTTAAATAACCATCCAGAAAGTGTTGACAAGTAACAAGTGTATCTTAATCTCCCATGATTCTTACCAAAAAACCCGAGGGTGCATAGAATGCCTCTTCAAGCTTTTGAGATCATCAAGCGGCAAAGTAGATCATGAAAAGTCATTAAACGGATGCCCGCTGGCGTCCTGAACTCGTGTATTGCACGAAGCGGAAATTGCAGCGTAGGATGCACACATAGAAGAAGGGACTGGTGTGTGCAATCTGAATGGCATAGATATTGACTTCAAGAACATTTGGGTATTCCAACCAACGGTGCGGAGATTGTGGGCGGTCTTATGTAGAGCCTCAGTGACAGCAGGCAAAAACTACCAGAAAGTCACGCGTATGAGGCAGCCGGAACGGCATTTTGGAGTAGCGCTTTAAATGTTACTGTACAGTGTACCACATAGGCTTCAATCCCCTTCTTCCCGCCTAAATCCTCTTTCAAGTTCAAGGTTTCATCTTATGTATGAGGTCCTGAAATTTATCTTATGCACTAGCAGCAGATACCTAGATATTGGATATCATCTGTTAGTTTCTTAGATCAGTCATTCCAGGTCATGCCAGATCCGCTCAACGGTGAAGCTTGAACTTCAGCCTGAAGGGAATATTCCGTTCGCAATGGTCCTTTTACGACGCGATCAGTATATCTGCTAGTACATGTATGACCGGTCTAGAATGTATACTTCTTTAACATTCTGCGTTGACAAGGGTTTCTTGGTCCCGGAAGGCCAGTCCGAGCGGAGAGGACCGAGAGAGCTACGTTAATCGGATCGTTGGGTCCTGATATGAGTTGCAGATTGAAGAATACTGCGTAGGCAGGGCTTCCTGGGTTGTTCTACCTCGGATCTATGGGTTGTCGAATAGCTCTGCGTCGATGACAGTCTAGTACATAGTCCATTTGCGATAGCCGGTTTGCACAAAATAAGTCGTGAGATTATCTTGCAGAAGCACCCCAAAACATGTATGGTTATCATGCCATGCACATGAATCGTACGTTATGATTATCTCTCTTCGTAGGAACCGATCATTCGAGTAAATATTAAACTATACTCACCACGAATTAACTTTTCTTACTGATTTATCCTCCGTTCTTCGGTTCATTGAATGCCCAGCGCTTGTCATCTATGATGTGATGTTGTATGTACTTGCTTTGCCGATATCAAAATTTCTGCCTTAGTGCCAATAAGTAATATCGGTCGGGTGCGTTTTACCAGGTTTCACCCCGATTTTTGAAGAGATCATTCTGAGCTGAATTCGAGTACAAAAAATGACGGGCTGACCGTTAATATATTAACTATTTACAACTGTGGCGCTCGACAAAAGCATAGAAACCGGAAAAAAATATCAGCCCAACAAACAGCTGGCCATGAAAATTAGACGCAGAAATTCCGATAAATTCAGTCGACGTCTAAGCAAGGAGGAACCTGGAAATGTGCTGCGTAAATATGCATTGACATGCATCCACCTCGGTTAGCGTCGATGGTGCTGGATGCATAGTGTCTGATGAAGTCCGCCTGAGAACATAGACGATGTGACCTGAAGGTCAGCCTCAACAAGCATATGCGCTCGTCGTGAAAGTAATGACACCGCGTCATAGCGAATGCAGCCTTGCAGATCGCATTCCATGATCTGTCGGGATACATATTTATGATCTTCCAACCTTTCTACCGATGTTCAGTGAGCCATCTGAAACACAATCAGCTGGATATAAGTGGCTATGTGAAGGATAACAAAGGAAATATACGCCCGGTAGTTGCAGGAATTATTCGCTCGTGGAAGCCTGAGCCCGAGGTATTGAATACAAGCCAGTCCCGAGCTAGTCTTGCATGAATTTACGAGGACGCCAGACGCTTCATGGTGTTTCAAAGGTGACCGGTGATGCCACACTGGAAAACTATGGCGCGACGCTGACACTGCGCCACTGCCGACTGGCACAGGAGCATGAATTGTTTGTGAGGTAGATCAGATTCACTTAAGCTAAGGCTTGCGTTTGACTCAGCGGCCCTGTGCATGGGATGTAGGTGTAGTAATGAAAAAACTTATCGCAGCAAACTCCAGGTAGCCTGCATAGACTTGAGACGACCTGTATACAACCTGCATTCACTTGTCACCCTTTACCCTGGACCATCCTAACTCTCACCGTTTCTGCGATGCTCTCTCAATACATGACCATAGCAGGTTCTCTATACGGTGGACACTATCGAAATATTCTTGACGTTAGTTTTCGCGCTAGAACTCCCTCTCTCAAAGGCGAACAACGGAAGGTTATACAATCATAGCAATTGTCGGGCTCTGTGGCCTCCCAGTCATTGTTTGGATTGGCAAGAGTTGTCACCAGCGGAGAGAAAGCTAAAGGAGGACTTCAGAGAAGCGCAACGTTACTCCAGACCGAACTCCAGCATTGGATTAAATTACGATTAATATGGGTAAGAAACTCGTTGTCGTCGATTTGATCATAACGTCATTCACCTTAGAGGAGTTTTCGGACAGCAACCCAACGCAAAATATCAATTTCTGGTATCGTCGGGGACTCACAAGCAGACTTGCAGCTACTCGCTTGCAAATGAGATGTGTTGAGAGACATTTCTGGAGAATATTGCGCGCGCTAGTATTGAAGGGTGTGAAGGATGTCGAACAGCGTGAATCATCGCTTACAACATCACGTTCCAAACATGAGGACAGGGGTGAGGTCGGGAGAAACGAACAACACAATTGTAATGCACCAGGATACACCATCAGTACCGGGAGTTCCCTTCAATTTTTTTGAGTATTTCTGCCGCAAGGTTCCTCCCCGTCTGCTCGCTTGGATGAAGCTCGTCCCACCACATGTAAGAATCACGCTCGGCCGGAGTACAGTCCCCACTAAAGATCGTTAATATGTCTCGACGGATACGATAAAACGATGTTCGAAACGTACATTCCGCATTTTGTGTAATCGTCCGGATCTGGGCATTGGTGACAATGGCCGGTGACATTAGCTGGTATGCTCCCATTGAAATATTGAGTAGGGTTGTTGTACATTTTTTCGAAAAATTCGTACGTATTGAACCATTCGACACGACCGTCGCCTGCCCATTCCGCATTGAGAATGTTGATTCCGTCGCTAAGCATTCGATTTAGGCTGTGTACTAAATTATACATGCCCTTGTTCCAAGCATCCCCGTCGTGTACTTCTGGATAATAGATGGTTGGTGCAGAGGAATTGGAATATAAGCCGGTGCGCTGCAGAGGAATCAGTGAGTTGAGGATGAAATTTCGCGCTCCTAGTAAATGCATTGTCCTAAGGGAATCTAGCTGGCAATCGACAACGTCTGGCAAAGAGACATTGGCGGCCTGGTCTGCGGTGAGAAATGAACCGATGCCCACGTCGTTGGTACCAATGAACTGCACCACAACGAAAGACGAGGGATCCAATAAAAGTTTTTGCTGAGAAGCATTGCCGGCGTCAATGTGATCCTGAATGAACCACGCCTGCTGCCCCGAAGATACGTCAGGTTCCCCATACAGCGGTGTCAAATTATTCGAGCAGACTGCTCCGCCGACTGCGTAATTCCAGATAGTGTAATTGCCATATAGACCGAGATACCATGGCCATTGGACACCTCCATCAGCTGCAGTGTCAGTCTGCAAAACACGCTGGTCAACGTTACGTATAATGATAAAATAAAACGAGGCTCAGACAGGGGGAAACACTTCTTGATAATCTTTACCAGGGTACGTGCCATTCGAAATGCTATGTTGGCGGGACTGGTCTATATAAACAACATTATGAGAACTGGTCGACGTACTATGGAGTAAGTTTGAGCGTACCAGTGTAGGAATCACCAAATAGAACAACGTCCGTTATGCGTGCTAGAGCGACAGACATGTCATGCAAACCTAGAGCGAAGATGATACAGGCGATGATGGCCAACATTATGTACATCGTAGGACAGAGGGTTTTTCCAGCTTTTTTATATTATTGACTATCAGTAAAGCGGGCCGAACATAAGGATGACTGAAGAATATCAATTTGAAAGGACCACCTGAGCTAGATTCAGCAGCTTCAAGTCTATTAAAATGTCGATTCTAGATTTGCAAGTATCATCTTGACTTACACACCTGCTCAAGTACGTTCTACCAGTGTCAGTGGAATTCAGAAAAGGATTTATGCCGAATATTTGCCGAATTCACAGCGAGCTCAAAATATCGAGTGGATAAATAGCGAATAACTCAAAGGGTTGGACTGCGATGATGGAATTAGTACATGGCGATCGTCAAGAGGAAGTTATACAGCGCCTATAATGTTAGCTAGAGACGGTGGTTGGTTGATATAGATATTATTTGCCTGAATCAAGCATTGAACGGGACATCATCTGTAAAATCCTACTTCATAGCCTTCCTCATTTTCTATCGAAACAAGTCAGTGTCTACATGAGGACACACAGGTGAAGGCATTTACCTCCTCCATAACGTCTATATCATTCGTCTCAATTCTCATAATCTTTTTCCCTGTCTGTTCTTCAATTTGTTGCATTTGCTGCCAAGTCTTTCGATCATGCACAAAGTTGACTGAAATCCCTTTCCGTCCGAACCGACCGGTTCGTCCTATACGATGGATGTACGTCTCGACGTCGGGTCGGACATCATCTGGGAGAGAACTACTTCGCTCATTCATGAGGGGAAGGTCATAGTTGACAACCATGTTGACTTGCAAGATGTCGATACCCCGGGCAATGACGTTGGTCGTAATGAGGACCTGCGAATTTGATGCGCAGATAAGAAAGAGAGCATACGATATCACTAAGGCATACCTTTTCCTTGCCCTCTCTGAACCTATCAATAATTTGATCACGCTCAGTCGCGTCCTTTGCCCCATGCAACGATGCGACATGATGTCCCTCCGCCGTCATCCTGGCGCTGATTCGATCAGCTGTGTGTCGGTGTTGGCAGAAGATGATACTCTGTCCGATGGTAAGTAGTGTATACAGCGTGACCAGGATATCGTATTTATGCTCCTCGTCCCTACAATCCATGTAAAATTGCCGAATAGAGCCAACACTGAGTTCTTCTCTTTGTAATTCAATCTTATTTGCATTCGGAGCGAATTTGGATGCAAAAGCACGGACGTGATCGGGGAAAGTGGCGGAGAAGAGAATAATTTGAACTTGAGATTTAGGGAGCAGACTGTAGGATCCCGATTAATAAACGTGGTGGTTCGATGACTGGTACGTACTTCTTTACTCGTAGAGTTTGATCGCCCAGTCCATCTTGATCAAGCATGTTGTCTGCTTCATCCAACACAAATACTCTTACATCACTGGCGTCTATAACCTTCCTTCGTAAAAGGTCAATCATCGTTCCCGGGGTGCCCACGATAATTTGTGCGGTAATCCTGGTGGCATTTCTAGGTAAATTTTCCTTGATGGCGTATTCTGTTTGCACAGAAGTAAATTTGCCCATGGCAATGACTACGGACATGATTTGTCGCGCGAGTTCACGAGAAGGAGCTAAACACAGAGCCTGGCTCACAATGAGGCATACGATGAATTGAAAATATAATGGAAAAGTCGTACTTGTGGTTTGTTCAAATTGAAGTCTACCCGACTGAGCATTGTCAACACAAACGCAGCAGTTTTTCCAGTCCCTGATTGAGACTGCCCAATCATGTTAGTGGGTCTGATCATGGATCAGCAAGAGAATTCATATTGTACGTTCGCAGCGAATCTCACGGGTTGGACAGAAGTAGGGGTAAAGCGCGTTCTTGGATCTTGGAAGGTTTGGAGAAACCCATGTCGTATATTCCCTTGAGCAAATCCTGGTGGCTATCCAAATTTCAGAACGAACGGGTTTTTATACAGAGTTCGCAACGCACAGCCCAAGTTCTTCAAAGGTCTTGACACTGTATAGTGGAGACGAAGAATCTGCTTGTTGATCTGCCAATGTAACCTGCGGATGGGGATATCCTACGCTGATCATGGTTGAAGGTTTTTCATCTGCTTACTGAAACCTCGAAAGTCGAGTTAATTAGATCGGTGTTGACGGCTGCTTCACTGTCAAAGAGGGATTAATTGAGAGTTGCAGACATCGTACATTCAGTGGGTGCCTCTGCCTTTTCTTCATCTTCAAGTTTAGCTTCGGGGTTGGCTTCTGGTTTGGCTTCAGCTTCAGCAGCATGAACTGCAACTGGCGCTGAGTATGACTAATAAGCACAGGTCCAAGGTGATTCAAGATCGTAGAGAACCTGGGGTATAAAAGCCATCTGCGTCTTTCTCCATGTTGGTTGTATAAGAAAAGGAAGTTTTTAATCTAATCTAATCAGCTACCATTTTTGTTTTTCCCGCCTTTACGACGCGCCTCGTGTTCGCCATGGATTCTCTTTTTTCTTGACCTCACGCTCACCGAACCCCAGAACGTTTTGTTCCGGGATGTACTGCCTTGACGAAAACACTGTTATATGAAAGAAGTTCAGCTAATACGCTTCTCCTGTACTCCAAATACTTTCAAGCTTTCCAGTTCAAGTTCAAGCCTAACTAGCCTGAAATGCAGCTTTTCCCGACAGCCGCGATATTCTGCTGGGTTTTGTCCCTCGGCCGTGCATATGACCTCGTACGAGAGTACTCTGGTATAACCTTTTTCGATGATTGGGATTTTTTTGGGAGCTGGGATAATCTAACGCTCGGTAAGCGCTCTTGACAGTTCTCTTCCCTGGCCTCAACTATAATTTTTATCTCAGGCGACGTCTACTGGCTCGATGAATCGGATGCATTCTCTCAAGGTCTTGCCTATGTGAACAGTGTTGGAAATGCCGTCATCAAAGTCGACAATATACATTCCGTACAGTCTCCCCAGAAGAGAAATTCGGTTCGAATAACGACGAAGGACTCATATGCGGTGGGAAGCCTTTGGATTTTTGATCTGGTTCATATCCCTTATGGGTGTTCTGTAAGCTTTGCGCACCCTCTGGGAATCTGCAGGATTCATGCAACGATTTCAGGTATGGCCGGCTGTGTGGTCGCTTGGTGGCCCAACATGGCCAGAAGGCGGTGAGATTGAGTAAGTGAATTGGGTGTGAATGCGTCTTGTGTATTCACGTTTGAATATTCCAGCATCATGGAAGCCGTAAACCTTATGCCCAGTAACCAGATGGCTCTTCATACTACCACTGGCTGTTTTCACAATAACACTCCTCCAAATCAGCTGGGAGCAACACTGGTTACCGATTGCTCCACTGCAGCGGGATGTACTGTTGGTGAACTCCAACCGAATAGTTACGGAAGCGGTTTCGCGGATATGGGCGGAGGGGTGTTTGCTACGCAGTTTGACGTTGCTGGGTTAGTGTAGCACTTCGACTCCGATATGGATGAACTGACCACATTTATAACCCAGTATATTGTTCGTATGATTTTCTTCGCATTCATATCCCGAAGATAATGTACTAAAAGAACTTCTGACTTCCTTTAGTATATGGTTTTGGAGCGTAAGTATAACAGTATCCCAGTCGTTGATTACTCACTTCCCTCCAGCGTCCTAACGTTCCCTCGTCAATAAATCAAACCAACTCAACGTCCAGCATCGACATTTCTCAGTGGGGTCCCCCTTCCGCCAGTTATCTCGCCGCAGGGCAGTGTAATATCACGGAATTCTTCACGCCTCAGCAGCTGATCCTCGATATTACTTTGTGCGGAAATTGGTGAGAGTAGTAAAGCTTCTCGCTAAGTGTACTCATTAACTTGATTTGCAAAGGGCTGGCCTGCCAGAAGTGTATTTTCCCTCCTGTGGGAATCAAGGATCGACAGGAATATGTGTAAGCTCAATTACTGATCGCTAGAGTTTTGTCTATTGCTCACCTTCCGCGTCCAATAGTACAACGACAATGTGGTCGGTGATGGGTCAAATTATGACGATGCCTACTTTGAGATACCCTATATTCGCGCCTACACTACCGGTGGCGTAGCACCTACGCCTACTGCTTCTCCCTTTGAGATTGTTTCTAAGGTTGACATCAGTACTTATCCAGGTTATGGGAGTGTTACTATACCTATGTCGGCAATCACTGCAACGGACACGTTATTGCATCCAAGTCCCATGTTCGTCCCCGGAAATGGAGCATCTGCACGTGTTCCAAGAGTAGAGATGGGATGCGCGGGATGGTGGTTAGTGTCAATTGTGGTGATTATGTTTATCAGGCTACTTTGAAGAGAGAACGAAGTGCTACTCTTGAACATTGAACGATCTTATCCCGAACTGCTGGTTTAATGATAATTATATTCTTAGAACAGCTATATATTCTGGACAAATAGACACGTATATCTAGTATACTGTTTTATCTCCTACTACATACACTCCATTTGAGAGTTCGATCAATCATATTTTTAATGCACACTTCGGACGTACTATTACCTGACTCTCGATTATCTCCACAATTCTCTTTCGTCCCCTTCCTGGCCTGTTCTTCCGTATTGCGTTTTGTGAATCCATCTGGTTTCATTCGGATTCATCATCTAAGTGCGTTGTTTGTTGCATCGTAGTACTTAGATGGCTATTGTACTGTAATCCAATGCAAGATCGACATAGATTACATGGGTGAATCGAAGCCTAGGTTACTTGCAGCTCCAAACGGTCTAGACAATCCTTGTAGCCTGTTCGTCCAGGTGCACCAGGTGCACGAAAGAAGATCAAGGGGGAAGAAATAGAAAAGATGTTGTCAGCACCTGTTCTTCCCGTGCAATTCCAAGATGCTCACCTGTTCATTCCCAACATCCCATACCCACCCGCTGACTTTCGTCCCACGCATGATGAGTGGGTGTGTTCGGAGGAAGTGGACTTCAGATTTCAGGGAAGCTAACAGTGGATCTTCCTGTTCTTCCATCGGCTTTTTTACGCTCATGTCGTTGAACACGACCCTTGCAGTTCTGATTGAAGACGAAACGGGTGTTGCTGATGAAGATTCCGATGAGAAGACATCAGGCCATTCCAAGAAATCTATCTCGTCTATCATTGATCCGACCGTTTCCTCAGCACCCTCTTTCGAATCTTCGGTGATCAGACTCCTCAGGTCAGGTTTTGAGAACGTAGCCATCCCACATCCGGTATGGTGATAGACTGCGATTTCACGGGTACCAAGGAGACGTTGGGAAATGATGAGCGAACGAAGAGCATCTCGGCTGAGAGGCAAGAAACGTCAGCAGAAAGGTAGAGAAACAAGGAAGGGTAGACCGACGCCATTCCACCAGCATTCCGGATGATATGAGCTTCGCCCATCTTGATGCCTAGTTGTGTGAAGGGACTTTTGGTCAGAGTTTGTAGAACATGGATTTGTTTGGGCAATGTTGTTGAGTAAGATTGTATCATGTCGTGGTGGGAGTGCGCGGTCAGAGATGTATTACACGAAAGAGGAGAAAGAGGGGCCGCAGAGGGAGAAGGGAACAAGTTGTTTTGATTAGTATTGTTGGAAAAACTTTGAAGTAGAGGGTAAGGCTCACTTGATTCGTGCATCCATGCAAGTTACTGTAATTAACGTCAGCTACCCAGTAAACAAAAATTGAAGTAGTACAGCGCCATGGAGGTTTTTTCCGAAGTTCAATAACAGAATCTTACCTATAGCCATTCTCTTTGTCGGGGGAAGTGCAATCGGAGGTTTACTGCCCACTTTACTGTTCTCTGTGCTGGTGTTGCTCGAGCAATGCCTTACTAACCCAGCTCCCGGAAACAGTCCTGACGAGCTAGCAGTGCTGAGCATATTGTTGTTGCATGCGTAGAGCGAGTATGCGAGGTGACGGAGGGGCATACTTGTCAGAGCTTTCTTATCACAGGTTTCGTTGAAACCAGGCAAGCTGGCATCTAAGCGCCCGAGTGACACAACTTACCTTCCCACGTGCATTGTTCGTGATCATGTAACAGTTTCCTGGGCTCTGAGAGACTCTGAGCCTCTGATGAGAAGTTCAGAATGAATATTCCACCCCCCGGACTACAATAACAACCAGCGGGATTTTATTTTATGACTTGAAAAGAGGGGGAGGTTCAAGGTCACACAGATATCTTACGGGTTGCGTGCGTGGTTTTATTAGGAGTTTTTCCAGTACACCGCCCCAATCAGCGCGAAACAAAAATCACGTTTTGGCGGGGAGGTAAATTAAATAATCCTTGTTGCCCACACCCACTGACTCGTTTTCCAGTTGAGGTAGATTTGCTGGCCAAATCTATCACAGTCCGCTCACTTTGGTATGATCCTACCTTGTTGTCGTGTTGACCCACTTAACTCTGGTGCGACGTAGCTTCCTCTCGCATTGGACAATTCATTCAAGTTGCTAGTGGTCTTCATCAATATCCGCTCCCCGTATCTTTGAACACACACTTCTTCCGTTCGCTTTGCAACCATTCGGTATGGCTCCACAATGTTCACGAGTTTCAAATATTCTAATTATGATAATGTTATAGTGCGCACTCCATCATGCGATCCAGTTTATCTTCATCGGTGTTGCAACTACTGTGGACATGTGTCTTTCTTGTATACCTGCTCAATATCGCTGCAGTCGCTATTCCAGTGGGCTCTCCTATTCCATCCAACAGTTCAACTCTCATCAAAGAAGGTAAGAATGTTGCCACTCGTTTCATACTAGTCAGATCATCAAGGGTACCGTAACATATAGAAATCAAAATATGGGCTATTCGCAATGAGATGAACTTGAAAACATCAAAGGTGTACATGTACATTGGCGACCAAGGCTTTGGTCTTGGCAATGTACCGCCACTTTCAACCCGCTCCGACGATGGCCATTCTTTAGAGCACCTTGGCGACGCTTACTTTGCTAACACACAAGACAGAAACAAAGCTTTGAATGAGTTGAGGAGTCTCAATCATGTTGCAGAGACCACGCCACTACGATATTACCTCTACCTTACGCCGATTTTGAAGCACCTCACATGGTACACAACTGGTTTGCGGGACCCCGTGTATGCATTGAACGATGATGTGTATACACACTGGACATTGAGGGTTCAAGTAATTGAGAAGCAGATAGCCAAGCTTAATGCGGATCGACACAAGCTGCGTTTGGCAGAGTGAAGACAGATCGGAGGAGGGTCTGGTACTGGACATCCCCCACAGTGATATGTATGTGCGTAGAGGAAAAATTTGACCGATCTATATCCCGAAATATGTCCTCCTGCGAAAAAATTCTTCCCTCGTGAATTCTGGCTCACGAGACTAATGCTCTCCCTCCTCGGGACCTCTTTACGGGACCTCTTTAGAGATCTACCGAAAAGCTTCCTTCGCCATGTAATGCTACATCCTTTTCCTGGAAGCATGAATATTTCTGCATCAACCCAGAGAATCGTAGTTTGCGCTGGTATATGTCAGAACTTTTGACAATCGTATGCGGCATTTACGCGCAGGGCAGTGCTCCTGAAAATTTGTTTCGCAGGACCCTACAGGACCTACTCTGTATCCTTCTCCTTTCCCTTTCGACCAAAAATCGCTGCAGGAACTGGATTTGCTGGCCATATCTATTTCCGTACGCTTTGCCATTATCATTCTTCGTCGCTCTTATCTTAACCTGTTTTCTCTCATGCCTCAAGTCAACTTTGTCGGAGTAGTCGACATCTTCATTACAATTCTCTCGTTCGAGTTGCTGTCCAACCTTCATATTTTCTCTTCACCGTGTACGTGCATGTCTTTCGTTAAGATGTGCTCAATTGACTTTCGTGCATAGACAAGAACGCACCTCGATTTGTATGGCTCTGCAGTTTTAATTAATGTTAACAATACTAAATTCAGCCCAAGCAAAGTACAGCGCTCGTGCTCTCAGTGTTCATCATGTTATCAGGTTCATCTTCATCATTGTCACGACTACCTTGGGCATGCCTCTTCCTTGTATACTTGCTCAATATCGCTGCAATTGCCAGTCCAGTAAACTCTCCTGTTTCATCTCACGATCCAATTTCTATCATTGAGGAAGGTACGAACATTCATGCTGGATTTTACATTGGATAATGAAGCTAACCAGGTTTCTGCGACATACACAGAAGTCAAATTATGGGTCATTCGGGATAAAGCATCAAGGAAAACAATGAAGGCATACATATACATTGGTGATCAGGGCTTTGGTCTTGGTAACGTGCCTCCACTATCGGATTCAGTTCCACCGAAGAGGAAGTTTAACATTGGCAAACCGCCTCAGGATCCAACAGAGCTCCTCGGTCCCGCTTTCTTTGCCAACGGACAAGACAGAGACAGGACTTTGGACGAGTTGCGCACCCTCAATCAAAATTATGGCAAAATTGAAGAACGCTATTATGCCTTCCTCACAGAAATCTTGAGGCTTCTCGCGTGGCATCAGACTGGTTTGCTGGATCCCATGTTTGCATTCGACGATGAATTGTTGCAGAAGTGGAATGATAGGGTGGACAAAATCGTGAAAAAGATAAATGAGAAAAAGGAGAAAAAGCGAAAAGATGCGCAGGCGCAGGGAAAGTCGAATTGAACAAAAAGAACACGAGGCTGAAATGGAAGAACCTAATTCCCCGGTAGCAGAACTTGACTATTGACGTGTAAATTGACGTGTAATTGAAGTTTGCATTCGAAAAAGTCATTGAAGACTCTCTAGCGCTGCATCTCGTGTTTCAGAGCCACAGTCAATGAAGAGTGTATGATAAGTAAGGAAATGCGTCTCACCTGGTGAGAGGCTACAAAGAAAAATCACCTCGTCATCACACCTCCTGACTTATATATAAATGCCAAGCAGGGGTGGTTATGGCATTGATCTATCAATCAAATATCTCAATTTCCTTACATCCTACACTGCTGCGCGGTTTGGTGATTAAACAATCATTTTTTCCGCAATCGTTTTCCAACATAGATTACTGGTCAATTTTCAAGATTCGACTGATGGCAATTGCAGAATTTTCCATCTCGCTATAGCTTTGAGTAAATCTGTAGCACGACATCTCAACATTTAACAATAAAATATGGATAATTATTGGGTATTACTTTTCGTACTCGAATGTCATGTAATCTCAAGCTACGTGTGATCTAATCTTGTCACTCGATTCATGTATGGTGCACGTCACCTAGCTGCCACTACCTGTGCACAAGCGTGGGAATATTACATAAGCGGCAAAATCGCCAGCTCACTACCAGACACGATGTGATACACATAGAATTACATGTGGACTGAATAAAATACATGTAGAATTAACGTTGAAATTGTTACGCTATAACATCTGCTAAGCATAATGCAAAGAAACTCATGCTTATGCAGGCTGGGCATGACAACATTTGAGGCTCAGCATACTGCCCAAGCCAGACCTGCAACCCCGAGATGTCAGCAATGAATCTGATTTGGAAGAGGCTGAACTGGCCTTGAAGATGGCCTCGAGGAGCTTATTTACTGAATCACTGACAATGTATCAGTAGATAAATATTACTATATCAGGAAATTTTAATATTACATAATATTACCATAAAAGGAAACGGCAAAAATGGCCCCATGATTTTCCTGAAATTCAACTTGTTCCAAAATCCCTCTAGAGCATTTCATCCTCTATCTATTTACTATCTTTTCACAAGAGGATCAAAGGATTCATCTACTCCTTGAGGCTGCTCCCACGCTTGTGCACAGGTAGTGGCAGCTAGGTGACGTGCACCATACGATAAAAATACTGTTCTGGATGCAATGAATATTATATCAGATGTGACGACAATGGTCTGAATCAACCACTTGAGGTTGCAGGTCCCCTCGCAAAACTATCCAGGTCCATGCTCATACCACCACTCATGCCACCGCTCATGCCACCGTTCATGCGTCCGCTCATACCACTGCTCGTGCCACCGCTCATGCCACCGCTCGTGCCACCGCTCATGCCACCGCTCATGCCACCGCTCATGCCACCGCTCATGCCACCATTCATACCACTGCTTGTACCATCACTTGCATCACCACTCAGACCACCGCTCCTATCACCCATGCCACCGATCACACCACTACCACTGCTTATACCACCGCTCATACCGCTGCTCGTCCCATTCAACATGTTTCCTACACCTCCGACACTACTACCCAAGATTGACATTCTCATTTGACCTTGCATGCCAATCTGAGAGCACTGACTGAGAATCTTCTTTAAAGGAATGATTTGCTATACCGGTGTATTTCTCCCTTGCGTTTGCGGAACATTTGTTGGAGTGTTCATTCCCAATATGTACGGACTACTCTGTCCATGGGATGATAAAGCTGGACTATGGTTGTTATTGAAAACATTGAATAATGCTGGCAAAGCAGCGCGATTGCCTGTTTACTAATCGTCAGTGACGTCCAATATCAATTATCGAATCTCACCGGGACCACTCATGCGTGGAGTTGGACTGTGGGTTTCACTAAGACCACTCATATGCGGAGCTGGACTGCTGAACTGTCCAGTGGGATAAATCAAGATGTTGGACCTGTGAGTTTGGGGCGTTTGCATACCCGCTGTGATTTAAATGGTCAATACATGTATCTTGATTGATGATAAACCCCACCTGCACCACTCATCATCATCGAGCTAGGCTGAGGCACCGACTCGGGTTGTACTCGAGGAATTGCAGCAATCTTGTCATCAGGAAACATTTCCATCTCGTAAGCTGCTCGCTGTTTATAAAACCTGATGGACCTTAGTCGAACCATACGCGTTTTCCGAAAAGAGTACTTACTCAACCCACTCGACCGATATGAAATTGGCACCATAGGCACGGCCGGGTTTCTTGATGAGCTTTGGTGCATTATCAGAATCATTCTTCTTCCTCTTTTTCTTGACGTCTTTGGTTTCGTGTTTGAACTGACCTTCAGATTTCCAGATGAGAAAATCATTGAAGTCATTCCAGAACCCCTTAGACTCAGCATCGCCATTGTCCTCGTGAGCCTTGTGGGCGAAAAATTCATCATCCTCAGAGCTAAACTTATCAAATGGCCGCGCGCTTTCGATTCCTGGGGTTTGCGAGTCATCCCACAGACGCAAAAAATAACGCTGATCTTTAAGGTTAGTCAGACTTCAACGATGAATAAGATCACTTACTGCTAGAAGTAGACGCCCTGTATGTTGCAGACCAATATTTACGGTCGATCCTACCATGGTCTCTGCAATCATTTCGGCACTCTTTGTAACACCCCCATTCGTGCTGCGAATCCACTATGTCTATGTAAGTGCCATTTCACAAATCTGGACTCGAAGAAGTACTCACCTCATCCTTTATGATGTTCTTTGCATACGAAGCTTTGTCACGGATATATTTATTCAGAACCTGTCCAAACGTCGATGATGGGTTTTCGAAATGGGCTCTAAATGAGTTTTGTGAACTGTTTTGGTTTAGATAACACTGTTTTACAGAGTCGGTTAAGAAAAGATTTGCTTTAGCTGGATTTTTGACATACCAGAACATCCGAGACAATAGCTGTATTGTGATAGCTCATTCGCCGCAGGCCATATACAACGTTTTTGCAGGCATTAAGTACATCGGTCTTTGTTCAGTAAGTGGCGTGGCATAGCTATGAAACGCCGAAATACTCACCTTTTGTGTAGCAGTGAGTGATACATTTTCCTCTGATGATTGATGCATTTGATGAAGCTGATTCTGAATTAAAATGATATTGGCACGGAGTAATGATGAGTCTTCTCGATTTTTGAGTAAGATTCCTAGAGCCCAAAACATTGGCATGAGTTGTTCTTGTGAGTTGTTCGGAATATCCTGCAAATGAGCTGATGAAAATGAAGATGCACATTCGGACTATAGGTTACGTGCCTGTGAAATATGCAACAAGATTGCTCGGTGCTCCTGTGACAAGCCAATGAAGTTAGCCACCTGGATAGCAACAGAACTTGCTAACGACAGCTCCACCTCCAGTCCAGGATTCTGGTCTGCAGAGCTCTCTATTGGTGGGGCTTGTGGTTGTGGTGAGAATGGATGTGTGTCGTCTTCAGCCTGTTGATCCATGTTGTATAACCACCAAAATGAAGGAAAAACAACAACGGTGAAAGAGATCGAACCTGACTCAGCATTTATCACTGCCGCCGCTCATGGCCCGTTGCCCGCCCATTGCTCCGTGCTCAGAATGGCCTCTTCAATCCAAAACATTTGTGGACTGAAGCAATCTCACTTTCTCCTTGAGGGTTTTTGGCAAATCACATACTCATACCAAGAAGGCAATAGCCAGCATATGATAAAATGAGATCCACCACAAATTGAGCTCGAGAGCAAGCTCATGTCAGTGAACCATTCATTTATACTTCCATGGAATCAAACCGGAATGGGCCGTATATCTTGTCCGGAAGCCCTCTTGTCTGTGCAATTCCTTTTACGGTTCTAGAAGTTGTGAGGAAATGGCTAAAAAGACCCATTGTGAACGACATGGAGGTTGGAAAAGAACTTTTTGGGATCAAAAAGTGATCACTGTTGGCGCTCATCTGTCAGTGCATGCGTTGCTCTTGGTTTGTAAATGGCCATTGCGCATAAGCATATAGTAAATTGAGCATATTCTTGATTTATTGAGAGTAATTACTATCGATATGTGGATCAGAAAATGACCTATGATACAAACTAGATAGTGGTGTATCTCGAGGTTGAACAAATGACCTTATGGATTGCAGAGAAGGGTATACATGTGACGACTGAAGAGGGTTGTCTGGGAGATGTTGGACATTCGTTGAGATATGTGGTATGGAAGACGTATGGGAGAAATGATGCACTGGTCCTATGGAATCTGGATGTGTAGTTGTATGGCCCAGTGACGGGTATGTGCTCTGATGGAGCTGCGAAGGACTGCATTGGGGGTGAGCATATGTATTCCGGCTATCGAATGACTGAGGGTGTGGGTAGACATGTGAATAGAGGCTTGCAGCAGAAGCAACTAATGGTGAGCACTGGATGGGAATGTTTTGGGGTTGACGAAAAGACGGAAACACTTCTTTAGCCTTGCCTTTATCCCGAGCTGTAAGTTTCGCTTTGGAGGTGTCTGAATGCAAAGCCTTGGTTTTGTTGCCCCGTGCATCAATCTCCCTGCGAACAGATTCAAAAATAATCTTGTCCCGGTCCAAACGTGTGATTGCTTGACAAAGTGGCATCAGATATCCTGCGCTACGCATCTGGGCCATGTTAAGGATGAGAGAGCTCGTTTCAATATGCTCAACCTTGAGCTCTTTCTCATTCGAGATCTCGCGTTCTTGGTACATGTTACGTGTACGCTTCACCAGACATTTGTGATCATGGCAGTTATGCTGTACATTCACTGCGCAGAGAACATTCTATTGAAAGGTCAATATGATATAAATATAGATCGAAACATAATCACACCTCAGGCTTGACAAGGATGAATTCCTCTGCAAGCTCAATTTGTCGCATCCCATAAACTGAATGCCACTCCCCAGTTATAGCTCTCTGAATAGTGCAAAAACTGGCTAGGCCATGACGCTGTTCTGAGGAACCGAGAACTTGAAAAATCTCTGTAATATGTCCTATGGTGGGGATGTCGGCAATGCCAGAAGCTCCAACACATTTCCAGATAACCCAGCTTCCTGCATGACCGTAATCACCACTCTGCAGAATGACTGTGCGGCAGGTTTGACCAAGACTTGAGTGATTGAGTTCACGCTGGTGAGGATTTTGAGTATGATACATGGTGGACGATAATGTGATATGTGTATGAATGATGTCGAGAGCGGATCCTATCATGATAATGGTTTGTGTAGGTTATATACATGAATAACAAAACTTGACGTACCAACAACTGGCTCTCCATATATTGTGCCATAAACCTTATCCTCTTCTTCCCCTTCATTAATATGACCAAGAAGCTTGATATCGATGTTAAGGATTTTCAGTAGTGAGCGAGCTTCATTCGAGGCAGAAATCCAATACTCTGGTTGCGAAAATTCCGAAGGATTCTCTGAAAAGCGTTCATAAATCGAGAGATGAGTTTTCGTGGTGACTTTTACAGTTGTAGAGTTTTGCCGTCTTGACGAGGCTGCTGAAGTTGGTTCACCATTAGTGGAAGGGGGTTTAAACCAAAAGAGCCCTCCGTCAAGCAGATGACAAAGACGGTTACCCTGAGCCATAGAATGTGCAATATCCTTGGATGGAGCATGTCGGTTACTGTGGACACTCTTGGCCCGGATAATAGCATTATAAGATTCAAATGCCTCTGTTGCAAAGAGCATTGCGGGCCCAAATCGTCGAATATGGTCCGGCAAATGTAGAAGGACATGAAATTTTGGTTTATTGAACCATCGTGGAGTGAGACGGCAGGAACAATCGAGAAAGTGATCGATAGTCTTCTTGAGCTCTTCCTACAAAGATGATTAGTGGTCCTACTGTTAATAGTGAGCCAAATGCGCACCAGGTACTGGTCAATATCATTTATTTTAGGCTGCCATATCAAGGTGCATAGTGCACTAAGTGATTTCCAAAGCTCGAGCTGATCATCCGTAATCAATCCATGCAGAACAAAGGGAGCCGCCTGTACCACAGCTCGAAAGTCCCTCCCAGTGAGTGATCCGGCATAGGTAACAAGAGTCCTCCCAGCAAGAGGAGATATTCCCAGACCGGTGGTGTCAAAAGAGGCAAGACGAGCTATCAAGACGTCATGGTCTTTCTTTGTGCGAGCAACTGCATCTCGCCAAAAATACTTTACAACACCAAGTAGACAAACATGTAGCACTTCAACAGGGGTATCTTGGTGTGGATTGAGACCTACAGAACACATAATGAGCTAAGTCCAATTTGAGCTGAGATTGTAACAGACCTTTGAATTGCCATACAGGACTGGTTGTATGTTGGGGAAAGGAATGTTTGAGTTTAATGATTGCATGTTCTCGTTCATCTTTAGACATTTTGCGATTTGTTGCAATTGCTTGGATTCGTGCTGCAAAAACTTCCTGGAATGTGTCTTTGATACCTGATGCTGTTTTCATGCGCTTGAACTCAGCACCCCCACCAATACGGGATGCTTCCATGAATTGGGAGCGCAGTTGCTTTAGTGTTTCTACACGGGTTCGAGGAGTGCCATGCTGCTAAACTAATGAGTCTTGAACAATGTGGATATTTGGTACTACTGACCTTCATGAAATTTTGCACTCGGATTATCATGTCACTCATAGATTCCAATGTTCTTTTTGGTTTGGCTTTTTGACTAGTAGATGAACAATTAGAAGCATCGCTGTCGTAGCCACAAGCTTCTCTGGACTCATCTCCATCACTAGATTCTGATTTTGAAGCCCAGCAAATACGACAGAACAGTCGTCCCATGAAACCAATATGACAAGAGAACTCACTCTGCATTGGATTATCTCCCAGCAGAGCATGAACTGAGGGAATCAGAAGGACAATATCTTTCCGCTGCGAATCCCAAGCCCATATACCCTCAGTTTGACCTTTCCTGTTAGATGGTGAATTCAAAGTTAATAATGTTATTGAGTCTGATACACACTCTATCTGATCTGCAATGCCATCGAGCATCTCCAATGGCTGTGCAATATTTGACGTACAGAGAAAATGAACGTTTTTCTCTTTCTGAGCAAGACAACGAGGAAGACCAGCTGGAGTGAATAGAAATGAATTGTGTTTGTTCCATTTCTTCGAGACATTACCCAAGGTATCATCGCAATACAGCCAAATCGGAAATGCAAGAACCTGTTTCCCATTCGACTTTGTACGCCATTTATTACCAAAAGAAGGATTAGTCCTTGTCCACTTTGCATATTCAGCTGGGATATCTTCATCGGCTGGCATGAGAGGTATTATAGACAGAATTATTGGATTAGAAGATAATACATTGCATACCTATAATTTTGGATGGATCCATGGCTTTGAGAGATAGGTGGAGGCGCTTAAATTCTGGAAATGACAAGAGTAGATCAGATTCAGCTACCTCGATTTCGAGGTGAGTTTGAACAGCCCAGCCACTTGCTCCGTCATCCAGTTCAACAACTTTCATTGGCCAAGCTTTGGCGTACACCCGGCCACTACGTGTAAACCACCGTGAGGGCATACAGACACATTTATCATGGAGAAGAGTTGGTTCAAGAGTGAAAAAATTCTGGCCCAATACGGAGTGCATGGGCGTCAACAAGTCCGGATCCTGCTCCGTTAGCCAGCGCTGGCCTTGATAAGCTTCACCTAATTCCTTGCCCGAATCTTCAGGAAGAAATCGCAAATGAGGGCGGATACTTGGATTGTGCATTTCCTAGATAAAAAGTTAAACTACATCTATTTTCAATTGTAGGCCATACCTGAGAGATAATAGCAGATAGATCATTGACATAGTATATATGGTTAAATGCACCTTCATAATGGATGCTCTTAATCCCACAAAGTTTCTGGAGTTCTTTGTCGATATCATCCATTGTGCGATCAGATGGCAGATTTGGTACACCGAGTGCAAGCATGGCCCAATGAATTGCCAAGTTCTGCTTTCTTGAGAATGAGCATCTGGGAATGTGCCGGAGAATGTCAAGGACACATGTCTTCGACAAATGAGACTCATCAAAACTATGAATATTGAATATATGTACTTCGCGATCAGGCCATGGGAAGAACGGTGAGGTAGGATCATGAGCTGACTTTTGTCTTCTCGGTTTGAAGAGATGGCGATATTGTGTTTCTGCAGGACAGATGCCACTCAGTAGGAGAGACAAGAATATATTTTACTTACCAAATTCACTTGATGTTTCTTCATCATCACTTCGCTCAACCCCTTCGTCATCTGAGTTGCTATCTATGACATTGTGCTCAAGGTATTCATCTAACACATCGGTAAATTCGGATGGGAGAGGAGGGGGCATGTCAGGTATCTCTCCATCTAATCCTGCTTGAAAAGCAGTAACGTCAATATCCATGTCCAAGTCAGGCAGGTCGGACGTCAATTGCTGAGCCTGAGATTTGGCTATATCGTTCATTGATGGCATTGAACGCGGCATATTTCGAAGGACTGAGTGAAGTATATTTTGAACCTCAATATTTCTTGAGCCCGCAAGACCAGTAGCACCAGTAGCGGAAGTGGATGGTTCACCCAGTGTTGTTGATGGTGAAGGCACCCAATTTCGAACAGCATGTTGATGATGTCCTGACTGTTCATGTTGCCGTATGTGCTTAGCAACAATAAAGTTGCTTCGTCCGACTGCATGGCAAGGCTTGCACCGAAATTTACTATCATTGGCCAGGTCGGCTTCCCAGTCTTGATTTATCTGTTAGCAATATCAACCTTGAAATTTGTATAACTTACGCTCTGGGTTTTGAGATGGGAATAATCCGCTTCCACGTGTAAAATGTGTCGCAGATGGCTTGAAAGCTTATACACCATGGGTGAGGATACTTCAGTGCGATACATGTAAATCTACTAACCAGAATTGGAACGCCCACGTCTTGCACCTCCGAGAATGTAAGTGTGGACATGGAGAGTCATTCCCCCTTCAATCCCCAATGTCTGCAGTAGATCGTGATCTCTATAAGGAAGTCGTCGAATTGCAGATGTGATAAAATGAGACCGGCGTTCAGTAGGATCACTGATCAAGCGACGACGCCTTAATTCATATTTAATATCCTGGACAGTCGTGGAGCGTGTAATCTTGAGTAGCTGCATTTTGAAAGGACCTCGCACAAAGATTTGGATCGGAAGTTCTCGTCTTTTTGAATGTGAAATGATATCTGAATCTATAGACCAGTTAATGAGTCCTTAGACATGGGACAGTCAATATTGGAGCATACTGTCGCGTTTTTGCTCAGTGAATCTGTGGATGCATCTTGAAAAAACACAAGATAACATCTGTAGAATCCACAAATTGTTCGAGAATGTCCAGCATAACATCAACTGAATAGGTAAATCAGAGCCAAGACCACCATCACAGGGCTCAGAGTTGAAGAGAATATCGAGAATTGTGATAAGAAGCAGGTACAGAGTTGGTATGAGGTATAGGAGTCCATAGAGCTGCTTGTAAACACGTCTTCGATAGCATCACTCTTTGTAAGCTTTGTGGTGGCTCTCAAGCCAGATCCTCTTTCGAGCGATTAGGCGAGACATTGGTCTTTTGAGTTTCATACGCATTGTTGGTATTGAGTGAGAGCAGGCTGAGCAGGCAACTGTGACCAAACACGTTAAGCTGTGATTGATGTGACAAAAGGGTATGAAGCCAGTTGATTTAGTACCTACAGAAATACGCTACATAGTGATATTTTCTACTTCGTTGTTGACTCTACTGAGTTCATTGACTGTACGATCAGTCACCAAACAGAGAATATTACGTCTCAACCTCTCTGCTTCCCTTTGACCCTGCTCAGAAATCCTCAGTTCCTCTTGTACCTTCCGTAAATCATCCTTGACATGCTCAAGCTCAATCAGGCATTTGGATATCCCATGGCCTTCCACATTGGTAGGTGTAAGCAGACTAACTGCAGTGAATAAGCTGTCTTGTAGCCGTTTGAGGCGGACTCCCTGGCGGTATAACTTGCGTTCATAATGGTCATTGAGATCACGGCTACCGGAGAGTTGTTGATTGAGAGTACGATACTCTTGGAGCAAGAGAGCAGTGCATGCACAGGGTACGACAGAATGAGGACAAAATGCTTCAAAAAGAACGTTAGCACAATACTTCAAAACCATTGGAATATTCATAACACACCAAGATTATTGTCCCGCTCCTGATTCCCCAATTCTACGATACCATCCTCATTTACAGCTATGCAATCTAGGCATATAGAATTAGTGAGATCCGTTTGAGTATTTTAGACCCTTATAATCCAGAGATATGCTGGGTTTGGATGGCGAGTATGGTACTGGACTTGAGTAACGGACTATCTGGGACTGTGGCTCTTCGATATGAACTTCGTTGTCAATGTCTGAGGCGCCATCTTCGAAATATTCACGCTGGACTATGGCTGGATCGAGACCTCTTGATTTGAACAAGTTCTCAATGAACTCCTGAGAACCGACATCATCGTCAAGTGCGAGAGAATGAGCAAGTCTGATTCAAGATCAGAGATTTATACTCATGTAACATGGAGTAGAGAATGGACTTACTTTTCATTGGCTTCTCTTGCTTCAAGATGGGAACGCCTCGGGGTAAGAGATTGGGACACAGCCATTTCTCTATGTACTGTGGAATTCTGTTGGTAATTGTGGGGCCATTTTGGTGTTGTAGAATTTTGGGAGTCTTCCGGGTCGTAGTCGTCTGAATCTGGTGCAAGAGCATCATAGTAACGTCGTTTTGAGCGATTCATGAGTGAGTGAGGTCCGAGCAGTGGCTTGTTGATCAATTTCTTACACGCGCACATAAGGATATTGGTGATGGAAAATTCATCGAACCGTCATTATGAGAAAATATGGAAGTGTATTTGGAAGATTATCCATTGCTCTGATTTTAGTAATCAATTCCGAAGGGAAATTGTTCATAGTACAAGTTTCAATGGATTTTTCATATGAAACGTACAATTTCTCACTTTGTATGTTTGCATGGTTTCTCGTTTCACAGTAAGATAAATTCATCATAGTTCTGTGCAGCAGTGTATATATTAAATTTCCTGGGGGCGCTTATATCAGACGCGCAGAGTATTGGTAATAGTGACTAAGCAATATTGCCGCGAAGCGGCGCAGCCGCTTTTCCTCATGTTGAATACCTGAGCTGTTCACCCTTCAGATAAATTTCCTGGCAGCTCTCATTGTACCAATTTTTGTGTAATCTAACTGCTTCCATGTAAGTAATCTTTTTGCTTAATTATCAGTAACATTTGGTTCCAGAGGTTAGAATACCTGGAGGTGATAATGCAGGAGACTGCATTTAAACCATTCATAACACTAATGCCTTCAAGTTTGGATGAACCTGCCATTTATATTGGAGAGACATCAATTTTTCAGTTTGTCTTGCTTTTGCAAATGGTCAATCAACAAATCACAATGTCAATTAGTGGAGCCAATAGGCTGAAATCTGCACAAACTGGGGTCAAAGCTATTTATCTCAAAGGTCAAGTTGTTTGTTGCACTGTATGATATAAATTCTTGAGGCTGCACAGATGATACTTAAGCAATGTTTGATTTAGAACATAGAAATTATATTTTGAGGTCTGTTTCATACTATCTCCTATCTATCCTATCCCAGAGGTTACTTGAAATTAAATGACTAAATGCCAAGTATCAATGAACAGTTTAATCTCAAATAATAGTGTTAATGTATACTCAGTTGACAGTAAAAACTGTACAGTATATGATAATAATGCCATTGCTGAAACAGGAATGTTGGATGTATCCACTTATAGTGTATTCTCCTCATCTCCGTGTACAGCATATTCCTCAACAGATAAAAACACAACTATGTATATTGTATGTACCTGTTAATGAACCATTTACTCTACTGTGTATCAGTATGGTGGTTGTAGAGAGTATACTATGCTCACAGTTGATAGAAACACAACTGAGGGACTCTATGGCACTGTGTGTGATCTACTACCTACTGTACAGTATAATAATAACACTGTTTACCTGTCAGACTGAGTTGTACATATGGGGTATTCCTTCACATCAAGCACTATCTCTAGCTTCACAATACATATTATTTGTAAGTGAGACACAGAATAACAACTATATAGTGTGGAGGAGCAAAGCGACGACAAATGGGGGTTTAGGGGCTTGCCATTAAATAGGTCAATATTGTTAGCTATAACTATTATAGGAAGGAGTCCAGCCACACTAATAGACCAGTCACTTGATCTCGTTGTAGAGGCTGAACCCGACAGGTCCGAGCCCGGAGTTATCCGACAAATCCCGAATGCCGCCCAGTCCCGCCTGTGAGAATGCCGCTCCCGCTGGCGCTTAAAACACCCACCGACACTCACGTCACTCCTCACCAGCGCTATTCTCATTTCCCTTCTTCTCAACTGTGGGAACATCTCTCTCACCGGCGCCTATCTCACAATGTCATTTTCCAGCATGATTTAACGATGCTCCCGCAACGCGATCGTCTTCGTTATGCGTAAATAAACATTCGGGGTTCAAAATCTACATGAATAGCAAATATCTAAACTTCAGTTCTCTCCCCCAACCTCTCTGTTTGTCGCCGTTTGCCGGGCTTCCCTGCGTCGCTCCTCTTCTTTTGGGTCCTTCCGGCTGTCTGTATCGCCATGCCGTTTGCTCCAGTAACCGCGAAAGAGTTAACGAATGAACCACCCGAGGAAGACGACTCTGTGGAAGCTGTAAGAGGATTTCTAGCTGGAGATGGTAACGGATGCGCAGGCGGTGTATCGATTGGAGGATTCAATGGAGAGTCAGTAGGAGGGGTGTTTCCTTCGTCGTCACCTGGGGGTTGGGGTGGAGTAGGTGGGCTTTCGTCCCTGGGCTGGCCTCGCACCTCCTGCATACGTTGAACGGCTTCAGTGTGTGTGCTACTCCATTCCTCCCATTCCAACAATGACATCTTGTAGAAGAATGTTGTTCCCAATGTCCAGGAATTAATGAGAATGCGTATCTCTGTCAATGTGTGGATCTCGCTTGGGTTGCAGAACTTCGTAAGTGGCCAGTTCTTGACGATGATTCCATGTTGTTCTGTGATATGGTGCTCAAAGTTCTTGTAGTACATCCTATTGACCTTGTTCTTCCCGGCGCACTCATCTGTTCCTTTTTGTTAGTGCTACGGGACCGGTACCAGACCCCAGACTTACCCAACTTCGACTTGATTAAATCCTTCAACTCGCTTTTCTGCTGCAGTAATCGCTGCATATGATTTCGAACCACTCCTGTAGTACGTTAGTTCCCAATTATTTAATTCATAAGCAAGCGCCCCTTGCCTTGAACCCCTGATAAAATGTATCCCTCAAGCCGCTTCGCAAAATCCTCCGGTGATACCTTCATAGCTAGATTCATAAATTCATCCACTTGCTCACTGCTCCTGTAGGTGAAAGGAACATTGAAGTGCATAGTGTCAGCGCGTACTACGACTAGCAAGCATTCGTCGGAGGTTCGCATGTTCAACCGTTGTAGCTGATACATGAAACTCATTAGCACCGGAAGAAAATGTGCAGCAGAAGACGTACCTCCTGAGCAACATTCTCAAATGTCAAGTGAGTGTCTTGAAATGCTGCCAATGCAACATTATGGTGCCCCGTTGCACGGTTCTTCTTCCAATCCTCCAACTCTTCTACCCATTCTGCTGTAGCCTCTGCCTTTTCACTGGGAGATAACCTAGCCCAACGTGCGGCTATCTCTCCCATACACTCGAAAATCTTCTTGCGAGGCTCCCCCTCAGGAACATCTGCAACACATACCTGTCAGTGAGACCACTTTCGTTCAACGTCCAGGGTACTCACCTTTGTTGATACGTTCCATCTCTAGACTCACATAAGCCCTGAAAGGCCCAGCCTTCTTTCTACCTGCACTGAGGCGAGGCATTTGATAGATATCGTCCAGAATGTACTGTGCAGTGTACTTCCCAGTGCGCTCTCTAATCTCGACCGCCTTGTCTCTAACAAGCTGCTGTACCTCTTCAATCAGTCCTCGATAAAGTTCCTTTTCTTCAGCATGCATCTTCTGCCGTGCCAGTTTTTCGGCCATGCTGAGCTTCATTGTGGAAGCACGCCGTTTACTGCGATGTCGCCATGGCTTTCGATTCGACCGGGACTGGTTCCGAGCTGCTGCCAAAAGTCGTTCATAACCTTGCGTCTTCTTTGTTCTTACTCGTACCATAGTTTGATAATGGCAATATTGAAAGTTTCACTTGTCATTTTGTTTGCAAATATACAGCGAATTATTCACAATATCTGAGGTGCTCTCAGATTTCGGGGATATGGAAATTTTACAAAAATTTAAAAATCAAGATTGCAGGGTAAGCAAAAAGGAGGCAACAACAAGCTACAGGGAAGTGAATTTCAAAGATTGGCAGAGAAGGTGTCATGGTAAACGTCCCAGATGTAAAGACACATGTTGAATGAAACCGAGCCACTATACTCATCGTTTAACCTGTATGCAAAATCCTCGTGATCATCGGCAAGCATAAGTAGCTCCTCAACGCGTTCGATGTCCACTGGAGTCCATCGGGTCACTCGGAGGAGTTGGCGGCCACGTTCGACACCAGGCAACACAGGCGTTGTGGATTCCTCCCGTTTCCCTTTCCCTTTTTCCTTGGTTTCCTGTTTGACCTCAGGTTCGGGTTCCGGTTCAGTGTGCCTGCGTCCGACGGAAGGAGAAGCATCTAACTCATGATTCATTTTCAATTTTCAAGGAGGGGAGTAACGGCACTTACTAGTGTCCTGTGAAAAATTGAAGCTTGCATTAGGCGAATAAATGATAAATCCAGGAGAGCCCAGCCGATGAGGTGGAGTACCGGCCATTGCCTCCAAGGTAGAGGTGCGATGGCCCCGACGGGGGGTGGACGGGATAGTAGGCGGGGGAATTGAAGAGCAAAGTACTGGGGGGGAAGAAGGAACAGTATTCTGAGGAGGGTCAGGAGCACGGCTCTCACTGTCACCTGAATGAAGAACGGTGCCCCGAATATTGCGAGCTTCTACAGGGTTGCGATTGGGATCGTAATCATAGATTAGACCCAGAGGAACGTCTTCGTTGTCAATTAGAGCACGGAATGCGTGCGTCAAACTTCGAAATGCAAAAGCACGTTGATAACGGCCGCTCCTTTCGTTGTCAACAGAACTGAGGGCCTCACGGCTGGCTAATCAATCAGCAATGAGAGGGACAGGACGTAGACTACCTATTACCTGTTGAGATAGATGCCGGCTCGTTCTCCATGAGAAACGAACCAGAAAAGGCCGTCAGGCGTTTGGCCAATTTGTGCTTCGACGGTTCTAAACAACTGCGAGTTCAAAAACTCGTCCATGAAATGGGAGGGCGGTAGTGTGTGTCGAGAAGCGACCCAAGGCTGAAGAGCGAGAAAAGCCATTGCCTGAGCTTCACTATTTGTCTGAACTGGGATGGGCAAAGGAGGCGTGTTGAGGCCATTGCGACGGAATTGCCTTCCGCGTTGTAATCATCAGGAAAAATTGAATTAAAAAATGACTATGTACTCACATAGATGAATACAATCCGGCGCGGGGCTGGTTTCCTGGGGGGGCAAGGAGGAAGTAAACGTTTTTTGGCTTTGGGGTATTCTTGTTGACCATCGTGGTTTGAGAGGAACGTGGATTCAGACCATCAGTAGCCATCAATTAGATTTATAGATAAGAGAATTTGAGGGAAATCCGCAAAATAACACTGGTACTGTCAAAATTCATGCAGAAAATATGCGAGACAAAACTGATCAGGTCACCATCATGTGGGTCGCGACTTTCATTTCTTCAACGCCACACAGACAGGGAGCCAGAGTTCAATCAGATGAGAATCAAGCTCAAGCTGCCAACTGGTACGTCTATTTTTTGCTTCGTTTCACACCTTCTTTATCCTGAGACCTGAGACCGGTGCTGCATGGACTTTGAATACTCGCGCCACGGGAATATGAAGCCCATGCAGAGGACGCCTCAGGCTATCAGATCTACATTCTGTCAGCCTGCCGTTACTCCTTCGCTCCATGCTAATCCCCCATAAGCTATCGCACAGGCTCTTGGCATCGAAGCATATGTCATTACCAAGGAATTCAGCTTTTCTCAAGCCATACTGCAAGCAATACAGACGGAAGCCACTCAGGACCAGTTGGATGACAACGAGACCGTCGAACCTACAGTCCCCGGGTCTCCTCTTTCGTCACTTCCCTCCTCTCTATCCTCCTCACCACTCTCTTCTCCCCCAGCAAGCCCCAAGCACATAGAAGATCCACCAGCCGCTGCCACGGTTCAGCCCCCCAACCAACCTTCACCCGGCCTTACAAACACCAAGAAACGTAAAATGGCTCATTCTAAAGCATCTAGCAAAGCTGCTCGAAAACGAAAACGCCAGGAAGCACCGCCCAAAACTGCCAATGAAATTCCTGTGAAACCTGCTGCCCAACGAAAGCACGTGTACCCATCCACCCCGGTACACCCTCAATTCTCCATGGAAGAGGATGCTCCCGTAGCTTCTTCTGCCTATGTCGGGAAGCGGTCTGCGTGCCAGGAGGGTGACGGTGTGGCTTGGTCACTCGAAGACATGGTTGGCCCTAACTCCAAGTTCAAATTTTTGTTGTTCAAATGGGATGCTGAGTAAGTTTTCTGAATCCTTCTGCACCTTTGCTAATATTTCCTCCGTTTCAGTTCAACAATTCCCCTAGTCGATAGCAAGGAACGGACTTTTGCCCTACTGGTGGCGCCACCAAAATCTTCCACATTTCAGCGTTGTATCAAAGCTGCGACAGAGTTACTTGCCAAATGCCGTCAAAAGTGTAGGTTTACAAGAAAACAACGTAACCATCGATGCGGTGACTTTCCAGCTCTTTCAACGGGAATTGTACATAGTAACGGGACTACTGTAAGGATTTCGCTTCCTCCATAACGACTTATGAGAACCTTTCCAACAGCACCCAATCAATCTAGGACACAATAGTACAAACCAAAAGGTCCTGGATGAACTTACGGCACATTGGTCCATCAAACGGCTGGTCGGATTCACCACCGGTATGTTTTTCAGTACACAGTTTCTTACCCCCGGTTCACATTTGTTTGGAAAGGCGTAGTGAAGACCTGGGCGCCGCGGCTTCACAACTATTGTTCCGACCACCTCGAACGGCTTCTATTTTCCGACTGCTCTCTGCAACGAATCTTTGAGAACAGCATTTTTCCTGGCACAACATTCAACTTCGGCCCTCAGACAGTCTCTTTTCCTCATGTTGACTTCACAAACTTGCCTTTCGGGTGGTGTCCGATCTGGAAGTTTGGCAACTACAATCATCACAAAGGTGGGCACGTCATACTCTGGGATCTTAAGATGGTCATCGAATTTCCACCAGGCTCTCTGATTGTCATACCCTCTGGATCCTGCCGCCATTCCAACACACGTATTGGTAAGAAAGAAACCCGTATGTCGTTTACACAATATTTCTCTGGGGGACTCTGCCGTTGGGTTGATCAAGGTTATCAAACGCAGGAACAATATCTGAACAGCCTGGATCAAACTGAAAGAGATAGAGAGTCAGAACGGAGACGCACGCAGTGGTTAATGGGGTTGGGACTATACCCTACATTAGATGAATTGGGCGGCCCACCTTGATTTACTCCATACCTTTTTTGAATGTGTATGTATTGCAAAATGTTATCAACTTCACAAAGAATTTGAGAAGTGTTAATTGAAATGAAACTGGTATATAATGAAATTGTTCGATACCACTACCAAAGTGTGAGGTAAAGGCTGAAAGATTTAGGAGGAGTGATCTTAACAGATCATGTAACGAGGTTCACCGCGTCTATATACTCTCCGTGCTTCATATATGCTCTCAAACTGACCCACATTGCTTGAAGCTTCTTGCATACTAAATATTTACTGGGATGAATTGTTCTTGGGGACGATTTGTGTGTTTCATCGAAAGACCGTGGTGATAATCAGACGTCTTGGATTGAGCGCCTAAGGACGAGTAATACATAGTTTTCTCTGTTGCGCCACCTCTTGGTAAACAACTTTCATCACAATCTCAAGAACCTCATAAACCCAGCTCAAACAAATTCAACTTGTTCCAATGGTAGGTATCCTGTAGCTCTGTCTTCAATGACCTGACCTAATTTACCTAATAATCTCCTGCCACCTACACCAATCTCAGGACTGTTCTCAAAACGACAACCTTTCATTCGACTTTCATAAACCCACGGCTCCATATGTTTGTTTTTAAAAACGACAACCTTTCATTCGACTTTCATAAACCCACGGCTCCATATGTTTGTTTTTAAAAACTCCTAGCCTATTATACAGCTCATCCATCTCCAGAGACCTCAACCTACCTAAATACGACCCAGACTACCGCGACCTACCTGAATACGTTTGGAATAGACCAAGCTACGATGAGGAGAAAAGACAGCTACTAGCTGATGGCTGGGAGGAGGCTGAGGTCGACCATGCTGTCAAGGAATGTAATCACTTTCGTGAATATGTACGGCGCCATATAAGGAACCGGAGGTACTATTCAAAGTGCGTTCATTTCTTTCTATGACAGTTGGACGGTTGTCATATCTATTCGACTAGAAACTTTGCAACACTCCGCTTGAAGTCCCAAATCTACAATGAAAAGTAAGAATGTGGTTGATATGCTTCCTAATGCAATTCCATTAACAACAACAGGAGAGCCCACCAGCTACACAATGCCGCTCCCGATGTCAAAGCAGCTGCTAAAGACCGCCATCGAAAATCACAGGAAAAATACCGCATCAAAAATCGTGAAAAGTTGGCTTTCAAAGAGCAAGAACGCCGGGAGGTTCAACGTGCTTGGCGTGTACTCAATTCAGAACTTAACACCGAAGGAGCTTCTGGTGTAATTGAGGAGGAATGAGGATAGTTCACGTCCTTTGGTGACTACTGCATCATAATTATAGTAGAGGACTACCTACTGTAACCTCAATGGTATCAATGGGAAGATTTTGCTTAACAGAATATCACAGAATAAATGACATTGTATTCAACAAAAAATTTCGAGATTAAGCAATATACAGGACAATGGACAACAAAAAAGTTCGAGTAAAAAATCAGAGTCCCGCAATGAAGTCTACAACCTTCCCCATATCATCAACAAACTCATTGTCATCTTCCAAAGGTCCCTCATCCTCCGAATTATCATCTTCAAACTGCGGTTGTCGATCATCAGGTGTAGAATGTGGAACGTTAGAACTACCGGCATTGTGACCAGGCGATGTAGGCAGGGAGGTATCGGGTTCATGCATCTCGGATGCCGATGGAGTGTGCGGATATGTGGCGTGGACAGGGTTGATGCTCTCACCTGGATATGGAGTCCCTGTGAAACCTGGAAGGTTGTACGTTGCATTGATGCGAGAAATTAGTAATTTATTGACCTCCCGACGGCGGGTCACATATTCAAGCACCGGTCCTAACATCAGTGACCCCCCGAGATGTTCCAAAGTACTGGCAAAAAGTTTCTCTTCATCAACAATCCGGGTGTGAAGACACCGGAGCTCAATGTTAACGCGGTGGATCTCCTCCCGGGCCCTACTCACCTTATGAACACGGTTCATAAGTTCACGGTACAAGGGCTGTGCCCATTTCTCGTGGAAAACGTTGTGCCGCGTGTCTCGTAAGATGTCAAACTGATCAATGAAAGAAAAGTGGGTAACTTTTGTCCAATCCAATGTGCCGCGAGGGGGATATAGCATCAATGCATGCTTATTGTATTCGTTGACAGCATTTCGAATAGCTTTCGCACGACGTTGAAGCGCTTGAGCAATATGAGTTCTCATTTTGTAGCCTAACGTGATGGCGAGATAGATCAGAATCCAATATAGAGATTGGCAAATGAAAACTCACCTGTTCCCAACATGTTAAGCTTGTGCATCTCGAACAGCCATTTGATAACAAGAAGATGCAGGTTCTCCAGAGCTTGTAGGTATTTGCGTTCAGTCATATACTTGAGGGCCGCCTTGTACTCAGAATCCAGAGGGGTCCACCGCCGCTGTACATCCATCTGACTCTCCATCTGGAGGATCTCCCACAAGACATTGTCTTGCTTCTCTCCAAGAAAGCGACGACGAGTTTCAGTTTTATGAGTTTTGGATAGCCCCAAGGAGTATGAGGAAAGGGGTGGTAGCTGCTCAAAATCTTCAGGCTCTTGAATGCGGAATGCTGTATGAGATCGTTCCAAGGCTGCTCTAAAGAAAGACTCGTAAGCAAAAGATTTAGATACATGATGATGACTGACTCAATATCTCGCAGTTGTTGTAGCAGTTCAACGTACGCAACACCATTGACCTCCTCCGCACGTTCTTTTCCCAGCTCCTTGAAATGTCCAGCTTGGTCCACCCACATTGCCTCCAAATCAGATTCCGTCAGGTTGAATTGTTCGAGGTCATGTGCCAGTTCCGCAGCCTCAGTTTCAAGGATGTGGAGGGCTTGGATGTAATTGTTGAAAAGCATGGTCCCAAGATTCGCATACTTATCAGAATCCCATTGCTGAAAGAAAAGGTCGATGAAGACTTTGCGGTGGTAGCGGCTCATATATCGCGTGACTGCAGCCAGTTGATTTGACTGTGAAAAGATTCGTTCGAGAGTTTCGAGATCTTCAAGACCCATCCCCTTGATGTGTGTCGGGTGAAAAGATTGTTGACAAAGAGCGTTGTGGCTGTAGCCGTGGAATGCGTTGACACAAGTGCGGCATTTCTTCTTCTGAAAGGCTTCGTTGAGGGAGGTCTTTGCTATAGTTTCCGAAAAGCTGCACCCAATATCGTAACCAATGAGCATATTTTCGCCAAACACTTCTAATGCTTTCGCAGTGATGGCGAGCAGGTATTTTGCTCTGCAAGAAAACTCAGTTAGTGGTGAGCAAAACGTGGGATCGCGGAACTCACAGTTCACCACTCCGAATCATATCCGTTAGCCAAATGATAAAGCCATGCCGACACGTGCTGGCGAATATCCCCGTCTCATGGAATCCATCCCACATCTTCTTTGCAGCATCGCCAGCAGCAGCCTTCCAGTTAGAAGTGCATTTCTGAAGCGGGGAGGTCTCCGACATCGATGTTTGACCGTCAGTTGGATCTCCTCCTTGCTCTAACCCTGGTTCTTCGGTGTCTTTGTCTTCTGTTTGAGTATGCCCTCGAGGAACCTCGTTGCCGAATTGATTGACATACTCCTCAGGGAGGAAGTAGTCGCTGTCTTGGTATACGCGATCATCAGCCACTTGTCGATTGCCAGCACCCTGCATACGTTTGAGCGAATTATTGCCATCTAATACAAACATTCGGGAAAATTTCAATGGCGGCTCATCTTTCAGCTGCGGAATTGTTAGCTCCGGTTGCAACATCTTACGATTTCCAGGGGGCTCACCTCATAGTTGCATGGAGGGCAGCTGTTCAAGACGCGGTAGTTTTGGGTGTCTTGACCGAGTTCATGAGCGACTCTGGAGTCGAGGTGACGCCGAATGATAATGTAAGTGTCAAAGGCATCCGAGATCGCACTACGGTAACCCCGACGATAAGTCACCTGTGGTATATATGAGTTTTTTTCTGAGCACGATGGTATAACGAGCTCACTGAATGAACATGGCAAACAACCTTGGTGAAGGCCTCGATACTAAATGATGGCCTGAACATACGTATCGTGTAAAATAACTTAAGCGTCCGGAGTGAAATCGCTAGAGATGGCCTCTGAGGTGTGCAGCCTAGGTATCCTGCGCGTACCAAAGTGACAGCACCTTCATCGTCCTCGCCACACGGAATGACGGCAACGCGAGCCAAATCATGGATGTCAAGAATGTTGATGTCAAAATCTCTTCCATCAACGAGAGGAGAGGCATCTGGGTCGGTGTATGTAACGATATGGGGTGGCGGGGAATACTTCCAGGTGGTGTAGGCATCTATGAGAGCAGGAATGAGCGGCTGCCAGTTTTTGTTCAGCCGGCAAATGCAATGTTTCCAAGTTCTTCCGTCTAGCCTTTGGCGATACTGACCAGTTCGGTATCGGTGAAAATTTCTGTGAAACAATGGGTTGGTGCTCAATGGAGGGCGACACTCAATGAGCATACCTATTAGCAACAAATACTGCCATGTCTTCCTGTATACGCAGTGATTCCTGTGTTCCTTGACCTTGCAGCTCTTCCTCAACGTTGCCGTCACTTTCATTCCCACTCCCTACATGTTCCTCATCAATGTACATGTTGTCTGTGTCTCCGTAGTCCTCCTGCAATGCTGAAAGACCAGTAAGATCTTGAAGAGCTCGAAGTGAATGCGGTCCCAGTCCTAGAAGATGGGACAATGCACCGGATATGAATGTGGCAACGACGTACCTTCTGCTGCATAAGATATCTGGTTTCGAATTTCATTCCTTTTGTCTGCTAGAGCCTTTGGTCCAACCCGTGAGATTGTAATGCCTCCACCAGATCTTCCCCGCCCTACATAAGACTTCACACTCGACTTTCCCTTGACCATGTCAGCGACTGGTTCTAGTAACGGATGTCACCAGGCGTCACACTCAAGAAAACCTCAAACAGCGGGGCGATAAAGAGAACAAGCAAAGTTCTGGACTAAACCAGGTAGAATAGACGAGATCAAAGCTAAGGAAATACAGCAAGTAACTACAGCTTATATACAAGTAAGCAACCCTCTGCCCTAGTAATGCCCAACGCCCTGGGTTAGTGGTAAACATGAGTAGAACATAAGTAAAGCAATGTGTAAGTAATGAAAGCTCGATCGTCATGCTGTATATGTGTTGTGAGACTGCTGTGTTTAATATAAGTAAATGAAAAGCGCATGTTGTATCAGTAAGCATAAATAATAGGTCAGGTGACGAGATAAGACAAGATATAGGATAAGGGAGATAGAAGATAAGACAAAAGATAAAAGATAAGACAAGATAAGGAAGAGATAAGATGAAAAAGAAGTGATCGTAACATTACCCTCCTCTTAAGGCGCGAATTCCATGACGCGCAAGTCGATTGACAAGTGCTTCAGATGGCATGTTACTTGGGATCGGTTCTATGTCGGATGTAGGGATTGGTCGGAACAATTCAGTGGGAAACTGAGCAATCGGAATCTCGATCCGTTTAAGGACTCGAGGCCTGGGCTTGTTAGGATACTTCTTATGGAAGTCCTGAACAGCTTCCTTGGCATTCGTCATATTAGCTGCAGGTTCCCACGTCATTTCATGCGGTCCATAACCTTCCCATTTTACCTTGTATTGGATGCCATTCCGATACTTGCGTGAGTCAACTACTTCTTCTACCCCGTATTCCTCTTCTTCTCCTACTACTTCTGGAGGTGGTTCGGTGTTTCGGGGTTGTGTGGGGAACTGGGGTTCATGGTACGGGGATAGGTGTGTTTCGTTGAAGACATTATGGATTCTTTTCCATGTGCGAGGGATGTTGAGTTTGTATGAGCCAGGTCCGATCTTTTCAAGAACTTTAAACGGTCCAAATCGTTTGTCACCGAGTTTCTTCATTGGACGATCTGTCGTTATGTTAGTTCCTTCGAGCCAAACTTTATCACCAGCGTTATATTCTATCGCCTCGTTCCGGTGTTTGTCATATTGGCGCTTCATGTCCTCAGCGGCTTTTTTCAGTGCCGATCCTACTTCTTCTCTGATCCGTTTCATACTATCGGCAAACTCCTGGGCCGTCGGGTTTTTTGACGTCATCCTCGGCGTGGTTCCTTTGTATGGGTGTCTGCCGTTGTCTGCGTAGAAGGGTGAAACTTTTGTGGCTGAGTGTACTCGGTCGTTATACGCAAACTCCATCATAGGAAGCCATTCATGCCAGTCACTCTGATGATGATTCACGAAAAGGCGGATGTAATGTTCAATTTCTTGATTTATCCGTTCCGTCTGGCCATTAGTCTGAGGGTGGTATGCAGTTGTATAGTTGCTTTCGATTCCCAGCAACTTGTACAGTTCCTTCATGAAGCGGGCGTGGTACTGAGGACCTCGATCGTGGACAATCTTCCGGGGCATTCCATGGACTGGGAATACTTTGTCACGATAGACACGTGCCATCCCTTCAGATGTTATCGTAGTATGCGTGGCAAAGAGTCGTAATCTCTTCGTAAAGTGATCAACAAACACGCTGATGGCATTATATCCTCCAGACTCCGGTAACTCGCCGATCATATCCGTTCCGATGATTTCCCAAGGCTCAGATGGTACGTCATGTGGATGTAATGGTCCTACAGGCTTGGTACGATGTGTCTTTGTAGCTTGACATTTTTCGCAGCCTTCCACGTAGATCCTGACGTCCCGACTGATTCCTGGCCACCAGTAATTGCGTGTAATCAACTCAATGGTTTTATAGCGGCCGGGGTGTCCTGCTGTCTGGGCGTCATGATGTACCTGTATGATCCGTCCTCTGAGTTCTTTGTCCTTAGGGACATAGATACGTCCCTGCCAAACTGCTAGTCCATCCTCAGTCTCAAGCCATTCCTTGTCTTTAGATTCTAGGGCGACTTGTACAAGCTTGTCTCGCTGGTTTTTCTTTCTACGGATGAGATTAAGTAGATCATCTTCGGGGGCTGATGTCTGATCCGTTATCTGAGAAATGAAAAATTCTGGTTTTAGCAGCGTGACGTTGGTATTGTCATTCTCCCCTTTCTCAAGGCCTGACATCCGTGACAGGGCATCGGCTTTTCCCATTGATTTCCCAGGCTTATGGAAGAGCTCGATATGGTACTCTGCAATTTCGACTACCCATCTGGCTTGTCGTCGGTTCAACTTCTGAGGTTTCCGGAAATACTGGAGATTTTGGTGATCTGTAAAGACTTCAACAGGTTCTTTCGCGCCCAGTAAGTACTGCCTCCAGTCCGAGAGGGAGTCCATGATGGCCATCATCTCCTTGTCGTAGATTTCATAGTTCCGTTCAACCTCATTGAGTGACCTGGACCTGAAAGCTACCGGTCTCCACTTTCCGTCGACGTTCTGTGACAAGACTGCACCATTAGCGTAGTCAGAGGAATCGGCTTCAACTCGGAACTTTCCAGCTTCTCTTGGGATAATGAGAGTGACGTCTTCGATAATCCGGTCTTTCAACCGATCGAACGCATCCTGTTCAAGAGATGTCCATTCCCAAGTCGCATTCCCTGTGAGCCGTGTTAGGGGTTTGGCAATTTTACTGAAATCTCGGATGAACCGGCGGAAGAAGTTGCAAAACCCTAAAAACGATTGTAGTTCACATTTTTTCTCTGGTGGCTGCCAGGTTCGAACTGCTTCAACCTTTTTTGGGTCCATCCGGATTTGTCCATTGCCTACGATGATTCCGAGATATTCGACCTCCTTAGCCTCAAAGGTACACTTTTCGGGTTTCAAGTACAGCTTGTTGTCTTTTAGGATATCAAGAACCTTTCTGACGATGACTCGGTGTTCCTCAATGTTGTCCGTGAAGATAAGGATATCATCCATGTAGACAATGACATGTCCTTGATCAATTAACTCTCGAAGGATGTGATTCATGAACGCTTGGAACGTGGCAGGTGAGTTTGTAAGTCCGAAAAACATGACCGTAGGCTCAAACAAGCCTCTGTTTGTCCGGAACGCTGCTTTCCATTCGTCTCCTTCCTTGATCCGGATGTTATTGAATCCCCATCGGACGTCCATCTTGGTGAAGATTTTGGAATTCTTTAGCTTATCAATGAGTTCCTGAATCAATGGGAGTGGATATCGATTCTTGACAGTCATGTCATTCAGCTTTCGGTAATCCTGTACGGGTCGTAGCGTTCCATCTTTCTTTTTGACAAAGAAGAAAGGTGAAGCCATGGGCGAACGTGATGGTCGTATTCGTCCCAATCTAAGGTTCTCTTCCAGGAATTCATCTAAAGCCTTCTGTTCTGGTGGACTGAGGGGATAAACTTTGCAATCAACTGGCTTAGAGCCTGGCGTTAATTCTATAGCATGATCCCATGGACGTCTTTCCGGCATTTGGTCAAAATCCTTTTTACTAAATACATCAGCATACTCGGCAAGGTACGGAGTAGCAGCATCTGTAGTAGTGGTTTGTACTTTGATATGACCTTGGTCGGAGAGATATCCATTCCAATCGAACCAGAAGATCCTTTCGCCGTCGACAAGCTTTTCCTCTGTACCATCATCTTCAGGTGATTCATAGTGTGGCAAATACCCGCATTTGTCAGGACAACGTTCAAACGTTAACGTAGATTCCTTCCAATCAATGCTGGGATTATGATAACGTAGCCAGTCTATGCCTAGGAAGATATCTGTCTTGCCTAAATTGGTAACTGCCATATCTATTCGTTCGGCATGATCACCTATCACCATTCGGACTTGTACGTAACCTTCTATGGAACCATTTTTGTTCAGAGTGCCATCAGCGTTATAGACCGGCATTTTGACTGGTAACTCCTTAACAGTGAGCTGGTGCTGTTCTACAAAATCCTTATTGATACAGGATCCTGTGGCTCCGCTGTCTAGGAGGGCTTCCGTTTCAATCTGTACACCATTGTCGATATTCTCAATAGTCGTTCGCAACTTTAGCTCACGTCCTCGGGTACCTCGGACGAATCTCTTACGACTTTTGAGATTGGTAACTGCTTCTGTTGCGGTTGCATGGTTCAGATTTCGTATAGCCAATACCGTTTCTTCCGATGCTTCTCTGACACGACTTTCAGGCATCCAGGCTCTAAGGATTCCTATAGCCATGGGGAGTTTGTCCATTTGTAACCGCTGCGCCACCCATTCAGGTGTGTTTGGTTCATATCTCACAGGTTTTTCCTCAGTTCGGTTCGTCATTGTAGATAAATTATTTTTATTGGGTGTACCAGTACTACCAAATTCAAAACTAAATTGACTGTCTACATATGACGATGACGAAAATTCCGATACTGATTCTGAGATTGGCCCCGGCAGACCTGCGTCTACTGCTGGGGCAGGACAAAACCCAATTCTTTGGCCATAGCCTCCTGATCCTCCTGTGTCATCCGGCTCCACATGCCTCTGACAAATTGCGGCTTCGGCGCTTTCTCTGGACAGAACTTCGCAATGTGGCCTTGCTTGCCACAATGGAAGCATTCCCTGTTACGACGCGCAGCGTCAATGTCCATTGGTCTGCCTGCACCTTTGAAAGTAATTCCGGTCCCATCTTTCCTATCCTGGGTAGGTACCGCAGGGGTTGGAGTCTTGGGTACTGGAGCCTGTGTCTGTGGTTGCCATTTCTGGTTACTAGGTCCCTGCCCAGCATTCCGCTGGTATCTGTTTGACCAGTTGCGCCGCATTTCCTCACGACGCCACCACATGTCATCGATACTGATGATCTTCTGTTTGAGTTCATCGAACTTTTCGATTCGCTCATTGCTGGTGCCATATACTTGATCGATCAGCTTAGGCTTTACATTCATTTCGATCAGTCTGATGACATAGGGTGCATCCTTGACGTATCCGGCATCTCGCATGATAACTTCAAATTCCTTGAAGAAATCCTCTGCCCTCTCATTGGGGCCCTGGCGGAGATGTTCTAGCCTCTCCTGTGCATTCTCTGTAAGTCCTTTGTCTAGGAAGGAGGCATTCAATGCATCCTTGAATCCTTTCCACGTGCTAGCCCATTCTTCCTCATCATCGTCGAAGTTATCATCCGTGTAATTCTGGACCCAGCTACTGACTTTGGGACCTCGCATATACGAGATTGCAATGTCAATTCTCTCATTGTCTGTAGTGACTCTGTTCCTTGGATCGCGAATGTAAGCAAAGAGGGTACGGCGCCACTCTTTGAACTGGGTTTTATCGCCATCAAAGATACTGGGTTCTCTGAGCAATGACTTGCCATGAACATGAGGAGTAGTGACAGGAGTCATGGGGATAGGATCGGGAGTAGGGTTAGACATGCTGTAGTGGGGTGATATGTAGGCAGGTATGAATGAGGTGATGTTTCGTTCGATTGAAGATGAAGTGGATGGAGCAGATGAGTTGGGGGAGCGGGGACGATCGGTTTGTACCGAAAGTCTAGGTCGTCCTAGTCTTGAGGTGAAATCCGTTGTAAGGGAGACGAGTTACTAATGCAACTCGGTAGTGATGATGGGAAAATGTATGATTGGACTCGTAGAAGTCGGGAATAATGTGGGGAAGATTTCGAAAAAAGAGTACGATGATATGGGAAGCAGCCTTCCACTCTCGATTGATGAACAGATGCACCCTCCCTGTCTAGGAATGGAGCTCGATGTGCACGCGAAGACCCCTCTCCGAAGATTAGTGATCAGTCGACGCTTTCGTCTGCCAGTACGGTGTCGGACTCAACGTTACACCTTTGTACTATAGGCGACACTGCTCGAAGAGAGAGTAGAAGTCTGTGAAGGGTTGGTAAAAATGTGAGCGGGGATAACTGTGATAGGGATATGATCGCGTAGCGTGTGACAGGTGGTAAGAATAGCTTTGATCTTCTGTCAGCGACTGGTTCTAGTAACGGATGTCACCAGGCGTCACACTCAAGAAAACCTCAAACAGCGGGGCGATAAAGAGAACAAGCAAAGTTCTGGACTAAACCAGGTAGAATAGACGAGATCAAAGCTAAGGAAATACAGCAAGTAACTACAGCTTATATACAAGTAAGCAACCCTCTGCCCTAGTAATGCCCAACGCCCTGGGTTAGTGGTAAACATGAGTAGAACATAAGTAAAGCAATGTGTAAGTAATGAAAGCTCGATCGTCATGCTGTATATGTGTTGTGAGACTGCTGTGTTTAATATAAGTAAATGAAAAGCGCATGTTGTATCAGTAAGCATAAATAATAGGTCAGGTGACGAGATAAGACAAGATATAGGATAAGGGAGATAGAAGATAAGACAAAAGATAAAAGATAAGACAAGATAAGGAAGAGATAAGATGAAAAAGAAGTGATCGTAACAGACCATGGTTTTATGTTTTCACAACATAGCTTCGGGGTGATTGTCGTCCCAGGGTAAGTAATATTTTCACTGTGAGGTGTGGGGTTGGTGCGTGGACTGTAGAGGTCGGTGTGGGTGGTTGGGTGGTGAGGGTGGTGAAGAGCATGCAGAGGGAAATGGGCCCAACGACAGAGATGTAACGAAGACGATCGCGTTGCGGGAGCGTCGTTAAATCATGCTGGAAAATGACATTGTGAGATAGGCGCCGGTGAGAGAGATGTTCCCACAGTTGAGAAGAAGGGAAATGAGAATAGCGCTGGTGAGGAGTGACGTGAGTGTCGGTGGGTGTTTTAAGCGCCAGCGGGAGCGGCATTCTCACAGGCGGGACTGGGCGGCATTCGGGATTTGTCGGATAACTTCGGGCTCGGACCTGTCGGGTTCAGCCTCTACAACGAGATCAAGTGACTGGTCTATTAGTGTGGCTGGACTCCTTCCTATAATAGTTATAGCTAACAATATTGACCTATTTAATGGCAATGTAAGGAAATTGAGATATTTGATTGATAGATCAATGCCATAACCACCCCTGCTTGGCATTTATATATAAGTCAGGAGGTGTGATGACGAGGTGAGTACGGTTGCCGAGCAGGCTCAGGTTGAAATTTTGGTCTGGAGATTAAAGTCGAGAGCCGAGACTTGAGAAGTTCTGTAAATCCGTTGATGTCAAGGGCAGTGCTGTCTAGACTCTAGCCGCCCGTTCCCATTCCGTTGTACATGACACGTGTAGTACTAGTCGTCTCTCTTCCTCTTCTCTTTTTGTGATATATGTCGTCGTTCTGTACCTGGGTCTGTTATGAGCTCTAGAGAACAACATGGTCAGCTGGTATGGGATAGCCCACTGTACAAGATGTGTTCTTGCAGTGCGGAGCAATTTATCAGATTCGGATCCTCCCTGCTTCCATGTCCTCACATTGACAGATGAGCGTCGACCCTCTTACTTGGATACAGTGCAATAGTGAGTAAGATCCCTTCCTTCAACTGCTGGTACTCATCAGAAGTCGGTTTGTCCAGACTTTTCCCTTACATGTACCGTTGCCATTGTAGAATTAAAATGGTATAAAATGGCAAAGTTGTTTAGACGGTGCTCAATCCTTGTGCTTCTGTGATGCCATCCTGTGCTGGCTGCTTAGAGGAATTCACTGGGCTTGTAGAGGGAGAAAGTTGTGCCAAATGTCGAAAACTCGCTAAAGGTTTGACCAGGATTGAGAGAGAGCAAATACAGGTACGTAGTGCATTGCTCTATATGTTGCATTTTGAACCCAATCTTTTGATAGTCTCAGCCAGCATGTCACCACTGTAGCGCACACTCCCCATTTCTTGCAGGTGATTACTGTGGGAAATGCTCGTGTCTCGGACTTAATCAGGCAGATATGCATTCAGGTATGAGTCGCCTACCTGACTTGGGCCTCTGCTGATTCTTGTCATAGTCACTGAAGATATTGCCAAACGCGCTGACACTTGGAGTAAAACCGCCTCGGAACACCGTTTAGGACAGCCAAACTCGAAGCAAAATCAAAATCTTGCAAAAGCCGCAGCGCTCAATGATAGAAAGGCACGATTGAAGAAAATCACAAAAGGTTTGACATTTCAGGTCGAGCTAAGCCTTATGTTTATTGATTCTAAGGGGAAACATCAAAAGGTGAATTGTGAATTCAAGCAAATGGAGTATTACTCAAACTGACAACATATTCAGTGCCAACTTCCACCGTTTACTGATACGTATGCGGCCACAGATCCTGTCGAGGCTGCTTTAGTGGACCTTGCAGAAAAGCTCGAAACAAACTTTTTGCAGTCCCCGTACTCTGGTGCCTTCCCTAACACTACTTACGATTTTTCATTGTATGTCCTTTCACCATCGACTATCTTATGCTTAGCAATAGGATTTCTTCTGTGTAGTGCAAGCTGCATGTTGAATTCAATTTCGGGAAAGAAATTGTACTCAATCGACAAAGCGAAATTCAGCTTCCAAGGAAACCTCGAATCATTATTCACTGTCCTTGTCAGCGGCGGTCATCTTTCGAAAGCGGATCATGAAGGGAGGAAGTTATGCCTACAGATTGTTGTTCCAATGACATATGCAGTGAGTTATTGAAATCGGAACCTGGTCCTGCTCTAATATATCACTCTTCATAGGATGATAATTATATTGAACCAAGGGCTTCACGTATGACATCGAAAAAACGAAAACATTCAAGTATCAATGGTGTGCTCCCTTTTACCCCATAACAAAGCGGTTAATATTTGGTGATTGCAGATAGCACTAGGCCTTCCTCTCCACTATCAGTACCGGTTGAACGCTCTGGCCCGCGAACAAGTTATAGTAGCCGGTGGAACCGTACTTCACATGCTCGCTATGCAATTCACTATGAGACATTCTCCTACCGGAAAACTGTGTGCCATTTGTCCTCGAATGGTGACACTCACTTCGAAATTCTAGCCGATTCTTATGAGATTGAAGTTCCGAAGGGATGGGTCAAATACATCAAGGCTGGTGCTGCCGATGGTGGTTACATCTCTAAGGGTTTGTATAAATATTGCATTTCAGTACGTCTTGTTCAGTTTGAACCATCTATTGAATTCATTCAAGTATTACATAGGCACGAGTTGAGGGTAAACAAGTTGCACTGTTCATGCACAAGCCTGTTGGTTCATCCAATGAACTGAATAAGGCTGGGCTCCATGCCGAACTTGATTTACTCACCCAGGGAAACGGGTTTGCGCAAAGTTTCAAATTGCGTGCATCGGCAGCTGGGGTGAAGGTGCCAGGTAAGTCTTTAATTTCCTCCAAGTCCATGTCCTCCATTCCGATGCTGTTTGCTACTCACCATTCATTAACAGACCTCAAATACAATGCGGAAAATGCCTTTATTGGCACCATAGATTCGTCCCTTGCAGCCAGGCCCCTGCCAATTGATGATATGGCTGTCGAGTCTAATGAAGAATGCAGTCTGCTGTTCGATACGTTTCTTGTCATACCCCTTCTACAAACAAAGGGAGTTTTTACGGAGCGAAAATTCTCCGGCAATACACAGACAGGTGACAACACTGATTACATTGGTGAAGTTGTCGATGCATTTGCGCATCATGTGCTTGAAGAGACAAGTCGTACATTTATGCTTGCAGACATTCAAGGTAATATATATACGGAATTTTCATGCTTCCTGTGCTCATTGCTCAACTTTGTAGGTGTTGTGGGGCCTGATCGTTCCATCACGCTGTTTGATCCTCAAGCACACAGGTACGTATTTAGCTCATATCTTGCTCAATGTCACCTGAGTTTGCAACAGCTCCACTGGTGATTCCGGTGAGTGGGATCAAGGGAACGAAGTAATCGAAAAGTTTTGCAAAGAGCATCATTGCAATAATGTATGTCGCAAGTTACTGCTGACTAGTCTTCGGGAACAGCAGGTTGAAAACTTGTCCACTCGTCATTCACTTACATATATCATGGATCAATGAGCGTTATATTCAAAATATGTGTACTTGGGACTCCTTGATCACTTACGATGTCCTTTGTTTATATATGAATATCTTTTCTGGTACAGACAACAAAGTACTCGAATCAAAAAGTTCGTATGATCATTATATATGTGGTAGCATAGCTTGAAATACATCCCAAATGTTGGACAAAGAAAGCTTCGGAAAATCTAGATTGTTGTAGATCTGCTGTGCATGCGCAGCATAATCTACCGAAACAAATCTGATCAAATCCTCACCACCAATATCTTCCATAAGCTTTGCTATTACTTCCCGGTCTACATGCTGAAGTCCGTTCTCACCTCGATATTTGTGATAAAGTGAAAAGGCAATATTTGGTGACACCCCGCTTGGCAGATATTTACCCTTATCTGTCCTAACACGATGATTGTTGAATCTGTCTTTCAAACTTTCGAGCTCAGCTTGTATCAAGGTGGGCCAAAGCCACCGTACAAGTGCACTATATATACCCTGTGGTGAGTTTAAATAAAATATATGAGGACAAAGCCATACTCATGTTTCGGATCTGAGGCATTGTATATTCCGGCTCCTGCATCCCAAAAAATCTTCACATTTTCACCCCAATCGAGACGCAGACGTAACCATCCACGCTCAATGGTAATATTATGAATACTTTGCAGGAACTTGTGAGCAGGGAGAATATCGATAGGAAGATCAGATGCAAACTCCTCTCTAGACAGATATTAATATAAGCAAATTAGAAATGACATATATCAGAATCTCACCTGAGTGCATTCACAAAGCCATAAACAGTGACAAGCTCGGAACCGCAATCAGTTGTCATCTGGATAGGAATTCCTGATAATGGCAATTAAGATACTGTCGAAAGGCTTTTATATGGAGACTCACCTCCATACTCATGAACAAGCTTGAGGTAAAGATACCCAATCGTGTCTTTTAAACGGTTGTTGGGAACAACCCAAAGCCCAAGCCACTTGCCTGACCATACATCCCGTACACCCCAGATAGGGAACCCGATTGCAGCTAATTTATCATGTCCATTGCCGCTCCATTCCTGATGAGGTCCCAAGCAAACAAGGACCCCTCGAGAGATTTTCTTTGCTGTTGGATCACGGGATTGGAATCCTTCGGGATCTTCCTCTCGCATCGTATTTTCAATAAATTCTCTATGGGTAATGTAGTATATATACTGATTAAGCAGCAGATTTATTGAACGAACAGACCTAGTCAAATGGACATTATGCTCAAGGGCCAGACGCTCCTTGATTGTTCGAGGACCCCGTTTGCGATTAGGATCTTGAGCCATCTCATCAAGAACAAATTGTCGCTTATCCAAGTCGGGCATGGTTTGTGTAGTCCCACGACTGCCCTTGATTCCCCAGGATAGGATAGGATAGGATAGTTAAATTATACTGGCGAGGTCCGATTCCCGAACAACCAGTTTACCATACTGTACAATCTCTACTTAGATTACAGTAATGGAACACACATTTCTAATGCGGGGGGGCGATGATGCCACACTCACATTTGATGAGGAAAAAGCGGGAAAAAAACCTCGTGAGACGTGCACGGTCTTCCCCGTCTCGACAATGCATGCAAGCAACCTTTGCATCAAGATGGGACAAACATTTCAACCTCATAAACAACTTCTAAAACATCATATGCCAACTTTGCAAATAATTCAGTGATTCTTGTATCAGCCAATAAGGTGCGGAATAGCATCCATGCATCTGGATAGAATTTTGCATATTGTGGAAGTCCCAGGATTATTTTCTGCATGAAAGTCTCCCTTAATTTGATCAATTCAAGACTGCCCTTACATTCAAATAAAACATGGGCAGGATCCTCGACTGAGCCTTTACAAAAACGGCACAACCGGTGCTCTCTGATTATTCGAGGTCTGTTTCTCTCATCCCAGCGCAACCGTTCCACTGCAAGCTGGTGATTGCCAGTCACAATGTGGATCAGTGCTTTTTGATGTGAACCTGTTGGGACATTCAAATAGTGTCGAAAAGTCAGAGGTTTGAAAACCATCTTTTTCTGTTTTCGGTCATACTCCTTTCGTTCTTTCAGAGTGTCCATTGTTCTGGGACAAGATATTACTGCCTTTTGTAGAGTCTTCTCCATGGAGTTTTGGATGCCAGTGATTAGATCATTCAGGTATGCAGTGGTGATATCCTCAAACTCTGGAATGTTCCAAGTGAATGGAATTGGCAGGTTGTCAAGTACTCTGCATGCCTCCAAAATTATTGATGTGTGTCCATTTTGAGCCAAAGAGTAAGCTTCTCTAAATGCTTTCCATGCAAGATGATGATGTGGTAAATTGACCAGGTACTGCATGTTCTTGAAGAAAAGGATAATTCGTCTATAGCGGATTGGCATCACTCCCGTTTCAGTGAACAGAATCTGGGTTGATGATCGTTTTTGTAAAGAGAGAACCCTCCGCAAGAAATAATGTTGTACTTCCTCTAATTGCTCTCTATGAGATGCAACCACATCCATAATGAACTCGGCACCACTTTTCAAATATGGGTCAATTCTTGCCCAGTACATTGTAATCATATCCCTTATTGGCATGTCACTGCCTACAAAAGCCTTAGCATGAAGGACTGCACCTGCAGCATTCTTAGCCTTGTCTGCAAATACCTGATAGTTGTCTTTGTATATGCTTCCTCGGCCAGTCTGGTGATGTACCCCGATATATTTCAGTTTCATCTTCTTTTGCAAAGGTTTGTCATGTAGCATGAAAACAGTGTCAGTGACAACTTCCTTTCCAAAGACTGCAATCATACATTTAGGCACAGATACTTCAAAACCTGTGAAGGATGCATATGCTTCAAATTGTCTCAGCTTAGATTGCATGCTAGATGGTGTTGTCCCAGCCATTCCTGTGTCATCTGCTTGCAACATGTGGTTGACATACATATCATGAAGGACCACATCAGTTGGGTGTTCAGTCACTTTAAAATCTGCAACAACCAGATTGAACAAGTTTGGTGAGTCCGGACTGCCTGTAATGACCCCCATATCACCACCAAAAGGTTCGGAGTGAGAGCCACATACTCTGACAACATAAGCAATTTTTGCATAGAGCATACGTATCCAGTCAATCATTGGACCTTTCACTCCCATTGAGAATAGTTTAATCCACATTACAGATCTATCAGTGGAGGGAAATGCATTTGTCCAGTCCATATATGCAAAATATAGTGGGTTGCCCTGAGCTTCAGCCTTATCCACCATAGTCCTCAAAATCAGTGGGTTGTTAGTTGTTCGGTATGTAGGTCTGAAGCCATTTTGAGAATCAGGTATTAATTGCTTGAGATCTGAATAAGACCTTATCCTACGGTCAATAATGTAGGCCAACAATTTTGCAAAACAACATTCTAATACAATGAGGCGGTAGCCACTTGGGTCTGAAGCATTCTTCCCTGGCTTTAGAATACCAATCACTATTGCATAAAGCCATTGCGAGGGTGCAGTCTTGTTTACAACACAGTGATTGAGAAATGAGACTATATTCTCATTGGGGATGTCCATAATTTCCTTGTATGATATGCAATCGGAGCCCATGGCACTGTTCAGGTTACATTGAAGTATGTGTTCCTTGGCTTCAGCTACTTCATCTTCTTGAATTGGGCAGCTAAAAAACCCCTGCTCTGTTGGGTCCAAGTTGGTCTCTGGTAGCATTGCTTCTAGGTGCTTTAGATATGACAAGTGGTTGTGATTCAACTGCAATGATGGGACCATAGGTGAATTCAACCTTGTCTTAAACTCTGTATATAGGTGATTGAGTGAAAGCTCAAAGTCTTTTGCTTTTGGATCTAGCCATGACTTATATAACATCCTGAATTGAGCATTAGTTTTGCAATTGCGCAATTTTACAAGGTTTTCATGGCGAATTTTTCCAATTTTTGACCGTCCACGATGACCACTTTCCACTGTTAAGATTGTTGGAGTAGCATTCATTGCTCCTGGTTCAGCATGCTCTGGTAGATCAGTGGAGACTTTCTGAACATCAATTGCTAACTTATTTCCTGGGTTACACTCCCATGGTGCATTCATTAGGCAGGTATAATCCCTTGGAATCCTCTTTGTGCAACCTATTTTTGCCAATTCATCTGCCAGTTCATTTTGTGGAATGCCACTATGTCCTTTGACCCATATAAAGCGGGTGAGAGCCAGACGATATTTTAGTAATAAGCAAATGTCTTTTAATAGGTCTCCATTTGAGATCTTCCATCCCGTCGATAGATGTCGGCCGGCCCAATAGCAGCATTCTCGGATGACATATGTTGAATCACAGTAGATGTTCAGTGCCTGTTTAGGGTCAACTGTTAACAATAACATCAGGACAGCATATGCTTCGGCTCTATTATTTGTAGGGTCCCCCGGGCCTGGTACTCTGAGGCTAATATTCTGGTTAGACCGTAGCCCAAAACATATTCCTGATCCAGCTCTTGCACTTTCTTTCCCATTATCCAAGCATGAACCATCGGTATACACAGAGATTGGATTTTTGTCATAGTAAACAGGACCATAAAAATCACGGAGCAACTGGTGTGGAGGTTTTGTACTCTGTAGCACCTCATTATAGATGATGTCAGTCCTTTCGTCATGTACTGGGATTGAAAGCGGAATCTTTTGTTGAGTGGATTGATTTGCTGTCATGATGCAAATCTCTCGTGAAATCACCAATGAGAGTTTTGAGTGGTCCGACCATTGGTCTTTCTTTGACACTGGTCGGACCTCAATGCTCAGATTTCTGATCAACGTGCACAGTACTTGTGATACTAGAATATAGTCTACCACAGCTTTGCCATTGTGTTGGTGGGACGTGTAAGACCCACGATTTGGAGATTCCAGTTCCGTGCCATTCACAATGGCCAAGTTCATCTCATCACATAATTGTAAGATACGCAGACCCCTTGCATTGGTTTCCTTGTCTTGAGATATTCGTGTCAGGTGTGTATCAGTAGGCACTCTCGAAGAAGTCCGACCATTTGCGTCAGTAGCCACAACAGTCTTTTTTGACATGTCCACCAGTGCACATAGTCGAATTGTCTCAAATAACTTTTCTTCGGGAGATACCTCTGTGAAATGTATATATCGAGATAGTGCAGGCAAGATGTATGCATTAATAACCCATAGTCTACCCAAATCAAGCACAAGAATGTCCGGTGATGAGAGTTTTGACTTTGAGACTGCTATTCCTTTCCGAACAAAAGCACAGACCCCCCCATGCTGCTTCTCCCACTTCCTGGCAGTGGTACGCGATTGTACAAAGAAGTTAAAACCATCGAGTTTGAATAGTGCTTCTTCTTCCTCAGTACATAAGTGTGTTTCTTGAATGAGTACTATATCATATTGTGAAAGCATGTTTCGAAATTCCGGGCTGAGCATTTTAACAGAGAAATCACCATGAACATTCCAAGAAAGGATTCTAATAACATTTTCGTCGTATACATCATCATTCGTTATCATAGAATCGGAACTTTGGCTACTCTCCCTGACATGCTTTAGATCCTCAGCCCTGTTCAAAAATCCCCCTGCCTGATGTGGATACCGTGATAGCTCCGCAGCTCAGATTTCGAGAAGTTCGCATTCCAAGAGGCAATGAAGCCATCGGCATCAGCTCGCAAGCCAAAAGAAATTTGGTAATATCCGTTCGTTGCTTCAAGCACATATGGGCAGTATGTGGGCTGCACCACCTCCGAAAACCAACGTCGCACATGACCCATTGTGTGCGCACAGAACGTTGAGGGGAAAGGGCCCACATAGATTGACACCTTTTCCGATGCTGGATTATGTTGCTGACCTCTTTTGTGTGGTCTGCTATCCAGGCTTTTGCTTCGTCCTCTCTTGTTTCGGGATATGGGAGTAGGAGGTGGCAGCGGCGGCGGTGGCGGCGGCGGCAAAGCGTATCGATGTTGAGGGAAGGGTGAAGAGGAGCGAGAGCGATAACGACCCAGGGCCTGTGATTGACGTCGACGAGGGGAGGGGGATCGGGAATGCGGAAATGTGTTGGGGGTTACTGAGGGAGTTCGGCCTCGATGCAACTCCTTCGAATGAAGTTGAGCTCGTAAAAGTTCATTTTCGGCCAATGCGCGGTTCAACTTTCCCTCGAGATCCTCTACCTTTGAACTGAGTATGTCAATCCGGGACTCGAGTGGTGCTATTCGTCTCGATATGGAGTCTTTTGGGATAAGCCCCCGTACTGCTTTGATTTCGTCCCAGAATTTGGTGCGAACCATCGCGACCTCTTTCGTTGCAAACGTACGTGCATCGTTGACATCTTTGGGGGTGGCAAGGGTCTTGGCAAATTGGCGGTCGAGCTCCACTTTGTCCTTCAGAGTTGTAATGTCCCCGCGCACCTTTTTTACCAATTTCTCCAGCATCACTACGTGCTCATCCGTGCCTTTTTCGTTATCCGGAGCCTCTTCCAGTGCAGATATACGAGACTTCAAGTCTCGCAGGATACCCGCACCCGCCGAAACAGGGAGACTTGACTGCGAGGGGTTGTCATTGAGAACGTCTTCGTTGCCCACGACATCCGCTACCTCCAGGTTATCAACTCGTGTTGCTAGCTCCGCAACATCATCAGCAACGCGAGCTCCTTGATCTGTCAGTCTTTTCTCGAGTTCGAGGTGAAGACCGCCTAGGACACGAAAATTCGCATCTACCACCTTACCCACATCGACAATCCGGTTCTTCTTTTCCGAAGTATTCAGCTTGAGAATAGTAAAGACGTCGTTTCCAGTGGTCAAGGTAGAGGTGGAAGGCTTGGTCGATGAAGGAGATGATCCCGTCGTTAGAGTGTCCAGCTTTTTAGTGCTCGTTCCCTTTTTTAGTGCCCCTTTGCCTTTTTCGTTCGTTGGGCCTGGCACCTGCAATTCGTTCAGCAACACATGGGCAGCTGCTGGCGGCGTTCGTTCTCCAATGGACCATTGCGATTGCGATTGCGATTGTGATTGTGGGTTGGGAGTCGTTGGGGAATTATTATCGGCAGGAGTGTGTTCTGTGTCGGGGTTGAATTCATTTTCGGGAACAGGAGATGCACGGGTCATATTATGCGAGGGAGTAATAGTAAGATTATAATGGTGAGTATGGATGGAAGAGGAGTAAGGAGGAGGTGAGCGAGAAACCTTGTCGTTGTTGTTTGAAGACAGCCTTGAAACCGGCGTCTGCGTCATTTCCGTGCCGGGTCAATTCCTTGCCGTTCCTCATGAAGAATTCTTCGAGCTCTTGGTTCTTGTTTCTAGAGTGGTTCACTAGGTTGAACAAACAGAACCTCCAGCAGGGTAACTGCCTTTGAATAGACCACTGCACTCAAACTTCCTAAATTGGGTGAACAACCTTTCCGCGTCGTACGTTCCCTTTTCCGCAGTTCCTTGTAATCTTATGCACTCCGAATCTATCCTTGTCGAAACTTTTTCGAGCCGTTGTGAATTCTTTGGTGATATTCTGACTGTTCTATTGAGCTACTCTAACCCCCCACCGAGGTTTGCTTTGACGATTTTAGTCGTGCGAAAAGTGGAGATGATGGTGGTTGGTTGTCGTTTATGTCATGTTACAGATGAAGCACTAGTAGTAGCCAAATTTATCGGAACAAAGCAAGAGTGGAACTGACGCAACAAGCAAATACCTAAGACTGATATTATGATCAGCTTTGAGAAGCTGTGATATTGTGTCTTTGTTTGTGATATTGCGTCGGTGGTACTCTAGTAAAGCTGCATGAACCCTTGTATCCCCAATACGTGCTTTGAAAAACATTTTCTCAGTAGGGTTCGATGTCTATACAAGAACCTAAACTCACGACTATTTTCATACTGATTTTTTCCCGCCCAATTATTACTGCTCGAGACATGATGTGATCCCGAAGCAACAGGTCCAGTGTCGGATTCCAAGCCTGGGTCTGAATCATCTTGATGTCCACCAAGGAGCTGTGAAGCAATTTCAGATTCAGAGTCAGTCATGTCGACTGAGCAAATGGAGGAAAAGGATTGAGCTTGTACAGCTCATGCTCAGCTACTTTAGTCGTAGTTCAACCTCATGTGCGGCTCATGTCGTCAGTATCTATATAGGATCCTCAAGCTTGACTAATGACAAGTAAGTAGCTTATTCTTACTCTACAGTATGGGGTACAGGATGTTTTACAACGAAAGTTCCTACAATCCAGGAAGAATGATATGTGACATCCAAGTCAAGTATATTGGGGAATGAAGCAAGCAGGTTGAAAAGCAATTGGCCAATGTTGTTCAAACAATTATGTAGTGATGATCGATGACGGGCCAGACAACGACTAACAACAACCGCCACTGGTAGCCTGACAGCTTCTTCGAAGCTCGAAATTTAGAAGTTCCGTGTCTTGAGTGAAATTCCAACCTGAGCCTGCTCGGCAACCGTAGGTGAGAAAAATCGACGGTTGATGAAGCGATGACCTAATACGGAAAGTGCGGGCGGGAACGCAGCCTTAAGTTTATGTAAAGCTTTACACTGTACACCAATAAAGTTCTCGTCAGACATAAACGATTCCTCGCAAGCAGCGGACGACCCGCCCATTGCAGAATTCTTTGACTCACGTGCCTCTGCAAATCTCGCTGTCTTTGCTCACTTTCGTGGACCGATAGGATAGGACGCGAAGACTAGGATTCGAACTGGAACTAGACCCATAGTGATTTATACGTGCTCAGAATTCATCAGCACTCGCACTCAGTAGGCCAACAAGTCCATTCCAATATCGTTTTACGAATACGAATTACCCACCGACAACACAGTATTTCGACATGGACCATTTATCTTCTACATTAACAACTCTCAAAGACCAAGCTAAAGATGCTCTCTGGGCTCTTTCAGCCGGCTGGTCAAGCTGTGTAATGTGCCAGCAGGAAGCGAAGGTAAAGATTAACGGAAGGACTTGTGAGTTGTCACGAATAACATCCTTAAACGTTATTGACTTCTTTCCTTACTCGTCCTTTCTTCTATCTCATAACATACTCGCTGCAATCGTCGTCCTGGGGTGTTTAACTTAAATGGAATTCACTGAATGAACGAAATCAAAACAAAGTCAAAATAATCAAAGTCCTCGGCGAGGGAGGTTTCTCGTTTGTCTATCTCGCACAAGATGAAGGGAGTGGTGTGAGTTTCATTGTCATGTCCTATAGTATGCTACCTTCCGTATCCAAAGTCCAATCTTCCAGCAATCTCTCAGGAAACCACTGTGATACAAATATGATACTCACGCCATTTCCTACTTTAGCGTCAATTCGCCCTCAAAAAAATCCGCTGTCCAACCGGCAACGATGGCGTCAAAGAGGCCATGCGGGAGGTCGAAGCATACAGACGGTTCCGGCACCCGAATATCATACGTATATTAGACTCGGCGGTGGTCCAGGACGAAGATGGAGAAGGGAAAGTTGTATATTTATTTTTGCCACTGTATCAGGTGAGTATCGACATTCAGTCTACCGGTCGCTGTGGTCAAATCACTGAAACAACGTTGTTCGAGTAGCGAGGCAACATCCAAGACCTCATCAACGCCCACCTTATCAACCACTCTCACTTTTCCGAACGAGAGATGATCAAGTTGTTCAAAGGGACGTGTGAAGCCGTTCGTGCGATGCATGAATGGAGACCTGCCAAAGGGGCGAAGAAGGGCAATACTACTAATGAAGCCAGGTCGAATGCTCATCAGAACGGGTCAAGCTCCAACCAAGGACAAGGAAGATCCAATGGAAACGCGCCGCAGGTCCAGTCGAATAACTCAAAGTCAAGAGCACAAACCAATGCGGGCGGTGACGATGAAGATGATGATCATAGATTCCCCGAACCAGAAGGTGATGCTGAAGGAGGATACTCTTATGGTCCCTCATCAAGGGGTACCGGTAAGCCATCAAGAAGTGGCTCGGGGTCGGTACCGTTGATTGACCGTGATCGGGGTGAGGAGGAAGGGTTGATGGGAAGCCAAGCAGATGATAGAGGCGGAGAAGCGTTGTTCGATGGGGATGAGGATGTTGCCGGCATAGATGGCGAAGGCGGAGCCGGTGAGCGGGGGGAGATCGTTCCGTATGCTCATAGGGATATCAAACCTGGGTGAGCACCTTTTGTTCCTCTCCATTTCTTGATTAGTTTCGTACTTGTCTCCTTAATCTCCCGTACCTCTCTTCTTTACCTCTTATATCTCCAATAGCCCTCTATCCTTATTCTAATCCTCTTTCACTTTTTGCAGGAACGTCATGATATCTGATGAAGGCCGACCTATCCTCATGGACTTTGGATCTGCAATGCGAGCACGGATAAAGATAGAAAATCGTTCGATGGCGCTATATCAGCAGGTCAGCCTCTTTGTTCTCTTCAATTTTTTGTATGCGGTTTACTTACGCTGCAGCCTTTGCTCTTCGTCAATACCAGGACATCGCCGCTGAACAATCGACAATGGCGTACCGTGCTCCGGAACTCTTCGACGTCAAAACGGGGACGATGTTAGATGAGAAGGTTGATATCTGGGTAAGCACCTATCGTCATTGTAACCACTCGTTCTCATAACTCATTTTTTACAGTCTCTCGGTTGTCTCCTCTTTGCCATGGCCTACTCCCACTCTCCCTTCGAGAACACACAAACGACAGAACAAGGCGGGTCCATCGCCATGGCTGTCCTCAATGCACAATATAAGCACCCGAGAGGGAGCGAAGGGAGGTATTCAAATGGGTTGAAAGAGATGATTGATAGTATGCTCAAGGTGGATCCGGATGAGAGACCAGGGATTGGGGAGGTATTAGGGATGTGTGAGAGTGTCGAGAGAAGATTGAGGTAGTGGAGGAGTGGAGATAATGATGGGGGCAATAGAGGTGTGTATAGCGGTGGGATCGATTCTACGTAGGTTAATTCTAGTGTTCGAGATGTGTTGTGGGGACTATGCGTTCTTTGCTTATAACAGATTCTAATTGACATAAACTGTATCTATCATGACTTAGGAATTAATATTGCCTGCCTGCCTAGCTCAATCGGATAGAGCGTCAGACTCTTAAAGTGGGTGGCAGTTGGATCTGAAGGCTGCGAGTTCGACCCTCGCGGTGGGCTATGATGAGTGATATTGAGGTGACTTTTTTTTGCGTCACTTTGACATTATTTTATTCTTCGAACTCTGTTTGCTTCTTTGGCCTTCATCTCTCACCACTTTAATCTCGAGAACTCCAGAACTTCAGTAAGAGTACTGTATGGTCTCTCAGGGCTAGCAAGTCAGCCGGATCCAGGCTGGATCTTCACAAACATTTACTCACAAATTGTGTGCTGCGTAGTACAATGCTCAATTTCTCTGACGATGGCCTGACCCAAAAATTTGGTCAGCTGTGAGCCTGAGTGGGCAAGAATGATTTGAGGCTCTTGAGATACTGAAAAGCCAGGTGCTTATTTTACCACAATCAAAACAACACCGGATGGCGATGAAACGAGAAGGTATTCTTTGGAGCAGTGGAGCCTAATGTATACATAGATTCTACATGTCCTCCTTGGCCCCGAGTCACTGTCAACACCCAGCGCCGCTTGCTTAACAGGAATAGGCTCGAATTCGGTTATCTTGACAAATGTATACGCAACCCTCCGTCGAAGACGGGTCTCACAAGGGGACACTGGGTTCAACAAGGTTCAACCGCCTTGAACACAAATCATGTATGTGATTTCTCGAGGTGGCAATCGTAACGATTGGTCGGTCCGTAAAGATAGTCCCCGGTTTACCCGAGTTCATCGGGGTCGACCTTCTGACTGAGCTTGTGTCAACGTAGCACGTAAATCATCATCGCCTTACCTTCAGTGTTCGCTTGGTGGACCCTCAAGCTGAGTTGACGGCAAAATAAGCAACCGTACTCTGTCCTGACTCCTCGCTGGTTGAAGCGAACCCAAAGAAGAACGTGAGCAGCTCGGAAATCGCACTGTTTGTTCCTAATCACAGTAAAGCTGGACCAATCTCGTGTTATGTGATTTTACCATGATTGTCGCTATAATGAGATTCGGAAACAAAGCGGCGTGAGTAGTAAAAGATATACAAAACCCATGATTGCTTCAAAATATCAATGGTGATAAGGATTAAATCCTTGGGGACAGGAGTCAATCCTTCAGGTTTGATTTCCTATTTCCTTAATCTAAGCCTTCGATCCAATTGAGGAAGACCCCTCCTCGCCTGGGGTTGGGTATCTTCAGGACTTCGTCTTTGGAGGTGGATTGTGGATTTCAGGAAACTGGCTCTAACTAGCTTCGTCTGTTTCGGCTTTCCTCCACACATGCATTGAATCAGGTAATCCGGGAAGAGCTTTAATTCATTTCTGGGAATAAATTGTTTTTCGACTCGGGGGAGATTCGAATATCAACTGCGGGAAGGGGACTTCAGTATTAGTGTTACGGGAACGGCGATGTAGATTTTTTTCTAAAGTCATGCACCAAGTTTACACACTGGTTTACACCTTGTAAGTGATCAACAGATGCACGCCTTAACTTGTAGCTATGTACGACATCATCGCTGTTCGGAAAGTCCTGAGAAACAGACAGACGGATCATGTACTGCCCTTAGTTGTAAGATGGGGGTGATTGGAGCATGTATAAAGGTTGACGAACTTTCAAGCAAGTTCTCCAGCTTCTGGCAAGTCTCCCTCAGCACTTCTACAACACACAACTCCCTTTGCCGGTCAAAGGAATTTGTCTTCGTCGTCACCCGATAACCACACCGTCTCTATCTTGCTCCCAGTTCGAGTCCATCGCGAGCTCGTCTACTTCCACTACTTACAACTTTTTTGACTTAACCCGCCTGTCGCCATGCGTTTCAATCTTGCTTACTTTGCTCTTGGGCTCTTCGCTGCTGTATCTGCAGTCCCCGTTGCTGTGAGTATTAGTTGATGGTGTATTGCTAGCACAGGTTGACAGAAATTTCAGGTGCAGAACAACAACAACGGCGCCGTTGAAGCTCGCGCCCCGTCCTCAGATCATGAGTTCGACCTCCGCGAACTTGGTGGTGCCATAGGGGTTAACGTTTACCACGCTCGTGGTACCCAGATCTTCGATTCTCGTGGTGAAGAGATTGATGCTCGAGAGACCTTCGGCTTTACCTCTGCTGATCTCGAGTCGCGCGAAGCCTTTGCCGCTGCTCTCTCCTCTATCTCCAGCAGGGCTCCCAACAAAGTAACCATCAAGGTCACTTTCACCAATGATCTTAGCTCAGACTCTAACAACCCCGATCGCGCCAAAGCTCAGTCCGATGCCAAGTCAGCTGTTCAATCATTGCTTAACGCGGCTGCGAAGGAGTTGTCTTTGGAAGGGAAGACTTTGGATGTCATCTTTTTGAACGACTACCATTCCAGTCGTGGGGAGACCACGGAACATGTCACGTTCACGTTTGACGAACCTGTCTGTGCGGGAACTTGTACGGGACATGCGTTCGGATCTGGAAAAGGAGAAATTTTCAAGCACGATCACTCCAAAATTTTCAGCAAGAAGGTACGTCTCTCTTTATCTTATTGTCTTGACACTGTTAGCCTGATGTCTGCCTTGATTTTTGCTCCTGCAGTAAAAATCTCAGTAGGGTGGTAGCGCTTCAGCTGCTTGGTAGTTTCTGAGAGTAAAGTAGAAGTATAGTGGGGATAATGAATGAAACCAGGATTTGTGCTACCAATAACCTTTGGGTGAATTTAGATATCTGAACAGCGCTTTTACCAACTTGGGACAGCAAGCAAGCGATGGAGTGGTAGGATTGAACTACTAGCTCGTTTCTGCGTTGCGTAAATGCGAATTACTTAAAGCCTTGTTTGTATACTGGAGAGAAGCATAGTTAGGAAGGCCCGAGTATTCTTGAAAGTGTCACTGCCCCAAGTCGTGCCAAAAAGAGAAACGAAGCTGGCTCGGCTTACAGTTAGATTATGATACAGCAGGATACAGCCTAGGTGCACACGGTGTACACCGCCATGATTTCCTATCTGGAAATTTAGCATTTTGCTAGACACATGTATATGTCCATCGTAGACTCTGAAAAGTTGTTCGATACCGACTAGAGGCTGTGAGGAGCACAATTAATATCAGGCGCGCATCCGATCAAGTAAACAAACAAAATCACTGCCAAAATCAAAATCTATCGTCGTGATTCGTTAACGGAAACTGTAAACTGTCAACCATCAGTAAAATGCGTACTTGAAACGATTGTTCTTCCCGACCTTGTAAAATCTATATGGCTGTGTCAAGTATTGTGTGTGGTAGGCTACAGATAGGTTATGTATGTAGTACAGGGCTCGTTGTAAAATCCCGAGTGCGAAAGTGAGCGAAGTCCGGAGTTCCTCATCAGAGTTCATCAAGAAGAGACTACGTAGACTTCGATGAAGAAACTGAGACGAAAGATAAGAATCTCAAGCAATTGTCGTACATCTCAGATGGTCCCGCCTGGTCCCGAGGTGTTGTGTGCAGAGTCAACCAGGAGTCAACCACCAGGGTCGACGACGTAGCTGACTTTGGCCTATCCTCCCAACAGCCCAAGGGCATACTACCAACGTCCCTCAATCCTATGTCTGTCGTCATTGCAATCAGTTGCCAGATGAGAGATCAGCAGCTGAAAAATTCTTTGGCGGTTTGTAAAAAAAGACGCACATGTTGAATTTCTCTGGAATTGCAGAGATGCTGAGGGTACGAGTAGATCTTCTATGTCAATTATATCAGTAGTGTATTGAGCAGGCCCGGCATGAGCAACGCGTTCTTCCACCCATTGAATCAAGGCAAGCCCTCCTACTCCACAACATGTAAACAAAGAATGAATGGACTCACTGCGGTTTGTACATTTGGTCCGCGAGCTCTAGACGTGTCAATGAGGGTATAAAAAGTGACAGAACTTCGAAGGATGGTTCCTCAGCTTCTGGCAAGTCTCTCTTAGCACCTACACCACTCCCTTTGCCGGCCAAAGGAATTATCAGTGTCTCTTTGTCTTCACTCGACCGACAACCAAAAAAAAAAACTCTAATCTTGCTCTCCCCTCGCTCGAGTTCCATCGCGAGGCCTACTTCTACTCACTAAATTTAAACCTCGACCTAACCCGTCGTTCGCCATGCGTTTCAATATTGCTTGCTTATTCCTTGGGCTTTTCACCGCCGCTTCCGCAATACCAGTTGCTGTACGTGTTTTCGAAAAAAAAGTATGCGATGACGATAATCACTCACCGTGTTCTGGTTTTCTAGGTACAAAGCGACAATAACGGTGCTGCCGTCGAAGCTCGCGCTCCTTCATCTACTGATAGTGGTTATGACCTCCGTGAGCTTGGAGGAGCCGTAGGCGTCAACGTCTACCACGCCCGGGGCACCCAAATCTTCAATTCCCGCGGCGAAGAGATCGACGCTCGCGAGACTTTCGGCTTAACGACTGCCGACCTAGAATCCCGCGAAGCCTTCGTCGCTGCCCTCTCCGACCTCTCCCGGCGGGCGAAAAACAAGGTAACGATCCAGGTCACCTTCACCGGTGATCTCTCCTCCGAGTCCAACAACCCCACCCGCGCCAAAACGCAGTCGGCTGCCAAAGCGGCTGTGCAAAGTCTGCTCAACGCTGCCGCGAAGAGCTTGGATCTGGAGGGGAAGACGATCGATGTTGTTTTCCTGAATGACTTCCATGAAAGTCGGGGAGAAACCATTAGTCACGTTACGTTTGAGTTTGAGGAGACGGTTTGTGAAGGGACATGTACGGGACATGCCTTTGGAGGATCTAAAGGGGAGATTTTCAATCACAATCACGAGAAGATTTACAGCAGGCGTAGTAGCAAGGGCAAGGGCAAGGTATGTGCTTAGTTTTATTTCTACTTTTATCAAGTCTGATCCATCTTTTGCTCCATTCTTGCAGAAGTAAATGTCGACTTCGTCGCATTGCCCTGCCATCTGGTACTTATCCACCTGAGTAGATAGTAGTTCTTTGAGCATAGATAGAGTTGTCGAATGAAACAGGAATTCTGTGCTTGATTAATCCGTTTCCTTCAACCTGCGTTATTGAATCTTTGCCTTGACGATTCAAGTGCCTTTATTTGCCTACTTGGCAGATTGAAAGTCAAGGTAAGGAGACGCGACAAACTACTAGAGTCTTCGAACGGACACGTGATGCGGTATTCACTGCTCTCGCTGGTACCGCATCGACGCATGTATGTCGAAGCCTCGCAGTACTAGCACCTTAGTTCTTCTTTATCTCACTACTTCATTTACCCATTTGACTAAAAAAAATCTCACGAGTTCGTGGAATCCAAGTTTCGAATATTGAATATCGCTTTCCAGTCAATCAATTCGGGGCAAACAGCATTTCGCCGACGTGCATCACAAGTCATTGAAGAAGACTGAACACTATTGAAATAGTCCCACATCCATGGATCGAATTTACTAGGTCTATAGCCTTGCTATTGCATCGAGCGTCCAGTGATCCTAATGATTTCTAATGATTCCTAAATCAGTTCTATATCTTCTCCGTCATGATCATTTTCAAGTTCACGCGCCTCCCCTTTTCTTTTTCTTCTTCTTCTTCTTCCTCCTCTTCGAACATTCCTCGCCCAACTCAATTCCGATCCAGAGTCCAAAGCAGACTCCAACAGAGTCGTTGGGGCATCATCAAGATTACTCGTGTTTTTTCCTAATGCCTTTTTTTAGTAGCTTCGTATCGATATCTTTAGCAGTGTTTTGATGCTTTGGCTTTTTCGGCTTGGGTGGAAGGGCTGACGCGACAGCGGTGGTGGTGGTGGTGGTGGTGGTGGTATTCGTCCGTGTTGGTGACGATTTTCGAGGTCTAACTTTGGCTACCTCTCCCTCATCAACATATCCGTCGATGTCACCCCCATTCGACAAAACTATATCCCTTTTCCCATCACTCCTTTTCTTCTTCTTCTTCTTCTTCTTCTTCAGTATCGCATCATTTAACTCGCTCATCCACGTCGCCGCTCGCTTTTTCTGTTTCTTCCCCTCGGCCCTAACGTCACCTGCCACAGTTTCGTCCGGAGAGGACAACAACAGTGGTGATTTGGGAGCAGCGTTGTCCTTCACATGCGTCACAGCAGCGTCTGATTTGGATTTGGATTGAGATTGAGATTTCGGCCTCGCACCATTTTCTCTCTCGAGACCTCCTGTATTATTGTTCTGGGCACTGTCGACTGCGTCCACACGACTGGCAGCGACAGGATCCTTTATTGTCGGAGATGATTTCGAGGATGTAGTAGTAGTAGTAGTAGTGACAGCTCCTTGATGTCGACGAGGAGTGGTCGAGGGAGTTGTTTTAAGAGTAGAAGAGACCTTCGACGCGACTTGTATCTTCTCCTTTTTCCAAATCGCATGTCGGTCGCGTATTTTTCGAATCTTTCGTTGACGGGCTTGCTGTAGATTGATATAAATGATTGATTAGTTTCCATGAGTTATGTTGAAGTTGCAACGTTGAAGGTTTTGTAAACACAAAATAGGAAGTGACAATGTCGATGAGTGATGAATTATAGTTGTTGCTCACCTTTTTTAAAGCACGTTTCGAAATGGTCGGAGGTTTCTCTTCGGAATCCGAGTCGTCTTTCATATCCATATCCACGTCCTCGGTTTCCTCCTCCTCCTCCTCCTCCTCGTTCTCTCCATCCTCCTCACCATCCTCCTCCTCCTCACCATCAGACTCTTCCTCTTCCTCACCATCAGACTCATCCGAATCCGAATCCTCATCCCAATCCACCCCACCCCACCCCAAAGCCTCCTTCACCTCCTCATCAAGCCCCAACGCTTCGTCTTCCTCCTCCCGTTTTCGTTTTCGCGCAATGCGTTTGAACATTCGTTGTTTGCTTTCGACTTAGATAATTTTTTTTGGTTGGAGGAGGAGTAGGAAAGAGAAGGAAGAGGGGGAGCCAAGTTTGTATGACATGATTTCGAGAATCACGAGATTCCAAATTATGTCTAATTAGAGATTACCTCCCCAAACCCGAACCCGAACCAGATACGAAAAAAAAAATAATTGATGATGCACCTTCAGATGCCCCATATGAAACTTTCAACCAAGATCAGATAAGAGTCTGACGCTCTATCCGATTGAGCTAGGCGGGCAATATCTAAGGTCCCTCTACTGAGTTCCGTATCCAGTTGTCTTCTGGGGGTTGTAAAGTAAAAAATACATCATTCAAGAAATATTCTGTAGATATACGAGATGTCCTTAAACTTTGACCTTATCCGATTGGAGCGGTGGTAAGGCCTAAGGTCTGGGTAGATATATAGAGATGGGAAGGATACATGTGCGATTAATACCAAACCCTTTATTATGATTGCTCCTTGAGGGTCCTCAATGCCCATTTGTACTCTTTCACATCCTATCAATCAAGGAAAGCTCGTCAACATCAAAAAGCAACGACGCCAACCAAGAAAACTACTCACAGTAACGCCAACGTCAAATCCCCATGAATCCTCGCATTAATCTCCACCGCCACATCAATGTCCAATTCCAACTTGAGCTTGATAACATGATCATCATGCGTATCCAGATCCATACCCCTCAACTCATCATACGAAGGCAACCCCGTCCAATTCTCCTTCTGCACCAAAGTCCCATCGGGGTTCGTTATGGGTTTCCCCCAATGGTCTAGAGGCTTGACCATGATACCGGGATTATCACCGTAAGGCCAGGTGTCGACTCCGGCTAAGGAAGAGGAGGAACGGGACCAGTCGCCGAGGGAGAGTCCGGAGACGGAACTAGCGGTGCTGACGTTGCTCCCTGCATCGGAAGCCGCATACGCGGGGCTGAAATCCCTCACGCCCTTGGGTCGTTGAAGGACCCGACCGGAGGTGCCAACGCCCTCACCTTCTTCGTCTTCGTGGGGCCAGTCATTAACACCATGCGGAGGCTCCAACCGACCTGGTTTATCCCCATGAGGCCATTTATCAACACCAAACCCTTTAGTGCCTTTCTTTCCACGACGACGACGCTTTTTCTTCTCCTTTTCATTCTTGGCGCCGTCTTTATCGTCTTTGTCACCGTCGTCGTCGAACGACTCTGGTTCCCGAGTCTGCGTGGTACCTTTAGCGTTGTTGTTGTTGTTGTAGACGGCGTTGTCGCCTTCCCCGTCTTCTTCGTCGACGTCAGGGAGCTCGGACTCGGGGTTATCAGCTGTCGGTGTGGGAGCACGGTTTTCTTCGTCTGATCCCCCGGAAGCAGAAGAAAGGCTTCGAGGGGTTCGGCTTCGACCTCGGGGAGTACGCGGGGGACGTGACACGGATGGAGAAGAGGTACGTGAGGCGGCTTTGGAAGGCGGTTTGGAGGTATGGGATGCCTGAGAGGCGGGTCGAGAAGGGGGTTTGTTAGATGCCTGGGAAGCAGGACGGGAGTTGGTTTGTTGCTTCGGTTCGTCGTGAGAAGCAGAACGAGATTGGGATTGGTCTTCGTCCTGCTGGGTTGGTTCGTCCTGCGATTGAGGTCGGTTGGACGCCTGAGAAGTGGGTCGGGTTTGGTTTGGTTTGGACTCGACGTCTAGGTTGGAAGCGCGGGAAGCAGGACGAGAAGACTGTTTCTCGTTCTCTGCTTGACTCATTTTACTAGGATAGTGGGGATCAATAAATGAAGCAAGGAGGACTGGAGCAGGCTCACCGAAAAAAAGAGATAGCATATTACCTCTGTCGTCACTAGTCGTCATAACTCCACCGTTAGTATGCTATGAGCTCATCGTGATAATTCCATTTCAGGCACACCCCACACTGTGCAGGAATGAGTTCAAAGAGACGCCCAGAAGCGCCGAGGGCTTCTCTTCTTCTAACCTCTGCAGTGTTCTTTCTCTCTGCGCCTTATCGTACACCAAATCTATGTACATATACTCGCAGATAACTTGCACTGAATTTATGCGTCGACCCGTCGGAAACGACTTTTCATCTGCACATGGTTCTACCCATAAATGACGCTGATAACCCCGTTTTCTTTTTCCTTCATGCAGCTGCTTTTTCCTTTGATAAAATTCTACTTCACCTTTGTGCTGTTCCTTGCACCGACTATGGCCGTGCCCACTGGTCCTCCAAACGTCTGTGTCGATTCGCTCTCTGTCTATATTAACTGATTTATTTATCATGACTTGTCATAGGCTGGAGAGTCACTTTCAATGACTGGTGCATTATCTACTTCCAACCCAGACCTGCCAGATCATAGTACGGGCGTAGATAACAATGCTTATGACCAAGTCCTTCACGCCACCGATGTCAATACTGGGCAGAATCCCATCATCGAGGCTAGACTTTGGATCCACCACGATGTCTTCAGCCACACCCCAGATTATCGAACCGCCATGGGCTATGCTGTTGAATATATCATAAACCCAATTCAGTCGACGATTTTAAAAGATATCCGCAAAGATAACCCGTCTTTAACATTACCCAGTCCAACTCGCGTTCTGGTGTATCGTCTCTCGGGAAAAGACTTTACGAACCAGGGTGATTTTGAGATTAGCTTTTCTGGTGTTGCTGGGGCTGATTCGACACTTCCCGAAAACTGGTGGTTTGCCATGCCTGGTTCGGTTGATCCGTCGTATTTTGGGCATGTTGATTTGAAGTGTCTGGTTCGAACGCTGAAGGGAGGGTATACGTTCAAGAAAGAGTTGGTTACTGGGAAGATATCACGGCGTTATCCAGGAAAGAACGAAGAAGTGTTGGTATCGTTCAAGAACGGAAAGGTACGGTACTTGTTTTCATTTTTTTTTTTTGGCACCTCAACTAATTTTTAAAAAAGGCTACAAAGTCGATGAAGTCTAGTACCTTATCTCGAGTGAAGACATTGTTCGGGAAAAAACCCGGTGGGGCGAGTTCTTCCTGAAATGCATTATGTATGGAACGAGAGAAGGTTCGTCAAGTCCTGACAGTCTATCGATGCGCAAAGCCAAGTCTGATGTCGATACTATCTGAACAGTCAACTACCGGACACAGTACAGTACATATGTAGAGTCCCGCAACTGCCAATTTATATACATATATGCTCTTTCTGCAGGATGCGCTTCCCTTCCTTTGATTTCTTTTTCGATTTCTCCATTGATTCTTGCGGGACTACTGTGCAAAGGATTCAAGCCACGTCTGCATCGACATCTCGCCACTTTGCGCCATCGTTGTATCCGCGCCTGTACTCGCCGGGTTGAACAAGTATGTACAGCATACAGGAACACACGAAGATCCGTCGGGGTCACTGAGCTCAAAATTTTTTGAATAAAAGAGGACCCTGAACTTTCTGCGTTCCCTTCCATCCCCCCCCCCTCTCTCTCCACCGCTGGTCGGTCGAAAAATCCGGCATCTGCAGTGATTCTCAAGTGTCTTTCGCAAAACCACTTTGCACGCCTGTGTTCAAAGGTTCATTTCTTACGATGCACTGGGTCTTTGCTTCGTCGAAAGAGTTTTACTCTGCTCTTTTCATGAGTATACTTTTCCTTGTGCCGATTATGGCCGTGCCCATTGCTCCTCAGGACGTGAGTGCTCGTTTGTGGGTTTGCTCTGATATGCTTTTTCAATTGATTCCTGTACCAGCCAAAAGAGATGTATTTGATGAGCGGTGGATTGTCACCCGACGCACCTAAAATCCCCAATCCAATTAACGCTACTACCAACGCTGCGGTACAACACGTCGAAGAGGATGATCACGGTCATATACATGATGATCCATACCCAATCAAGGGCACACTCTTTGTCCACCCCAGCCTCTTCGAACTCGGCACTCTACACGAGCTCCGGGACGTCATAAAAAATGCTATCCAATCAATGCTCACACCAACAATCCCGGACCTTCTAGCAGTATACGAGCAGAATCGTCCCGACTTGAAACTACAAAACCCACCGACCGGGATACCTCTCACCCGTATCTTCAAGAATACAGCAATTACAGATATATACGATTTTCGTTTGACGTTTTCGAAGAACCAACGCACGTATTTCGGACGGATTGATAAGAAGTGTTTGATACTGGAGAAGGGGGATAATAACAAGGTGTCGTTTGAATTCCAACCGGAATTGCTCACTGGGAAGATAGGAGAGGATGCTCGGTTGAAAGAAAGATTATTGGTATCATTTGTGGATGGAAAAACGGTCGTGAGTTACTATCTTCTTTCCGTGTTCTACTACTGTCCATATATTAGTTCTGACATCTGTACATAGGAAATAGCGGCAAATACTGGGCTGCTTTCGCAGTTTAAAGCCAAAGCCAAGTTGAAGTTGGGGAAAACTGGCAAAGGCCCGGGGTCGTCATGATCATTGTACGAGGCAGGCAGTTTAGTCAGTCACTCTTCTGTTCTGTTTCAGTTTTTTCGAAATTCTGACATGTCTGATAGGTCGTAACATAAATAACATGTTTTAAAGTTAGGATATGTTTGAGTTTTGTAGGCATGCTGCTTCGATTTCTGTTATACATTTGGGTTCTTCAATGATCCTTCGTTGCTGATTGCAAGGATATTAGTATCTCATAGTATCTGAGCCGCGTGAAGTCCATCATGGGTTGATCATGTTCATCTAAGTATGTACATACTTTTCAGTGACTTGTTCGTCTTAGTCTTCATTCGGTAGATACATGTAGGTCGACATAGTCACAGTTGAAGAAGAAAGAGACAAAGCGTTAATGGGCGCATTATTAGGCGCTGGCTCTCAGTTCACATCTCTCTTTCTGCCACATCAGTTGTCAAAAGCAAAAGCTGATCATCGTTCTCTCTCGCAGGACTGGTTTCATGAATAGTCAGAAGCGACGAAAAACAATACAGGAAGGTTCAATTTCCCGTCATGCATTCACGCTCGACAAGCTGAGCATAACGCCTGCCGGACTAGTCTTTTCATGAGCAGTCCCTGTACCTGATAGACGACCACCTGTCTACTTATGAGCTATACAACACGGACAGCTGGACCTGAGAGCATACATCTCCAAATATAACAACCAGCGTATTTACTGTGGGCTTATCTGCAAGCAACACTTCCTAACCTGGAATCTTGCGGGCAATACAAATATTGAAGTTGAGAAGCTGCCTTAATCCAACATCCACCACAGAAGCTTTCGGGGTCGGAGCAACTCTGGTTTGGCGATGCGGACGTTCAGAGAAAAAATCACTTACTCAAGGTAAGCCGTGGTTAACGCGTTGTGCATGGATGCCAAGATGTAATTTCCTCCCTATAAAAAGTGCCCTAGCCCTCAGCGATCTTCAGACTCCTCGTCTACTTTGTCTGCTCTCAACACAACACAACGCCAATGTCCTCACTTGAAAACTTCCCTCAGCTCCCGGCCAGCGTTGGCGGTCAGCCCATCCCAGACTTTCTCAAGTTCAAAGTCCGTGGTCCCGTAACGCGTAAACCTGTCTCCGACAAGTTCAACTTTGCGATCACTGCTTCTCCGCAGTTTGGAACTCAGGAAGGCTCGACCTTCGACGAGGGAAAGCTCTGGCACCCCATTCAATCGCTCGAATTTACCTCCAATAATGAATCCACTGGAGGTGGTTTGATGAGCTTCCGTGGCAATTACCAGGCCCGCTCAACCAGGCTAGTCGGCAAAGAAGCTTCCTCCAAGAGTGTTGTGAAACTTGTCAGTGGCGAGTACGTCAAGGGCATCAGTGGTACGTGCTAGTGTCTTGAAACACGGACAACATCTCTTGCCTCTATTTTATTCTAATCATAACGCACTGCTCAGGTACCGCTGACCACTATATCACTGGCCTCACGATTCATACAAGCAAGAGGGATGTTCCCGTCGTCACCGGAAGTGGCGGCACTGACTTCCAGTTTGTCGTTCCTACCGATCATCAAGTCGTCGCATTCCACGGCACTGAAAGTGTGTACAACTTGCAACTCGTTCAATTTTCCTTGTTTGAAACTGCTGTGTTAGATGGTAATCGCGTTGCAAGCCTTGGTGTATTGCACCAACGCCGTCTCGAGACTATCTCTGATACTTGTAGGTCTCCCTCTCATCTTTATAGCTCAAACTCATGCACGGTTCGCCAAAGCTGCGCTCGCCGCTGATGATCCCACTCCTGTTCTAAACGCATCTCTATCCTCTCAATGGTTGGACGCGAACACCCAGAATGCTTGGGCTAATAACGACATGAGTACCGTCGAAAACCTGAAGATTCAAGCTAGTCAAGACTTACTTCCCATCTACTCCAACATCGCCACCAACGGCGATAGCGCTTGGACCGAAGTAGAAGGCGACGATGGAGAGATCTACTACCTCTCTTGGACTACGAACGGCGTCATCTGGTCGTATACGCCTACCGCTTCCAATAGCGTTAACAAGACCAGTGGCACCACCACCGATACTACCGATACGATTGTATCGATTGGTTCATACTCCACTACTGCCAACTTCCTCGGCATCAGTATGTACACTTGGAGTAACATCCCGGTACGCAAGGTGTAGCACTGTGATTACTTACATAACTGAATTTTTCACCTCGTTTGATAGACTACCGTCGTCTCTGCAGTTCTTGCTCTCGGATTTGCTTACTTGGTGCGCCCTATTATCCAGACTGGGCTTGAGATTGGGCTTGCAGCTGCTGCAAACCTCCTTGCCGAGGGCCTTGCCGCCGCTGGCTTAGAAAGTGCCGCTGTACTTGTCCCAACAAGCGTAGCAACAATTGGAGGGTGAGCCTTCCAATGTCAATTACTTATGTCAAATCGATTTTTTCTGTCAGAGTTGTCATTGCTGGCGTATTGGGTGTAGCACTGGCCCTGGGGTGCATTGCGCTTTCCAGTGTCATCTTCAAACAGTACTTCTTGGTTATCAATATTTATAATTTTGACACTGCCCACCAATGGGCAACTGTACAACACTATCAGGACAACTCGGTTGTGTCAAATGGAAGTTGGACAGACCAGACACTTGCCAAGTTCGTACTCAGTGGTCAGTACATAAAGCCGATAATTGTCATATAGCCTTGATCTCTCATTGTACTGTGCAGGCAACAAGGTCGCTCCCCCGGGATTTGACCCAGTGACGACACTGGATAATGTCGTCACATACCTCAACGCTAATTTCCAGAACGACAGCACCTTCTTGGAAGGTCTCGGCGAGGCCATTGTCTTGAACCGTGATGACGCAGCAGCCGGTACGGATTATCGGTTTCTGTACGATGCTAACTCACTGACCGCCTCTACCGTACATATAGCCTTGGCGATCAAGTACGTTGTCAATCGAGCTTCGGACAATCAAATTGGTGCCGTAGGTATCAGTGGGTCTGGCGCAACATACGATCTGGGTAATTATTATACCATCGGTACTTGGAACACCTCTACCTCTTGTCAAACCACCGCCGGGGGCTTGACCGTCAACTGCTTCACGCCTGCGTTGGGAGGGGCGAGCAACGACACTTACACCTACGAAGTTAACATTGGTCTTCCCCCAAGTCCATCGTCTTAAGCACGAGGAATCGTGTAATATTAACATGTATGTTTTCATTGTACTCCAAAGTTCTCTTCGAACACGGACGTATTATCTATGTATATCTAAACGTTCATCGAATGAAATGCGTACATTACATTCTAAAAATTTTACACGTAGGATTAATTGCCTGTGGTTAAAGTTTAATAGAACTGCATACCTGTGTACGTAAGGCTTTTAGACACCTTGAGTCAAGTTAGGTCGACGTCAAGTCTCAACAATCCCGACTTTATACCCCCAGACAAGCTTCAAACAAGGGATCCTGTGAATGCAGTCACTCAGCGCTGCCTTGTTCAGGGAGGATACAGCACAAAACGCGTACGGTCTACCTAAGTCTACCTTTTCACTCCCCGTATTTGTACATAATTCTATTTTAAACGTTGTGTATTCGTCAACCTCAGATTCTCAGAACGCTATCCAGGGATTATTATCAGAGTTTAAGCTGTCGCCGATGCTACTAGATACTATGTAATGTATTTGATAGCATACGTTCTACACAATAATGTAGCGAAACGAACATACAGTCTCAGGTTTGCGCAACATGTACCGACGTCCGAATGTTGCAGCAGCAGTATGGACGTACTCCCCCGATCGCGCGATGTATTATGCTTGCCAGGTGAGAAAATGTAAAAGTTTTTTTTTTCAAAAACCATCCATCTTATCTTATCATCTAAACTGAGCCCCACGACCATTCCTACCATGTTTCTACCTCATGTATTGTGTTCGCCAGGGAGGACACGACTTCTGCAAGCCAGGATGAATGCGCCAAAGATGTGTAAATGATGAAACTGAGTTGCCGTTTTGGTACATAAAGGGAACGACAAAGTGAGCGATGGTTGATAGAGTTACTGTTACTCTTGTTACTGGGCTTTCGCTATCCTGTGAGTCTTTTTACTTATTCCTCTTCAACAACTTAACATCTGCACTCGAAAGGAATCTAGCTGTGGGCGGAGCAGTATACTTAGAGTATACTTGGTGACTCTGGGCTATACATATTTCGAGGTATCCATGCCGCTATCATTACTGTAGAGCCGTCTACTGATTTTTCCCTTCTCTTTCCTTAAATCTCTTTTAAACCTCGGAATTGGGATCCGCTCATATCTTCAACTGATGTTCCTCAACATACCAATCTGTGATGTCCTTCTGGAATTTCTGTCGGGCGTCTTGTTCTGTTTTTGGCGCTCTAATATTCGACCCTGCGCCTTCGTCGATGACAGACCGGCTACCTGACCCGAGTACTGCTCCCGTATTTGAGAAATCAACTGCCTTTGGCCTCTGACTTTTTGACCTCCCAACTCTCGTACTTAGGCTTTTGCGATCTTCGCGAAACTTCAAGAAAGGAGTCGTGTGAAGGACAGGAGGGACGCCCAAAGGAATTCTTGAGAAAAACTTGCGAAAACTTTCGTTACCATACAGGTGTGCATTGCGTTACATTCGGTGCAACTTCTAACTCAAGAAGCACGACCTCAGGCCTTCCGAGTACAATCGCCACGACTTCCTTCCCTTCTGTACGTCCTATACGAATCTGGATTCTGTATCGTGGCTCTCAAACGCGTCACATTTCAAGATTCTTCTCCAGATTCTCTACGGCCAGTTGAACTTGTGGCGAATCACATAATACGCACGCCAGGTATGTATTTAACTATGTCCTTCTTCCTATCGTTGTGCTCAGTGTCATTTGGTAGAAAGGCTGAAGGATAGGTGGACGCACAAGGCTAGGAACTATAAAAACTGATAGGTGGGGTCTTGTCACTCGGATTGTTCCCCTCTCGGTTTGATCCTGAATCGGACTCCTCGAACAGTTGCTACACTGCTCTTTTCGAATTCCGGAAGGATCATATTCCGTCGCAAATATCCCCTGTCATATATCAACTGCAGTAGTACAGTCTGGTACGTTCATTCCGATTCCATTCCTTGTTCCTTCCCCTTCCTCCTTCCCCTCTTCCTTTCTGAATATTTTATTACATTGCATCCTTCATATCACTCCATGTTGAGTTAACATCACACATATCTTCTCCCGTGTATCCATCACGTCCGTATACACCTGGTATACACCGCGTCGCGTACGGTCTAGGTTTCTCTTCCCTGTTTTTCATCTTATAGATTATTTATTCCTGTCGTCTTAGTCCCATTCTCGTGTTCATTTCCTTCCCGTGTCCGCGGAAGTTCGTTCGTGGAGTGCCTCGTGCTTACTTACTGGAATTATTAGAACCTTGAACCTGCGGCGAACGCCCATCACTGTCAATCGGCCCACATTCTATCTCAGTCATCTCATCTATCACCGGCGATATCCGAGATAATTCTTCGGTGGTATTGTACATCCTGGAAACAGCCATCTCGAAACGAAAGTCAACGAGGAAAGGTTCTTTGTACTGAGTACCTGTACGGCGCGTCGTGCGGTGAGTAGTGGAATTGCATTGTCTAACCGACAAACCCAGTGCTCAGTTATATTGCATCATACTCCGCACTGCACAAAACCCACTCCGCAGGGATAATAAGCAAGCGGACCCTGCTCCGGTATCCAATTTCCGACATCCCCATACCGTTATGGATGCCACGCATTCCTACAACCCCAGCTCCACTCGCGAAGATGAAAACAATAGCACTCCTGAAAACCTGTATCAACAACACCAGTATTCTACTACTACCAGGTTTCTACCTCCCATTGACGCGTTCGATGATAGTCTGGACGAAGAAGAGGATGATGACATGCCTCCTGGTATTATGATAGACGAGTTGTCTCCACTTCCTCCTCGTCTTTTCATACACGACGACGCGGATGAGGATATGCCTCCTTCAGGTATCGTAAATAATATGCTTGATACGCAACACAGAAAGGAAGGCAGAGTTGGTGACGACCCGCCTCCTCTTGTTCTCCCTCCCGCTACCTTGTCTAGAGATGGTAGTGGACTTACCAACGATGGAGGCAATCCGAGCAGGACTATCAACACTCCAAATAACCCCGCTCGCACAGGTCCCCTCACATTCAATTACACATTCCTTCCCGATATGTCGCTAGCCACTGCTAGTGATGGCTCACCTGGTGCTCGTATCACAGAAGTTGCAAGTGATCTAAGTGGATTGAATCCAGAAAACACCGCATATTCCTCCTTTCCGACCGTTTCTGGAGTGGAATACGATTCGGGAGCCATTCACAGTGTCGCCTACCCCACCTACCCAACATCCTATCCCCCGACATCTTATCATCACATCCCACGACCACCCAACGCTTTTATACTGTTCCGGAGTGCGTTCATCCGAAGTCGCAAGATTTCTTCGGAGATTGAAGGGAATCATAGCACGTTGAGTAAGATTATCGGGAGAGTATGGCGGTCTTTACCTCCCCCTGAACGCGCAGAATGGGAGGCCCGCGCGAGGATTGCGCAGGAGGAACATCGTCTGAGGTATCCGGATTGGAGGTTTAGTCCTGCCGGAGGTGGAAGCGGAGGTGGTGGAAAAAGCCGAAGTAAGGGCAATCGAGGGAAAGGCAGAGGTAGAGGTAGAGGGAGGTTGAAGGCCGGGCAGGGAGGAGGAGACAGTGTGACTTCGAGCGCAGGAAATGAAGCAAGTGCTGATATGGTGGAGGAGTCTAGTCAAGACAAGGGGAATGAGGAACCTCAAGAAGTGAATGAAGGCGGATTGAGAAGAATACAGTTGGTACCTCGGGCGAGTTCAAGTACGAGCATGCCTGTCAACTTCAGGACGGTGGATACATTGTCGAACCCTAAGGACCCAGCTACTACATCCACTCAAACCCTGTCGACGTCGAGCGCCAGCTGTGCTATCGTTGTTGATGACCCTTTGGAAATCTCAACAAGGCAAACTACGTCTAATCTACAAAGAGAAGTAGTGAATGCCGATGTTGTCCGGACACTGTCTGCAAATGACTCGAACTCGAATATACTGACTTCCAGCATTGATCAATCTCATGGTAGTGAACGAGAAAGTGAACAGCCTAGAGAGCAAGGTGGCAGCGAGACCGTTGCTATTGATTCCTTCCTCTCCTCGGCTTCCACTTTGTACCCATCTGTTACAGCTATTGTCAAAAACGAAACGGATGCCCGCGTAGACGCGATTGCCGATATGCTCGCGCAAGGATTCGAAGGCCGGGCGTTGGAAGTTGCGGTACGCGAATGGGAAGTGGCCGACGAGAAGCAGAAGGAAAGGAAGAGGAAGGATCTTGAGAGAAAGGAGAGGAGAGAGGGGAGAGAGAGGGGCATGAAAGAAAGGGAGAAAAGACAAGGCAAGGCAAAGGAGATGGACATAGCTGGTATGGCAGCACAGAAGTCCCATGAGTGGGTAGAGGAGGCAAATGCAGGGGTTCGAGGGAGCGCCAATACGTCTATGACGAGACAGGTTCGGGAGATGAAGGTAGATCAACATCGACAAAGTCAAAATCCTGGTGAGGATCGGAGGGAAGATGAAACAGAGTCCCGACGCAGTGAGCAAACCTCATATGCACACGTGCCCGAGTTTGGCGTTGAAGAGGGATTTCTCCACGGGGATTTTGGACATCATGGTTGGCTCACCTCTTACAGCCCTGAAGAACGTGTGGAGGTCGTAGGGGAAGTCCCAAGTGAGTTTGTTCATGCATATCGTGTTTTCATCTCCGGGCTTCTCATTTGTATATCGTCGTACAGGCTCTTCAAGGTCAAGCTCCAGCAATGAAACAGAGAGAGAACGTGGACGCGCTGGTGGCGAATGGGGCTTGTTTGGCTTGGGCGGTAGTACTTCCGGTATGGTTAGTCTATTGATACAATCTGCTAACCCCAGTTTTCCATTCCCTTCGTAGTTTCACAAAACCTCAATACAATAAATCCGCTCAATTCTACATCTGTCCCTCTCACACGCCTTTTCCTTAAACGCTCGCTCTCTGAGCCAGCTGCTCCACGTCCGACAAGGCCCAGACTGCAGCTGACGCCTGAAGATGGCATTGTAGACAGAGACGGAGAGGCTTCGCTCTATGATGAGAAAGGAAATCATGGTGGAAATGGTGGTTATGACTTGGGACAGCTATTTGCAGAAGCCATTCCGCCGTCAATGTCTACAGTGTATTCTTACTCTTCTTCTCCATCCTCTTCCTCTGTATCACCTGGTGGAGGGTACCTTCCGCGACGCCATCATGCCAATAGTTACCCCATCCCAGGTTCTAGTGCAGTTCGTGGACGATCTGGCTATCCCATATCTCATCCATATCCAATCCATTCTTCCGAATCATCATGGGTGACTCCTCGAATTAAGATCAACAACTCTTCGAGCGGTGTAGGTGACGCGGTTGATGAGCACTCGTCTTCCATATCTACTTCACCAACAAGTCCTCAGCCGTCCTCAGCCTCTGGCACCCCGTCATTGGATCTTTCTTCCTTGGCCACAATTCCATTTATGGTTCCATCGTATTCGTCCTTCTCGTACAGTTTACCTACGCCCGAAGATACCGGTAACTACGACAATGATGATGGCAATCGGAACAATCTGACCGGCCAAAGGAGCGGGAGTATTAGTCCCATTCGTTCCCAAAGGAGCTCTGCTCCTCTTTCAGCTCCTCTGTCGTATCCTTATCCGCGTACACACATTGATGGGATACATCAACGTCGAAGAGCCTGGTCGACGCGATCTACCTTAACACTCAACAACCCATTGATAGAAACGTCTCCAAAATATCACTGGCCCACTGGAAGTATGAACAGTAATGCGACCGATGTCTCCTTGAGCCCCACACACAAAGACCCCCATCTGCGACCGGCCAGCCGTGCTTCTCCACCTCCTTCAAGCCCTGCATCTCCGGTAGGAGGCGAAGTCCAATCAGGACGTCGGAATGCCTTTCTAAACCAATCGCATCGAAGGACGTCCACTTGGGGTGAACACTGGAGCTACTTCACATCCACAAATCCTGATTCAAGTCCTTCGCCAAGTCCTTCTGCCTCGCCCCATCGTGAACCCATCTCGAACAACCCCGATTCTGCACAGACTTCTTTGACATGGCAGCAAGTTGAAAGCGAAAGGCGCAGAGGATTCGCCACTGAATTCATGGAAGAGGAAGGTGACACTATGGCTCGAATGGCAGACAAAGGGAAGGGTATTGACGTGGCACAAATGGTTAGCACTGATAAAATGGGCTGGGAGCAGGCACGTTTCCCTTTGTCCTCACACTCCTTCGATTTTGTAGTATCTGACGTACGAAATAGATGCTTCCTCTGTGGCCAGCACCTGGTGATTTAGGCCCGGATTTGGCTGGGACAGATCCAGAAACCTATCATACTCCAAATATGCAATCACCATCAACTTCCTGGATTCCAGCTTCCTCTGGACATGTAGGCTATGTTGCCTCTATACTTGATCCGCATCTTCAGAATCCAGAACGATACCAATCTTTGAAGACACACGAAGAGTTTGAGAATATCCATTCACATGGCCAAATGGAACCTTCAACCACTCACCGTCAGCCTTCGCCTTCACCTCTATTCCACCACTTTCCTTCGTCCTCGTATAGTAGTTTAAGTGGGTGGGCCGGGAAAGAAGAAAATGGCTTGACGGAAAGTGTGAATTCCGATAGCTATCCCTTGAGAGGAGAGGCTATTGGCGAACCAGTAATGACGCTCAGAGCACCTCCTCGATTGTATGGGTTTTCACCTAACCCGGAGACTATTGCCGCATCCCACTGGAAACCGCGGCGTGAAGACGCAAATTGGATCATGAATACTGCCACAGATGCAAATACCGGACAATCTCCAACCCCTTGAACATTCTCAGCCAGTCACCGGTGAGATTCGTACCTACCAAAGCAAGCTTCCGCTCGACTTTGATTAACGTTTTCATACCTTCATACCTTTACACCACGTTCACGATTCACGCTGCTTTCTTGTTTTGTATTATCTCAGACTTCACTTTTACTTTTATTCCTACCGGAAGCCCCGCACATTTTTCCCCTTTGTACTAATGCTTCGATGAAAATGCTTGGTGATGGGATTATATCAAGTCTATGTCTTTATCTATACTGTATCGGAATATGTAACGTAGTAAATCAAAACACGAGATTTCGGAAAGGTTGGCCCGCATCTTGAGAGATCTTGAGCCACTTGGCACTTCGCAGAAACTCTTCTACGCCATGTGGTGTATACATTGATGTCGACCAGCAACAGAACTTATTTTGCCATCGCAAAACAGCTCTACGACACGAACTGGACCACGTAGATCTATCCATGAAGCTTTCAGCATCTAAACGCAAAGTGATTCATTTGATTTTTCGGTCCTATTCAGAGTAGGTAGAAATTATGACGATTCATACAGTTGTAGAGTATCCGACAGACTCTGATAATTATGAGAATGGATACAGGTGAACATAAAGAAGTACAGGTAACGGTAATCGAAACAAGATATTTCATGATGTGTGGATAGATATGATTCATTCCGTTATATTGTAGAGCGGGATTCACTTCTTAGTTCTTGGAACAACGATTAAAGTGACTGAACTGGAGATTATTTCAACGATGACTCACCTTTTGTTGCTGGAATTCTCATTCCCGGATTCAGCTTCGTCGATTTTACGTTTCTGTGGCCTGGAAACTCCGACCAGTTCGATAGAATTGACCTGAGGATTGTTACAAGGCAGTCTCAGAGCTTGAACCACATATTCGTGAATATCGAAAGCTGTTTCTTCGATGACGGATATTTTCGCCTCTGAGTCTCGAAATGCAGTATGAAGTTTTATTGCGATTGCACGTAAGGTATTGATGACGAACCGGAAAGACGGCGATAAAGAAGTTCCTTCCACCGTCAATTGACGGGAAGTCTGTAGGAACATTGCTCGATCCAGGATTTGTGTGAATAGAACCGAGGCTTTCTGAGCGCGGGCAGTAGTAAGCTCGAGATCAGCAATATGTTCCTTGTCATCATTGAAGTAAAGAAGGTAGACAAGAATCCACCAGATGGATTCTATATCATGAAGAGGGTTGAAGGCGAAAGGTGGCTGGTCGATTGAACTTGTTGGGATTTGTTCTGGGCCACCATATGAGTCTTCGGCGGGTAAGAACAAGTAGCGGCCAGTGATAACTTCAGAAGCCATGAAGTTAAACGTGCCCTAGTTGAATTCAAGAACAATCACTATGCGAGAGAATTACAATCCAGCAGGACGTACCGTGCGAACTTCATGAGTGGAGGCCGGTTTCCGTACTTTAGCGAATTCCAAGTCCCCTAAAAGTCCTCGGTTCGAACCTTGGAGGCCCACAGCCCCGCAGTCGTACCAGTAGACATTGCCGGAGCTTATGTCTCTGTGGACCCATTGGCTCTTATGAATCCACCGTAGAGCTTATAGAAAAGTCTGTATCAGAGATAGTACAAATCATTAACTGAAGACAAACCATCAGTCACATCAGCCAATGCTCGAAGAGCATTGCCCAGATTCTTCTCGTCATACATGGTGGTTGCGTATTCCTGAAATACGATACGATAGTGGTATCGAGATGTAACTTGGGGACCATTTTGCACTGGATCCCCAACCGGAAGATAACGTGCTGATGTCCCAGAAAAGACTGCATCCACAGGGTTTTGCCTGGTTGATACCTGACTTCGGGTCGTAGATCGAGATTGTTGAGGTACAAACAACTTGAGGTGTCGGAGAGTCTTAGGTAGGGAACCACCCCGCATGATCACCTGAGATGTGTCATCGACATTGGTGCCAATGAGGAGCTTTTCAAAAGCAATTGGGGTAAGAAGATGCTTTTTGACCGTTGCGCAAGCATCGGAACCACATTTGAGCTCAACATCCTTGAGAAGGTTTGAACGAATTTCATCTTCAGTTTCGCGGCCATTGTCGACCCAGACATCCTTGAGAACATAATAACAGTCAGGTGGACCAGCCTCATCGATGACAAGCCAAACACGTGTGCCACGGCCAATTGGGCTATCCGCTGCATGATCAGAGAGCATCTTGACAGTGATGTAGGTCTTGTCCCCAACTCGGATTCGATATTGTCGTTTTTCTGTAGGAGAGGCGGGCAAGATAAACGACATGGATGGATCCCAGCCCGCATCAGTACGTGATGCGAACGCAAAAGCTAAAAAAACATGAACAAGCTTTTCAGGTTCCTGTGAAAAGGAGATAGATTAGTTAAATTCGGCGAGTTTTACGGCGCCATACTGATATAAAATCAAAAGGTTCAGCTGTGAAGAATGCACCGCGAGAGCAAAACCAAAGTCTGAACGAGCGATTCATGATCGACGTCCCAAACGTAAACCGCCGACACGGGTCCAAGGCCATGATTTGTTGCATGTCGTAGACAACCTGAGAAACACACTAAAAGGTCCATGATAAGAACTGAGATGGGCGAGGTACGATATGGGATCCTCACTTGGTTCATGATGTCCCGCACTCTCTCGTTACCCTTTTTGAACTCATGAGAGTTCCAGACTTGGTAAAGGGACGGTTCTTCTCCGGAACGACTTAATCGCACAGCTTCGTCGATTGATGTGAAATGGCCATCGGGCATTGTAGTACTATCACGTTCGGAAGTTGCTTTTGCATGAGGAGTAAGCTTCAAGGCAGACTTCTGTTCGAGTCCAGGGATTTGCGTCTTCGCAGCGTCAACGATTCTCTCAAATACGTTCTCGAGTCCAGCATAGACGTCGTCTTCATGTCGGCTGTCGTCACGTGGATGCTCTGGGATGCCGGCCCATGAATTGTTCTTGATCGCTTTGGACTTCTTCAACGAGGCAACAATCTTCTTTGTATCTATCCCATCGGGAAGAGGGGGCAGAATGTACTTGAAATACCAACTTAAAGGTACCTCAGGTACCTGCTCCTTCAATTCCAACATCACTAGTTTTCTTTTTGTGTTGGTACGATGTTGTCTACCTTGCGGAAACGAAGGGGACTTTCCTCGGAGTCGGAAAGAGCTGGAGGGATGGGGGCTGTGTTCAACGTTGCGAGCCCGTGACCCGTGATTTGACTGTTACTATTAACCATGTTTGAACTTTGAATTTCGAATTTGATCGCAAGCGTTTGACTTCGGAAAAGGTTGGAAAGGATACTTAGGCAGAGAGAGCGGGAGACTGAAGAGCAAATTTCCCCGCCAGTCATTTATTTGATCTCCTTGAAATGAGACTTCGAAAATAGGGCCAAACTGAAAATTTCCATATTAGGCCATTCTTGTACAGATTTAGAAAAGCCCAGTTACTACTATGGTCGCTGCCGACTTTGGAAAGCTAGAAGAGGTTGAAAATGCAATTTGATATGCAATCCCTTCATATATAGCTGTATATACAGTGATGTGCAAATCAAATCCACACCCCCAAATTTGGAAGTCATTATGTCAACAGCACAGAAACCTTGCTCCGTCATTCTGGTACTCAGAATTACCCAATTTTGAGGTTTTATATAGCTTACATTGCCACATATAACTGTTTAGAGTAATATGCTATACTGTGTGTATTGTACAAGAAATGTTCAAGAAATGAGTAAAAATAGCTGGATTTCAGTGAAAGTAATTATTCAGGGACCCATACACTTCAAGCTTCATCAGGAGAAAGCTTGTCATTTGTAGCCAGGAAGTGGGACCAAATTATCTTCTGGCTCCCCTTGAGTGAGTGCCAAAATGCAGGCCTGGCTGGGAATGGAAGGCTAGATAGATCAATGTCAAGACCATGCCTTGGCACCTGTTCCAGCACTTGATACTCCGAGATCTACTCTTCCTTATTGTTCTTTCTCACTACACATTCCCTTTTTACCTAGTCTCTTCTTATTGTCTTATTCTCTACCCTGAAGGTACTACATATACAGCCCCTAGTCTGGTGCTCCGCCCCTATACACCAATTAGTAGGTATAAATACTTCTGTACAATACTGTAGTTCCTCAGTTTAATTATCAACTTAGATCACCCTTATCTGATCTCTCTCTGTTCTCTAAGCCTGCAGGCTTGTTACCTTGAAGTACTCTCTCCTCTGACCTCAGGACTATAAGCCCTTTGGTTCACTCCTTGTCATCAGCACTCCCACCACTCCGGCTTGGCTACTCCTAGTTACTCTCTTCTACTCTATATCCTCCAGGAATTAGTGGCATAATGGCAGTGTTGTTAATGACTTCACTACTGTCCTATTTGACCCTCTGCATTTAGACACCTTGTAGCCTCTGGCATGGCTGTCATGCCTTGACCACAACCAGGCTGACTCTAGTACCAGCTCTATGCTTCTACACTTCCTATCTCACGTATTTCATGGTCTTTGTACCTTCTCAAGACAGTACCATCACTTCCCGCTATTACCCTGAAACATAGTCGGAACCTCCACAACTTGTTGGAACCTCCATCAACATGCCTATGCCTGACAGACATACAAATCAAGATTACAGCAGACCCAACTGTCAAAGTTCCTAATGTTCTCTTGTTCACTTCCTGTACCTATTTAAGTAGCCTCACAACATCCCCAAGTGCCAGCTTGGTACACACCCTTTACATAGGTCCTGTCCCTGTCTCTTTGTACCTGCTACCTATTGTTTCTTTATCTCTGTCTCTTGTTTCTACAATTGTCTATGTGATCCAATATATGCTTTCACTTCATGTCTAAGCAATCCGAGTGAGTTCTCAACCTCCCTCAACCAATACTAAAGCTCCCTGAACCTCCATCATTCCAGTGAGCCAACCTTCTCCAAGACTTCTCAAGCTCTCTCCTTGTTCCATAAGCTCTGGGACCTTGATCTAAGTAATGTCAAAGCTTCCCGTCATACCCACCTACATATTGCTTCTCCATTACCACCTCCAGCACTTGAGGATACCAACCACTAGCCCCCTCCTCCTGGGACCTCCTTCCTGGAGTCACAGTCCATTGGGAGCTTTCATGTCTGAAGCTCACATCATTTATTAGCTGTAACGGTCCTACGTTGACGTTCCTAGCTACTACAATTCATACTATGCAACCTACATATATCTTCTAGTGCCCAGTGACACACCTAAATTTTGGCTAGACGTCTATGCTGTGAATTGTGACATTTTCACGCATAGATTCATATTGAGAGGACTGTAATTGAGACCCAGATTGACAGTCAAAGTCAATACTGAATCAGTCTAATAAGTTGAAGGGACCATATACCCATACTACCACAAGTTGGTTAGTTTACCCATCCCTGATACTACCTTCGGATAAAAGTCTACCTGTTTGTCAAGCAGGATTATACCAGACTCGGACTACATCCGAAGGATGACCATTCACATATGACATACCAAGGGTATTCTTATTGGACCTTACACTGGCAGGAGTTTGGAAGAACTTACTCAAGTGACCATGAGCCGAGGATTGACTCAAAATGACTTTATAGAACTCAGGAATTATCAAAATACTCCTTCTAGAACAAGATCATGCATTAATCTAAAAGACTGCGATTTAGTCTAATAGACCAATCAGGTTGCATGATTGAGGAAAATGACTAGAAGAATGATCAAAGTACTGCGAGGCTCCGAAGACATATCAAATGAATGTCAAAGAGTCCTGATGTAGAAAATATTGAAGAATGCAATTAAATGAATACTATGCGTAACTCCCTTGATATAGTATAGGCACAATGGGTGTCTATTGAAAGAGAGAAGCAATTAGTTTAATCCAGATGAATCAGATTGATAGGATTAGAAGCGAGGAGAGCAGATTTGCCTCCAGATGAGGTGACAAACAATGGAAGTAAGTGTTGAACAGCAATGACAGCTGAACACCATTCAAGTCATTCTCCAAAACAATTAAATTAAATGAATACTGAAGTACCTACCTATGTTTGGAGGTATACTAAAAATTAGTTGTTCCCACTGGGGATACAAACCTTGCTTGAGGCATTGCGGGACACTCATGTGTTCGATGTTTTGCACTATTCCTTCAGATATTGACAATACTGTTATGGAGCAGTTGTACATATAAAGTTGAAGTTGTTCTGACAAATTACAAGTTGAACCAAAAGCAAAGCAAACTGTACACAGACTGAAAATATAACCCTTTCAATCCCCTCATTCTTTGCTTGATAGGTGGTCCTAGCCACCTTCAATGGCCCTAGTTTCACATTCTGAGCACCTGAATGGCATTTACTGTTGACATTTACCATTTCTGTTCCTGAACCAAAGCTCGTCAACATACCATCACATCTACCTGAGCACACAGCACACAAGTGTGGTGGTACAGATATAAGGACAGTAGAAGGGAACAAAAAGACAGGTACTAACAAGCGCCAAAAGCGTGGGTAAAATTTCCGCAGCACTTATAATATCGAGTAACAAATGACCTTTGCAAGCAAGGTGATCCTGGAACCATTATGGACCAAATACGGACATGTAGATTCAAATTAAATGATATCTGACCGAATGCAGAAGTTTCCTTACGGTTCTGAATGTTTATTGTATTAAATTAATTGTACTGTGCGACTCTATATCCTGTATGTATAAATAGCAATCTGACGTATCTGGAATACAAGTGATTTTGGGACGACGTTGCAGTGCTAATCCGTAAAAAGGAAAGACACACTCCCGCCAGACTGAAACCTCTTTGCTAGCAGCCATTTGGGCCTGGCACTTGTGAGTATAGGAACGTCATGTTCTGCTCCTTGTGACTGCGAGAAGTATATCCAGTTGTTGGTCTTAAGGGAAAATCACACTGTGTGGTTGTGCCAGCACATAGTTCTAGCCCTCCATAGGGGTCTGTGTGTTTCGGTCTTAATTTACTTTGATTCAAACCCCCAATTCCTGATATACTGTTAAGATCATGCAACCTGTGTGACCGTGCCAGAGGTCACAGAGTGTCTAAGTGTGGGAGATGAGTGGGACAGTAGTGAAGTTATTAACAACACCGCCGTTACGCCGTTAGTCCCCGGAGGTCGAGAGTATAGAAGAGAGGAGCTAAGTAGCAGCCAAGTCGGGGCGGTGGTATCGCCGGTGACGAGGAGCGAGCCAAAGAACTTATAAGTCCAAAGGCTATAGAGAGTACTTCAAGGCGTTGAGCCTGAAGACTTAGAGAGAAGCTTAAGTTGGGAAGGGAGATCTAAGTTGATAATTAAACTGAGGAACTACAGTAGCGTACAAGCAGTATTTATACCTATGGAGCGGCGCAACGGTGCGGAGCGCCAGACTAACTACTAGGAGTAATACGTGTAATCCTGCAGGGTAAAGTAAAAGACAATAAAGAGGGACTAGAGTGAAAGGGTATGTGTAGTGAGAAAGAACAATAAGGAAGAGATTACAATAACGGTGGATCTTCGGACTACCGAGCGGCGGAATGGAGGCCCGAGGCATGGGCTTGACATATACCCATATCAATACAATCAAAGCACAAATTGTGCTGAATCTACCTTGATCAAAGGAATATATTGAATCCTTAGAATGATTCAAATTGATTGATCGAAGCTTCGTACTTACAGTGACGCGCAAATCAAATCCACACCCCCCAATTTGGAAACCGGGCGCTTAAGTTTTATCCTCTACTATAAAAGCCCACTGGCCTCCCTTCTATTAAAATAACACCTACAAAACGTCATGCTATACTTCTGTATCATGATGAACAAAATAAAAGCTTCAATTAGATTGCTAATGAAGCTCCATTGTTCAAAAATACTGCAGCTGACCATATTACAATTGCGAACAACTATCAGATTGCAAAAAGAAATGGGTGCTACTACAAACCATCTCATCCTGGCTGCCATCATCGAATTCCATCTGCTGAGGCACGCCAAGGAGTTGCAGAGATTCAGGCTGGTCGTGCATCAGACAGCGCTGATCTCCAAAGGCAGAAATTCCCAACTGTGCCTCAGTGCACTGTTCATCGCATGCTCTGTCGATACGGCCTTCATGGCTTTGTACGACGCTGTAAAGTCATTTTTACAGCCTATAATTTTGCTCAACGGTTTGCATTTGCCCGTGTATGGAGCAATTGGGCCTGTCGCGAAGGGTGGATGCAGTACAGAGTTCTTTTCTCCAATGAATCCAAATTTGTCCTCAATGGAGGCTCGGATGGACTTCATTGGTGCCGGCGACAGAAGGGGCAAAATCCTTTCACAGAGCAAGTGGTCAATCAGAGGGACAGAAGGGGTTTGGGGACAGGATCTGTGATGGTTTGGGGCTGCATGACCCGGACTGGGGTTGGGAGACTTTGTTTGATTGATGGAACAATGGATCGCTTTGGATATATCGAAGTTTTACAGGTGCATCTTCTGTTCAAAGGATCTATTCTAGAGCTAATCCCATGATCTACAGGATAGCTTACTTCCCACTGTCCGAGAATGTGGATATGAAGGCCACCAATGGATTTTTCAACAGGATAATGACCCGAAACATACAGCTCATGCCACCAGCGATTGGCTCAAAAGTCAAGGTATCTACACTCTGAAATGGCCTTCGAAATCCCCAGATGTCAATCCTATCGAGAATGCTTGGACCGAGCTTGGCAGGCGACTTGAAACCATGAACCCCCATCCTCGTTCACAGAGCCAGCTTTTTGCTGCTCTTGAGCAAATCTGGTACAGTGCGGAGTTCAATCGATATGTTAGGAACTTCTACCATACATTTCCACACTGAATACAGGGTCTGCTTGAAAATCGAGGCCACTGGTTGAAGTACTGATCCACCCAACATCATCCAATTACTTTCACTGTAATCCAGCTGTTTTTACTCATTTCTTGAACATTTCTTGTACAATACACACAGTATATCATATTCATATTACTCTACACAGTTATACATGGCAATGTAAGCCATATAAAACCTCAAAATTGGGTAATTCTGAGTAGTGGAATGACGAAGCAAGGTTTCCAAGCCGGTGACGTAATGACTTCCAAATCGGGGGGTGTGGATTTGATTTGCATGTCACTGTAGCTCTCAAAGCTTTGCGGAACCTTTGCCAACGCTACCCCTTGCGATTAAATAAATTTGATAGCAGTGAACTCGCATATTGTGTATTAGATTGGTTGGTTGGAGTGCCCATTAGATTCCTTCCTTTCTCTTTCACACAAAAACAAGGCAAGCTCATTACCGCGAGGGGTGGTTTTGAAGCTACAATTAGCTTGATAAATTAAATTGAGCATTTGTTTGGATTATATTCAATTATTTGGTAGAAGTGTGTTGATCTTTGTGATACCATTTCTGTGAACTGTCAACATTAGTTCATCAGGAAAACCGCATACTTCGAAGAATTCGGAGAAAGCAGGAGTATTGACACTGGAAGAATACCGTAAAGCAGAAGTTGTATTTGGGAGATCTACATTTGGCACATCAGCTCAAACATCCCTATTAAACCCTACGAACGAATCCAGTCGTCCACCCTCTTCTCAAATACTGACAGAAGCATTGTGTAGAAGTTCTGTTTCTAGAGGAACAGGATCATCTATATCTCGAGGAAGACTTACATCTTTACCGAGGAATTTGAAGAAATCTAATCTCGATCCAAAAGGGAAGAGAAAAGAAATTAATCCGATTGATATTGAAGAAGATATAATTGAATTGATTGCTCCAGAGTCAATTTCAACATCTTCTACATCGATTGAATCAACTAGATTGATAGATACGTTAAATCAGACTATCTCTCAAACAAGTAATATGATTGAACCAGTCAAAATGACTACCAATAATTATGGAATGCCTGCGTTGTCAGCTGAAGCTAAGGCTGAGATTGACAAAGCCAGTGCAAAACTTCCAAGAAAGTATAAGACAGCACCGTTATTTGATCCAAGTCAAATGATACCCTGGTTCGAAGCTACTGAAAGCATATTTGAACATGGAGGAATTACATCTGACAAGGCTAAAGTGAGATTAGCTTTAGAATGGACATCTTATAAAACGAGACAAGCATTAAGAGTCTTTGATTTGGTAAAGACACCGAATTGGGATCAATTTAAAAAGGATCTGAAGAATATGTTTCCGCAATCTGTAGGAGACGAAAGAGGATCTAGATTATTGCTTGAACAATTGGTCCATCAATTTAATCCAATTGATGCAGGTGAACAGGAGAAGATGAGAATCTTCAGACTTCTCTTTGACGCTGAAATGAAAAAGTTGATGGACGAACCAAAAATGATCACAAATAGTGATGCAGTAAGATTGTTCTTGGCACCTATGACTCCTGAAGTAAGGAGAGGCGTGTTAGAAACAGTTGTGAAAGATGTATCAGTTACTTCTATATCAGACAGACAAAAGGAAGATCCTTTCAAGATTGATGAAGTAATGAATGCGGCTGAGAAGTATATGATTGGGAGTTCATTTGATAACTACTATCAAATACTTTCCATTGCTTCCTTGATCCCACCAATTAATAACCCAATTCATTTAGTAGGGGACACATGTGAGGCCCTGGCACAGAAGGCCTGCTCTGGTCTTACCCAGACTGGGCCTAAGCGAACGCGGTAGCCGCCTAGGCCGTACGAGGAGGTATGGGATAGTGCCGATACTGGTGAGGGGAGCCTAACCAGGGGTAGTTGTGGAGCTTGGGTAGACCTAATAGCAGGTCCTAGAGGTGTAGAACGTAACGCGTAACCACCGCTTCGATGTGGAGGGGAGGTGTAGCCAATACGAGTGGGGAGCTGTGGGGAGCTTAGGGAGCAATGAAGCGGACTGTCACAAAGCGGCAGCGGCGGAGTGACTAAGCGGAGCAGGGAGGCGGAGTGACTTTAAGCAGAGCAATAATGCGGAGCAACTAAGCGGAGCAGAGACAGACTGGTCCCAAGATAATGACAGAGTTATATTAGTATTGTAGTTGTGGGTACTAGTAAGTAAGCACGTACCTGGTCCCAAGATAATGACAGAGAGGTCAAGATAAGGGACCAGGTAGTGGGGGGGCTGGCTTTATATACACAATCCGGTCTGCGGGAACTGACGATGTAATACTGTACAGTTTGAGAATAAAGAAGGTGGCAGAAGCCGGTAGAAGGAGAAGGGTAGCTGATGGATCAGTAATCGATGAAGGGGGTCAGGTGGATCAGTAATCGATGAGGGTTCGACAATGGTGGGACGTGAAAGTGATGGAGTGATGTATCGTACAAATAAGGGCGTAGAGACGGTGAGAAAAGGAAAATGATAGGGGCAGTGTACTTCATGACATTACCCCCCTCCTTATGACCATTGCCCTCGATGGTCAAGCTTTAGCTGCTGAGGGATGTTTCTTGTGGAATGCTCGAACAATCTTTGGCGCGTGGCTAAGGTTGGGTGCTGGTTCCCATGAGTTATGTCCTGCATCGTAACCCTTCCACTTAACCAGGTATTCCAACCTCTTCCACCGAACCCGACTGTCCAAGATCTCCTCAACTTCGTACTCCGGCTCATCTTCATCTTCTAGATATACCGGCTCCGGTGGTGTTGGTATTTGTCCATTGATAGTGTTCCCTTTCCAGGGATAGAGTTTGTCAACATGAAAGACAGGGTGAATGCGGTCAAGGGAGATGGGGAGGTCAAGGCGGTAGTCCAGTGGTCCGATTTTCTCCAGGATGCGGTAAGGGCCGAGTTGTCGATCTCCTAACTTTTCACTGGATAGTTGGAGGTTGATGTCCTCCGCACTGAGCCAAACAAAATTTCCGACTTTGAACTGGTGAGCCTTCCGTTTTCCTCGTTCATATCCTTCTTTCTGTTGCTTCTTCCCTAAGTGCAAGGCGGCCCCTGCATCTTGTCGGGCTTCTCGGAGTATCTGTATGTGGTCATCCACCGCTGGGATCCCGCTGCGCTGTCCAACTGGAATGTTAAACAAGGGGAGGTATCCGTAGGTAAGCTCGAATGGGGACATGCCAAGTGCAGAATGGGTTCGCGAGTTGATTACGAACTCCGCCATGGGGAGATGTTCTGCCCAGTCATCCTGCCGACGACCTACATAGAGTCGAATGTACTTTTCTACTTCTTGGTTGGCGCGTTCGGTTTGACTGTTGGACTGAGGACGGTAGCCGGATGTAAGGTCTGATTTTATTCCCAGTCTAGCGAGTAGAGATCGCATGAGTTTGGCTGCAAACTGAGGCCCGCGGTCAGACTTGAAGTGGAGAGGGAGCCCGTGGAGACGGAAGATTTCCCTGTAGTAGATGTCAGCAACGCCTTCCGCAGTGATGGAGCTAGTGCATGGGAGGGCATGAATTTGTTTCCCATAGAGATCTGTGCAAACGAGGACTGCGTCGTATCCTTGGGAGTTAGGCAATTGCGTTATCAGGTCCACTCCTACCTCTTCCCATAGACCGGAAGGTACGTCTAATGGCTGCGTCACAGCTCGTGGGTGTCGTTGAATCTTTTTGCGTGCGCACGTCTCACATCCCTCTACGTACTTCTCCACAAAGGATCGCAGTGTTGGCCACCAGAAGTGGGTGCTAACTAGATCGAGTGTTCCATGGAGTCCAGGGTGTCCAGCCGTGGGATGGTCATGGCATTGACGCAGTACTTCCGTGCGTAAATCATCGTCCGGGGGTACGTATACTTGTCCTCGGTAATAGACCAGGCCGTTGTCCTCCTCCCATTCGGCGATCCCGTTAGCCAAGCGTTGTAGTCCATGCTCTTTGACTGTTTTGAGACCTTCCAGTACCTGTGCTTCCCGTTGTGAGGCTTTCCGGATGCGATCCTCTAAGGGGTTCCGTAGGATAGAGGCTGCAATTTTGGTGAAGTGGTTGGGCTTAAGGACCGTCTGCTGTCGATTATCCTCATTGTCTAGTACCTGGTGGGCTGCCATACGAGAGAGAGCATCTGCCTGAGTGTTTGTTCTACCGGGGCGGTGGATCATGTGGAAGTCAAACCGTGAGAGGTATAGAGCCCAGCGGGCTTGTCTACGGGTGAGGTCTTGAGCTGTGCGCCAAAACTCGAGGTTGGAATGGTCAGTGATGATGTCAAATGGCTGGGGTAGTCCCTCTAGGAAGTTCCTCCAGTCCTTCAACGCTTCTATGATGGCTAACATTTCCCGGTCATAGATCTCGTAGTTCCGTTCCGCTGGTTGCATTGAGGCTGATCTGAAAGCGACGGGATGCCACTGGCCATCCTCTTGCTGCTGCATGAGGGCGCCGCCGGTGGCAAAGCCTGATGCGTCTACCTCAATTCGGGTCGGTCTGTCCGGAGTCCACAGGGCTAAGATGGGTGCGGAGATGAAGGCTTCTCTGAGGGTATCGAATGCTTTCTGCTGGGTGTCCATCCAGGTAAAGGATATGTCTTTCCGAGTGAGGTCATTCAGGGGCCTGGCTATCCTTGCAAAGTTCCGGATGAAGCGCCGATAGAAGTTAGCAAATCCAAGGAACCCTCGTAGCTCTCGAAGGTTAGTGGGGGCTGGCCAGTCGCGAACTGCAGCTACCTTTACCGGGTCCATTCTCACCTCCCCTTCCGATATAATAAGGCCTAGGTATTCAATCTGCTGCTGTTCAAATTCGCACTTCTCCGGTCGTAGGTACAGGTCATGTTTCTCGAGCCGGGTTAGTACTTCCCGTACCATTTGTCGGTGCTCCTGAAGGTCACTGCTAAAGATGAGGATATCGTCCAGGTAAACCGCTACCTTTCCAGCTGCTATAAGGTCTGCAAATATTGCATTCATGAGTGCTTGGAACGTTGCAGGGGAGTTGGTGAGACCAAAGAACATAACCTTAGGCTCAAACAGCCCTCGTGTGGTTGCAAAAGCTCCTTTCCATTCGTGACCTTCCTTAATTCGAACGTTGTTATACCCCCAGCGGACGTCAAACTTGGTGAAATATCGGGCCCCTTGAAGTCGACTGATAATATCAGCAACCAGGGGGAGGGGGTAGCGGTTCTTCACAGTGTATTCGTTCAGTTTCCGGTAGTCCTGTACAAAGCGGAGTTTTCCATCCTTCTTCTTAACAAAGAAGACTGGGGACGAGATGGGTGATTTAGAGGGAACAATGTAGCCTTTCCGCAGATTTTCTTCCAGGAAGCGATCCAGCTCCTCCTGCTCATTTAGGGACATGGGGTAGATCTTGGTGCGCATGGTTGCCGGTGCTCCAGGTAAGAGATCGATTGTATGGTCCCAGGGTTGATGAGCCGGTAGTCGTTCGGAGGCAGATTCTGAAAAGACCTTCTTGAATTCACAGTATTGCTCAGGGACCATTTCTGTGAAGGTTTTAACAGGTTTGTCTCGGTTGGCTTCCTCTGCTAGCTGCTGGGAGTAAGTGAATCCCGCCGCACACCAGACTTCCTCGCTCTGTTCCTCTAGGATTCCTGCTTTAACCCATGCCCGACGGGTTTTGTGATTGGCTCGGATTCGGTGTATCAGAGATTCCTTCACCATAGCTGGTTCACTGTCTTCCCGGGTCGCTTCCAGTGACGCCTCAAAATGAGGGGGTTCTGGGTTTGGGAGTTCAGGGATTGGGTTCTCTGTGTTAGCAGCGGCTAGGTGCCGGTATGAAGTCTCCTCGTCTTGGACTTCTTCTATAGTTACTCGAGGGGGTTTTACTGAAAGTCGTCCTTTTTCCCAGTCAATCTCGGGGTTTACCTTCCGTAGCCAGGGGAGTCCCAGGATGATATCCTCTCCACCTAGATTGGTGATCAGGAAGTCCATCCACCGTTCCTGATTATCTACTGTGAGTGCTAGGCGTGCGAAGTGGGTGATTCTTCCAGCTCGGTTAGGGGTGCCATCAATATTGAACACGTCAATTGGCTTCTGGAGTGGAACACATCTTACACGGTTCCGGGTGGCAAAGTCTTGGTTTAGAAACAGGGCGGTAGCTCCACAGTCTACCATGGCTGCAGTTGTTATACGATGGTTCCTTCCTCTTAGTCTCGCATGAATTCGAAAATGTGGGGAGCTGGAATTTAATTCCCGGATCGACGATATTGTACATGATGGGAGCGAGTCATACGAAGAGGTAGCGAACATAGTAAACTGATTACGGGGTACTCTCGGTGCAGCCGAGGCGGGTACCCTCTTTAAAAACCCTGTTGAAAGCCAGAGGACGAGGAGGACATAGCATTAGCTCGATCAAGTAATTCCCTTATTTGACCAATCTGGTTGGAGAAGTCCTGGTTAGGGGGGCTCGGAGTAATAGGTACAGTAGCCAGTATGGGAATTGGGGTCGAGGCGGCAATCTGGACAGATTCATTTGGGAACAGGGAGAAAGGCGCGGATCCTGTAGCTGATATCTGCTGGCGCCGAGGTTGCTGGCGTCGGCCTCGGTCTCGTCCAAGTCCCATGAACTTGTCTTGGCAGACTGCTTCCAGATGTCCTCGACGTCCACAGTAGCGGCAGGTAGTTTCTCGGTGGGGGCAGTTTTGCTTGACATGACCTTGAGTACCACAGCCGAAGCATCGTCCCCGCATGCGGGCCAGGAAAGCTTCCCTCGTATTCTCATTACTGGTGTGGGTGGCATCGATATCCATGGCATGGGGGTCGGCAGGGGTCACATAGGAGCGGGTAGGTCCAGTGCTTCGACCAGTCAGGGTGGGGTCATGCAAGTAGACATCCACTGATACAGCCCGTGTGATGGCCTCCTTGAGGGTTTGAGCAGCTCCTTGACCAATGTTTACCGTGATCAGATTCTGTTGTATCTCCGGAAGTAGGGCATAGTAGAAGCGTTCCTTTAAATCTATGTCAGACATCTCAGTCCGACTCCCAATGTCCTGGAATTTCTGAGCAAACTCTGATACCGTCTGCCCTTTACCCTGCTTCAGGGATTGGATTGCGTTACGGGCTTCCATACCTGGGTCTATCGATTCAAACCGCTGGCGGAATTCTGGGAGAAACTTCTGCCAGTCGCCTTCAAAAGGGGGATTCTCCGCATCGAAATTCAACAAATGGGGAGTTGCCCAGTCTCCAGCACCTTCTGTGAAGAAGCCTAAAGCCGATTTAATAAGCTTTGCCTGACTGTTGGAAAGATCAGGCTGTTCTGATGCTCAGTTCTGGAACTGAGCTCTAAAACGTCGTGCTTCGTTACTGTCTTTACCCTTGAATACCTCGGGTTTGTTCATGCTAGACTTGGAGGATGAGCGTTCCTCCATGGCTGTAGCAAGACCGGCTACTTGTTTAATGAGCTGAGTCATGAGATCTTCTGCAGAGGCGGGTGGGGCTGGTGTGACAGGCGGAATGGGAGTCGACATGATAGGAGTAGGCAATCGTGGTTGGGGAATGGGCAGGAAGGTTATATTGCTCACAGTAATCGGCTCTTGGATTGAGTTGGGAAGGGCGTTGGGGCAAGGTTGAGACTGGCAATCGCGCCAATTTTCGTTGTTGTTGTGGGCGTGGTGCTGATCTCTGGTGTCAAGTGCGTGTTGGAGAGCAGAGCAGTCTACAAGGGCAGCGGGTGTTTCAGAATCGGGCGGGACTGGGGAAGACGTGGTGTCTATGGATCCTGCAAGGACAACCTTATCGGTAGGCTGTCAGTGCAGTAATGGATCTTGACCTAATGTCACAAAGCGGCAGCGGCGGAGTGACTTTAAGCAGAGCGATAATGCGGAGCAACTAAGCGGAGCAGAGACAGACTGGTCCCAAGATAATGACAGAGTTATATTAGTATTGTAGTTGTGGGTACTAGTAAGTAAGCACGTACCTGGTCCCAAGATAATGACAGAGAGGTCAAGATAAGGGACCAGGTAGTGGGGGGGCTGGCTTTATATACACAATCCGGTCTGCGGGAACTGACGATGTAATACTGTACAGTTTGAGAATAAAGAAGGTGGCAGAAGCCGGTAGAAGGAGAAGGGTAGCTGATGGATCAGTAATCGATGAAGGGGGTCAGGTGGATCAGTAATCGATGAGGGTTTGACAATGGTGGGACGTGAAAGTGATGGAGTGATGTATCGTACAAATAAGGGCGTAGAGACGGTGAGAAAAGGAAAATGATAGGGGCAGCGTACTTCATGACACGGACTTGGGAACCTAATGGGAGGTTCCAAAGGATGAAGGACAAATTGTAGAGCCTCGACGTAGATGGTGAGTCGAAGGAGAGGCGTAGACAATACGAGGATTGACAGAAAGAGGCCAGAGATGAGAAACAGAGAAGAGAAATAGAGTTGAGGTGAGACAGAGATAAAGGAAACAGATAATGAGGAAATATATGACAGTTGAGACGTGTCAGGCCCTGTTAGCAAGTACTAGTAGACTGTACTAAAGGGACCAAGCCAGGTAGGAAGAGTTTCCAGGTAAGATTTGACAATAACACGCTGGGGAGCTCCGAGGGGAGTCCCCAGCCTATATACTGTACATGAGGCTGTCAGGTACATATGTCATGTGGCTACTGGAGTGACAGGTAATATGTATCGTGAAGATCGTAAGGATGGTGCATAGAATATCGGAAACATGTACAGGTGATGAACCGGAGCTCTGGAAAGGAAAGAGAAAGGTCTGGAGAAGCAAGGCATGACAACACATTAATTTGCCGTTTGCTGCAGATGTTCCCAAGACAGATAGGAACTATCTTCAGGCGTTGAAACCCAAAGTAGAGGACGAATTTAAGGACCTGCTGGGAATTAAATTAGAAAGTTTGATTCCAAGGGAATTGACGGAAGAGCAACAGCAGATGGTTGCGTTGAATAAAGACCTCATGGAGGCAAATATGAAAGAAATAAGAGCTGAACTGTCTTATCCACGAGAGAAGTGCAATTGAGAACGACAAGAAAGACAAAACGGTCACATCAGTAACAGCTCCCGTTACTGGTCTCATGCATATGACGTGAGTGACCCGTCAGCTAACCACCGACACAACCCACCATCAGATTCAGCACCATCCGGATGTTGAACGGGCAACGGGAGCAGATTAATCTGCTTCCCCGCGTGTGCATCCTTTAGACGAAAGACTTGAAAGAGGAAAGAGACAAGTGAAAAACTCACGGAATGTTTGGTATCCACTGAGATGATGTTGTCATGGTGTACGTAGTGTAGCAGAAATACAAAATAGTTGAGAGAGCAGAGAGTCAGAGAGCAAGTAAAGCAATAACAAGAGGAAAAAGGGGAGTGAGCAGCAACAGAGCAGTCTTCTCTGAGAAGGACCAACACCTGCCCATTGATTGCTCGGGGACCACGGGGACCTACAGTGACAAAACATGATGTCTTTTGGTTGATTCGGTCAGTGCCAGTTGTATGTATACAACACATACTTAGCCATGAATTGTCTTTCTCACTCTGTGGGTTTGTCTTTCAATCTTTACATTTTGTGTTTTGTGTAAAATCCGGTAGATTCTCCCAGCCAAAAAAAACACAAAGCGCTGGTGGTATTCTGATTGCGCACCTAATAACTTTTCACATGAGGGAACACCGCGGTCACGACATAAGCTTATTATTCTTCCTCTACACCACCAGTAGCCACTGTTGTCTTCAAAGTCAATCCGTTCCTTACTGCAATGAACTACCCACCTCAAAGCTGGGTACGGCCTGAAATATGGCGCGGCGCGTCCGGTTCCAATGCAGTAAAGTTCAGATCCTTGTTGATTGCATAGCACTACTTGGTGGACAACATCCTCAGAACATCACAAACTCCTTACTCAGACACGTAGCATGTCTCCTCAACCACCTTCGAGCTACTCACTTTCTGCTCAGGACCTTGAGGAGTATCTGTGTGCCTCAGGTGAGCTAAAGAATCATGCTCATATCTCGTGCATCTCTGATCAGATTCTGCTCTAAATAGGTCGAGTATAGGTCAAATATAATCGTAAAATGTATACTATACCCTCCGAGTACCATATTTAGACCATGCAAAAATAATTTTAGGTGTGCTCATTGTTGCCAGTGACCCCCAAGGTGAGTTGAAGCATTTCAATCATATCTCACTCATTTCTCAACCGTTTTTGTTCTAATTAGGTACGATAGAATCGTAAAATGATACTATATACCTGGAGGCCAACGGTTAGTCCACACGAAAATAATTTTAGGTGTGCTCGTCATTGCCAGCAACCCCCAGGTGTGTTGAGAACTTTGATGATATCTCACTCGTTTCTAATCAGACTCTATTCAAAATAGGTGAAATAGGATTCCAGAAGGATGGTTTACCCTCGGGGTGCAACATCTGGTCCACGCGAACATAATTTTAGGCGTGCTCATCATTGCCAGTGACCCCAAGGTGTGTTGAAGAATTTTGACGATATCTCACTCGTTTCTGATCAGACTCTATTCAAAATAGGTGCGATAGGATCCCAGAAGGATAGTTCACCCTCAGAGTACAATGTCCAGTCTGCACGAAAATAATTTTTGATGTGCTCATCGTTGCCCACAATCCCAAGGTGTGTTGAAGAATTTTGACAATATCTCACTCGTTTCTGATCAGACTCTATTCAAAATAGGTGCAATAGGATCTCAGAAGGATGCTTTACCCTCTGAGTACAACGCTTAGTCCATGCGAAAATAACTTTAGGTGTGCTTGTCATCGCCCACAACTCCAATGTGAGTTGGAGAATCTTAATCATATCTCACTCATTTCTGATCAGGCTCTACTTAAACTAGGTGCGATAGGATCCTCAAAGGATACTCTACCCTCAGTGTATGACGTCTGGTCCATGCGAAAGTAATTTTCGGTGTGCTCGTCGTGGCCCACAATCCCAAGGTGTGACAAATTTTGAGGATATCTCAATCAATTCTGATTAAGCCCTGCATAAAATAGGTGCAATAGGATCTTCAAAGGATACTCCACCCTCGAAGTGCAATGTCTGGTCTATGCAAAAATAATTTCTCATGTGCTCGTTGTTGTCCACAACTCCAAGGTGAGTTGAAGAATCTTGATCATATCTCAATCAATCCTGATCAAGCTCTGCTCAAAATAGGTGCGATAGGATCCCTGTAGGATACTTTACCCTCGGCATACAACGTCCAATCCACGGGAGAATAATTTCAGGTATGCTCGTCGTTGCCAGCCACCCCAAGGTGAGTTGGAAAATTTTGATTATATCTCACCCATTTCTCATCCGATCTTGCTCTAAATAGGTACAATAGAATCGTGAAATGAAACTGTATAAGGCATCGAATTAGTGAAGACACGTAAGTGAGCGGGCTTTCTGCCTCGCATTGATTCATTCTTTTACAGATTGTCATGCCTTGGCTACAACCAGACCAGCCCCAGTACCCGCCTGTCAAGCCCATGCCTCGGTCCTCCTTTCCGCCGCTCGGTACTCCGAAGATCTACCTTTATTGTAATTTCTTCCTTATTGTTCTTTCTCTCTACACATACCCTTTCACTCTAGTCCCTCTTTATTGTCTTTTACTTTACCCTGCTGTCACAAAGTGGCAGCGGCGGAGTGACTAAGCGGAGCAGAGAGGCGGAGTGACTTTAGGCAGAGCGATAATGCGGAACGACTAAGCGGAGCAGAGACAGACTGGTCCCAAGATAATGACAGAGTTATATTAGTATTGTAGTTGTAGGTACTAGTAAGTAAGCACGTACCTGGTCCCAAGATAATGACAGAGAGGTCAAGATAAGGGACCAGGTAGTGGGGGCTGGCTTTATATACACAATCCGGTCTGCGGGAACTGACGATGTAATACTGTACAGTTTGAGAATAAAGAAGGTGGCAGAAGCCGGTAGAAGGAGAAGGGTAGCTGATGGATCAGTAATCGATGAAGGGGGTCAGGTGGATCAGTAATCGATGAGGGTTCGACAATGGTGGGACGTGAAAGTGATGGAGTGATGTATCGTACAAATAAGGGCGTAGAGACGGTGAGAAAAGGAAAATGATAGGGGCAGCGTACTTCATGACAGTTCCCCCTCGTCCCAGCAAGATTCATTGCCACGCTGACAGTCACACTTCTTCTAACTGTATGTTGTGCCTTGCTGAAGACAAAGGTGATTCAATTTAATTCAAATCCATTTCAAATGGATTCTTATTTTGTGTTTAGTGACCCACAGCAAGCACATCAATCATGCTCTTGCTCAATGTCATGAAATGTCATGAAGTACGTAGCCCCTATCATTTTCCTTTTCTCACCGTCTCTACGCCCTTATTTGTATGATACATCACTCCATCACTTTCACATCCCACCATTGTCGAATCCTCATCGATTACTGATCCACCTGACACCCTTCTACCGGCTTCCGCCACCTTCTTTATTCTCAAACTGTACAGTATTACATCGCCAGTTCTCGCAGACCGGATTGTGTATATAAAGCCAGCCCCCACTACCTGGTCCCTTATCTTGACCTCTCTGTCATTATCTTGGGACCAGGTACATGCTTACTTACTAGTACCTACAACTACGATACTAATACAACTCTGTCATTATCTTGGGACCAGTCTGCTTCTGCTCCATTTAGTCGCTCCGCATTTACCACTCTGCTTAGTTGCTCCGCCTCCCTGCTCCGCTTAGTCACTCCGCCGCTGCCGCTTTGTGACACTCAAGTCGTTTCTTCTAATCTCGATACTCCGCCTGCTCCTCTTGAGTTGCAAAGTACCAAATTTATTGCTGCTATGCTGAACTTTCAAGCAGCTGAATTTGAATTTAACGCAAACTTGGTCAAAACTTATGCAACTCGTGCTCATATTGTCAAGGTAATTGCGGACGAAGCTTGCAGCATCTTGAAAAGCCGCCAAGAGTCCGGATCTGACTCTTCTGCTTCTGACGCAAGTTTCGCTACTGCTCAGAGTGTTCCCACCACTGGTTCCGAGGACACCATTGTTACTCCTACAGAGATTGCTGTTCCAGTCATTAAGACCATTGAACGTGCTACTACTCCATTCACTCCTGGTGTTACTCCTATGATGGAAGACAAAGGACACGTCTCTGCCTAGGTCTACAATCCATCTAATTGATTTTTATTGAAACTGATACACCTTTATCCAGGTGCAATCGTTCAGAATCCATAAATTCTATAGAAACAGCTCTTCGATTTGATTCACTGTCTTTACATGTTTTATTTTTATTCACATTCATTCATTCCATGCCTACTGTTGTTATGCCATCACAGCTGTATAGTAGATGCATCATCTTACCATCGCCGCTCTTTTTATGATGTTCGTTTGTAACAGTATATCATCTAGGGTTTCAATTTAGTTATTGAACCTCACCCTCACTGAGTTCGTCATCAGAGTTTGTATCTGAGAGAGTATGGCATCGAATATATAATCATTTTCTGGTGTCATCCAATATTCATCTTTGTCTTCCACCATTAAATCTAATTGTTTGGCAGTTAAGTTGATAAGTTCATGAATGTTGTCTGGCAATTCAATTGGTTCATTTTGTGTAAAATGTGGCAATACTCTGAAGGCTCCGACCTTCTCTTTGAGTACTTGTTACGATCACTTCTTTTTCATCTTATCTTTTCCTTATCTTGTCTTATCTTTTATCTTTTGTCTTATCTTCTATCTTCCTTATCCTATATCTTGTCTTATCCTGTCACCTGACCTATTATTTATGCTTACTGATACAACATGCGCTTTTCATTTACTTATATTAAACACAGCAGTCTCACAACACATATACAGCATGACGATCGAGCTTTCATTACTTACACATTGCTTTACTTATGTTCTACTCATGTTTACCACTAACCCAGGGCATTGGGCATTAGTAGGGCGGAGGGTTGTTTACTCGTATATAAGCTGTAGTTACTTGCTGTATTTCCTTAGCTTTGATCTCGTCTATTCTACCTGGTTTAAGTCCAGAACTTTGCTCTTCTCCTTCATCGTTTCGCCAACTAAGGTTTTCTTGAGTGTGACGCCTGGTGGCACCCGTTACTAGAACCAGTCGCTGACAGAAGATCAAAGCTATTCTTACCACCTGTCACACGCTACGCAATCATATCCCTATCACAGTTATCCTCGCTCACATTTTTACCAACCCTTCACAGACTTCTACTCTCTCTTCGAGCAGTGTCGCCTATAGTACAAAGGTGTAACGTTGAGTCCGACACCGTACTGGCAGACGAAAGCGTCGACTGATCACTAATCTTCGGAGAGGGGTCTTCGCGTGCACATCGAGCTCCATTCCTAGACAGGGAGGGTGCATCTGTTCATCAATCGAGAGTGGAAGGCTGCTTCCCACATCATCGTACTCTTTTTTCGAAATCTTCCCCACATTACTCCCGACTTCTACAAATCCAATCATACATTTTCCCATCATCACCACCGAGTTGCATTAGTAACTCGTCCTCCTTACAACGGATTCTACCTCAAGACTAGGACGACCTAGACTTTCGGTACAAACCGATCGTCCCCGCTCCCCCAACTCATCTGCTCCATCCACTTCATCTTCAATTGAACGAAACATCACCTCATTCATACCTGCCTACATATCACCCCACTACAGCATGTCTAACCCTACTCCCGATCCTATCCCCATTACTCCTGTCACTACTCCTCATGTTCATGGCAAGTCATTGCTCAGAGAACCCAGTATCTTTGACGGCGATAAAACCCAGTTCAAAGAGTGGCGCCGTACCCTCTTTGCTTACATTCGCGATCCAAGGAACAGAGTCACTACAGACAATGAGAGAATTGACATTGCAATCTCGTATATGCGAGGTCCCAAAGTCAGTAGCTGGGTCCAGAATTACACAGATGATAACTTCGACGATGATGAGGAGGAATGGGCTAGCACGTGGAAAGGATTCAAGGACGCATTGAATGCCTCCTTCCTAGACAAAGGACTTACAGAGAACGCACAGGAGAGGCTAGAACACCTCCGCCAGGGCCCCAATGAGAGGGCAGAGGATTTCTTCAAGGAATTTGAAGTTATCATGCGAGATGCCGGATACGTCAAGGATGCACCCTATGTCATCAGATTGATCGAGATGAATGTGAAGCCGAAGCTGATCGACCAAGTATATGGCACCAGTAATGAGCGAATCGAGAAGTTTGACGAGCTCAAACAGAAGATTATCAGCATCGATGACATGTGGTGGCGTCGTGAGGAAATGCGGCGCAACTGGTCAAACAGATACCAGCGGAATGCCGGACAAGGGCCTAGTAACCAGAGATGGCAACCACAGACGACACAGGCTCCCGTAACTAAGGCTCCAACCCCTGCGGTACCTACCCAGGATAGGAAAGACGGTACTGGGACGACTTTCAAAGGTGCAGGCAGACCGATGGACATCGACGCTGCGCGTCGCAACAGGGAATGCTTCCATTGTGGCAAGCAAGGCCACATTGCGAAGTTCTGTCCAGAGAAAGCACCGAAGCCGCAGTTCGTCAGAGGCATGTGGAGCCGGATGACACAGGAGGATCAGGAGGCTATGGCCAAGGAATTGGGTTTTGTCCTGCCCCAGCAGTAGACGCAGGTCTGCCGGGGCCAATCTCAGAATCAGTATCGGACTTTTCGTCATCGTCATATGTAGACAGTCAATTTAGTTTTGAATTCGGTAGTACTGGTACACCCAATGAAAATAACTTATCTACAATGACGAACCGAACTGAGGAAAAACCTGTGAGATATGAACCAAACACACCTGAATGGGTGGCGCAGCGGTTACAAATGGACAAACTCCCCATGGCTATAGGAATCCTTAGAGCCTGGATGCCTGAAAGTCGTGTCAGAGAAGCATCGGAAGAAACGGTATTGGCTATACGAAATCTAAATCATGCAACCGCAACTGAAGCAGTTACCAGTCTCAAAAGTCGTAAGAGATTCGTCCGAGGTACCCGAGGACGTGAGCTAAAGTTGCGAACCACTATTGAGAATATCGACAATGGTGTGCAGATTGAAACGGAAGCCCTCCTAGACAGCGGAGCCACAGGGTCCTGTATCAATAAGGACTTTGTAGAACGGCACCAGCTCACTGTTAAGGAGTTACCAGTCAAAATGCCGGTCTATAATGCCGATGGCACTCTGAACAAAAATGGTTCCATAGAAGGCTATGTACAAGTCCGAATGGTGATAGGAGATCATGCCGAACGAATAGATTTGGCAGTTACCAATTTAGGCAAGACAGATATCTTCCTAGGCATAGATTGGCTACGTTACCATAATCCCAGCATTGATTGGAAGGAATCCACGTTAACGTTCGAACGTTGTCCTGACAAATGCGGATATTTGCCACACTATGAGTCACCTGAGGATGATGGTACAGAGGGAAAGCTTGTCGATGGTGAAAGGATCTTCTGGTTTGATTGGAATGGATATCTCTCCGACCAAGGTCATATCAAAGTACAAACCACTACTACAGATGCCGCTACTCCGTACCTTGCCGAGTATGCTGATGTATTTAGTAAAAAGGATTTTGACCAAATGCCGGAAAGACGTCCATGGGATCATGCTATAGAATTAACGCCAGGCTCTAAGCCAGTTGATTGCAAAGTTTATCCCCTCAGTCCACCAGAACAGAAGGCTTTAGACGAATTCCTGGAAGAGAACCTTAGATCGGGACGAATACGACCGTCACATTCGCCCATGGCTTCACCTTTCTTCTTTGTCAAAAAGAAAGATGGAACGCTACGGCCCGTACAGGATTATCGAAAGCTGAATGACATGACTGTCAAGAATCGATATCCACTCCCATTGATTCAGGAACTCATTGATAAGCTAAAGAATTCCAAAATCTTCACCAAGATGGACGTCCGATGGGGATTCAATAACATCCGGATCAAGGAAGGAGACGAATGGAAAGCAGCATTCCGGACAAACAGAGGCTTGTTTGAGCCTACGGTCATGTTTTTCGGACTTACAAATTCACCCGCCACGTTCCAAGCGTTCATGAATCACATCCTTCGAGAGTTAATTGATCAAGGACATGTCATTGTCTACATGGATGATATCCTTATCTTCACGGACAACATTGAGGAACACCGAGTCATCGTCAGAAAGGTTCTTGATATCCTAAAAGACAACAAGCTGTACTTGAAACCCGAAAAGTGTACCTTTGAAGCCAAGGAGGTCGAATATCTCGGAATCATCGTAGGCAATGGACAAATCCGGATGGACCCAAAAAAGGTTGAAGCAGTTCGAACCTGGCAGCCACCAGAGAAAAAACGTGAACTACAATCGTTTTTAGGGTTTTGCAACTTCTTCCGCCGGTTCATCCAAGATTTCAGTAAAATTGCCAAACCCCTAACACGACTCACAGGGAATATGACTTGGGAATGGACATCTCTCGAACAAGATGCATTCGATCGGTTGAAGGACCGGATCATCGAAGACGTCACTCTCATTATCCCAAGAGAAGCCGGAAAGTTCCGAGTTGAAGCCGATTCCTCTGACTACGCTAATGGTGCAGTCCTGTCACAGAATGTCGATGGAAAATGGAGACCAGTAGCTTTCAGGTCCAGGTCACTCAACGAGGTTGAACGGAACTATGAAATTTACGACAAAGAGATGATGGCCATCATGGACTCCCTCTCGGACTGGAGGCAGTACTTGCTGGGCGCAAAAGAACCTGTTGAAGTCTTCACAGATCACCAAAATCTCCAGTATTTCCGGAAACCTCAGAAGTTGAACCGACGACAAGCCAGATGGGTAGTTGAAATCGCTGAATACCATATCGAACTCTTCCATAAGCCCGGGAAATCAATGGGAAAAGCCGATGCCCTGTCACGGATGTCAGGCCTTGAGAAAGGGGAGAACGACAATACCAATGTCACGCTACTAAAACCGGAATTTTTCATTTCTCAGATAACGGATCAGACATCTGCCCCCGAAGACGATCTGCTTAATCTCATCCGAAGAAAGAAAAATCAGCGAGACAAGTTAGTACAGGTTGCCCTCGAGTCTAAAGACAAGGAATGGCTTGAAACTGAGGATGGACTAGCAGTTTGGCAAGGACGCATCTATGTTCCTAAGGACAAAGAACTCAGAGGACGGATCATACAGGCACATCATGACGCCCAGACAGCAGGACACCCCGGCCGCTATAAAACTATTGAATTGATTACACGCAACTACTGGTGGCCAGGAATTAGTCGGGACGTCAGGATCTACGTGGAAGGCTGCGAAAAATGTCAAGCTACAAAGACACATCGTACCAAGCCTGTAGGACCGTTACATCCACATGACGTACCATCTGAGCCCTGGGAAATCATCGGAACAGATATGATTGGCGAACTACCAGAGTCCGGAGGATATAATGCCATCAGCGTGTTTGTCGATCACTTCACGAAGAGGTTGCGACTCTTTGCCACGCATACTACGATAACATCTGAAGGAATGGCACGTGTTTATCGTGACAAAGTATTCCCAGTCCATGGAATGCCCCGAAAGATCATCCACGATCGCGGCCCTCAGTACCACGCCCGCTTCATGAAGGAACTGTACAAGTTACTGGGAATCGAAAGCAACTATACAACTGCATACCATCCTCAGACTAATGGCCAGACGGAACGGATAAATCAAGAGATTGAACATTACATCCGCCTTTTTGTGAATCATCATCAGAGCGATTGGCACGAGTGGCTTCCTATGATGGAGTTTGCATACAATGACCGAGTACATTCAGCTACAAAAGTTTCACCCTTCTATGCAGACAACGGCAGACACCCATACAAAGGAACCACGCCGAGGATGACGTCACAAAACCCAACTGCCCAGGAGTTTGCCGATAGTATGAAACGGATCAGGGAAGAAGTAGGGTCAGCACTGAAAAAAGCCGCTGAGGACATGAAGCGCCAATATGATAAACACCGGAATGAGGCGATAGAATATAACGCTGGAGATAAAGTTTGGCTTGAAGGAACTAACATAACGACAGATCGTCCAATGAAGAAACTCGGTGACAAACGATTTGGACCGTTTAAAGTTCTTGAAAAGATCGGACCCAGCTCATACAAACTCGACATCCCTCGTACATGGAAAAGAATCCATAACGTCTTCAACGAAACGCACCTATCCCCGTACCATGAACCCCAGTTCCCAACACAACCCCGAAATACTGAACCACCGCCAGAAGTAGTAGGAGAAGAAGAAGAATACGAGGTAGAGGAAGTAGTCGACTCACGCAAGTATCGGAATGGCATCCAGTACAAGGTAAAATGGGAAGGTTATGGACCACATGAAATGACGTGGGAACCTGCAGCTAATATGACGAATGCCAAAGAAGCTGTTCAGGACTTCCACAAGAAGTATCCTAACAAGCCCAGGCCTCGAATCCTTAAACGGATCGAGATTCCGATTGCTCAGTTTCCCACTGAATTGTTCCGACCAATCCCTACATCCGACATAGAACCAATCCCAAGTAACATGCCATCTGAAGCACTTGTCAACCAACTTGCGCGTCATGGAATTCGCGCCTTAAGAGGGGGGTAATGTTACGATCACTTCTTTTTCATCTTATCTTTTCCTTATCTTGTCTTATCTTTTATCTTTTGTCTTATCTTCTATCTTCCTTATCCTATATCTTGTCTTATCCTGTCACCTGACCTATTATTTATGCTTACTGATACAACATGCGCTTTTCATTTACTTATATTAAACACAGCAGTCTCACAACACATATACAGCATGACGATCGAGCTTTCATTACTTACACATTGCTTTACTTATGTTCTACTCATGTTTACCACTAACCCAGGGCATTGGGCATTAGTAGGGCGGAGGGTTGTTTACTCGTATATAAGCTGTAGTTACTTGCTGTATTTCCTTAGCTTTGATCTCGTCTATTCTACCTGGTTTAAGTCCAGAACTTTGCTCTTCTCCTTCATCGTTTCGCCAACTAAGGTTTTCTTGAGTGTGACGCCTGGTAGCACCCGTTACTAGAACCAGTCGCTGACAGTACTGTTCCATCCATTTCAGCAATAATATAAGAGCCACCCTTGGTTCATCTGATTATGACCATAGGTCCTCTATATCTTGGATACATCTTTCTATCCAAACTCTTTTCAATACCAAAATTCCTAACCTGTACTAGTCGCCCTGGTTTGAAACTCCAATCCTTAATTGTATGTCCATATTTTTGTTCAAATCTTCGTAGCTCTGCAACTTTGTTTGCATCTACTCTCTGTCGTACTCTCTCAATGAATGAGTTATGTTTCGACAGAGCTTGAGCACAATATCCAATTAATTCATCTCCAGTTAAGATTCTATTAGGTGGATTCACCAACCAAGTTGATTCCACAATATCAAAGGGAAGCAACGGTTCAGCTCCTGTTACCAGGAAATATGGGGAACAACCTAGACCATGTCTCGGTGTTACTCTATCCGCCCATAGTATCATCTTTAAAAAGTAGAACCACTTAGATACATCTCCGCCAGTTGCTTTAATTAAAGCCTGACGTATGTCCAAATGCACTCTTTCAATCTTGCCATTAGCTTGAGAGTTGTAGGCAGAAATTCTTATTCCTTTAATTCCATACTTCTCTTCTAACCAGGCTAACATATTCTTCATTTGACCTGCGTTATCAGTCACTACTTCTTCAGGACATCCCCAACGACAAATTATATCGTCAAAGAACCATTCTCCTAAAGTTCTAGCATTCTCATGTTTTACTGCCCAGGCTTCAGACCACAATGACAGTGAATCCCTTCCATGGATGATGTATTTACATCTATTAGATGGAATCGACATTATCATTGTATCGACATGTACCTTCTGAAACAATGAAGGTATATGCATCAACATAGGGGGTGCTTTCAACAGCATCATCTGTCTATTTTGACACTCCTGACATGATTTCACATACCATTCCATGTCTTTATATATGTCAGGCCACCAGAATCGTTTCTGCAAGAAATCATTTGTTGCAAAGACTCCTTTGTGTCCCAAACAATCATGTGCACTATTCAACATGTGCATACACTTTTCTTTTTCCACCACCAATTGTGGTTGATCAGGTTGATCAGTATTCTTATGGTACAACCTTCCTTGGTCATCCACTTGAAATTTCTTAATCAATCTAATAAATTTAATCCGTTCTTCTTTCAACATTTTGCCCAGGAATTCATCTGTTGGGTTTGACAAATAATCTCCAATTAAAGGAATTAATTCGTCCAATCTATTACCCTCAGAAGATCTATGTGTTTCCGGGTACAGATTGTTTTGTACAAATTCTTCATCGAATGTAGGGAATAAACTCCTACTGAAGATTTCACACATTGTGTCTTTGGATTCTAACATGTGGTTTCTACAAATCTCGTAGCTGCGCCCTTCATCCAGAGCTTCTTGTACATCTAATTCAATATCATCAGCTTCTTGAGCTATCTCGTATAAGTAACCACTTCTAGGGTCAATTTGATCTTTAAAGTCATCAAATTGATACAGCTTTTCCGTTTCCCCATTTCCCATAATAAAATTAATAGGTTCCCCACCATCCTCATCAATGTAATCTTCTGGATTTACTTCTGGATGCTTTGTTTGCCATCCACCAGGTGTGATTTGTGATAGTCCATCAGGACCATGGGTTGCACCTTTTACATGGATTAATGTAAAGTGATAGTTTCGTATATGCTCAATCCAACGGTTTATGGTTGCATTAGGACCACAACTAGGATTGTCTAGCATGCCTTTAATATAACTTGTGTTGGTTTCAACTGTTAAATGTCTACATCCATATACATGATAATAACTAGCTTCCAATGCTAATTTCAAGCCATACAATTCTCTCTTAGATTGTGAGAATCGTGCTTCACGTTCATTTAAAGTCATTGATCCAAAGTAATTGAAAAACTTCTTCTTTTCAGATGGATCAATTTGATAGATATACCATCCTACAGCTTTGTAAGAGGTATCCACTGCTAAGTAAACATCCCAATCAAAATTAATTGGTTTCAAAGCTGGACAGTCTCGGATTCCATCCTTTAATTTGTCCATTGCTTTGTCACATTTTTCATTCCATTCAAATGGAACACTACTCGTCAACTTAGTCAAAGGAGCTGCTTTCTTAGCAAAGTTCGCAATGAACATTCTCAATTGACTTGCAGTCCCTAAGAACGCTTGAACCTCCATCTTATCACGACATGAAGGCCATTCTAGGACCACTTGAGCAATATGTTCTTCTGGCATACTGCCTTCATAGGTACATCTATATCCTACAACAAAGAAATGCTTTGGTTCCACTGAAGGTTCCACCCGCATATTTCATTTGTTGTATTACTCTATTCATGTTTTGGAAATGTTCCCAAACAAATCGTCTAATTCCAGGATTTTCCGGAATAGTTTCGTAACCTCCTTCTGGTAATTCATCTCAAGTTGATGGTCCTTTTACAGGTACATCATCAATGTAAGGAATTGTTACGTGTGGTATCTCATCTCATAGAATATATGTCACATTGTCGTGGAATATAGGTACGGAATTTGTCCATCCCATAGGTAGTTTCACTAACCTATGTGGTCCAAACGGCATTTGAAACGTCGTCATGTCTCTAGACAATTGGTCTAATTCACGTTCATCATATCCAATGTATAAATCCAAGGTTCCTCCACAAGATCTTCCACTGAAGGATCTTGCTAGATCTGCAGTTGCAGGAGGTACACCTGAGTGTTGGATGGTAACCTTATTCAAAGGCTCCAAACTATGTACTAATCGTAGACTCTTGCCATCTTTCTTAATGACACAGAACCATTTCGAACAATAACTAGCATTCGATGGTTCATATATTCCTGAGTCAATTTTACTTTTAATTATTTTGCAGACATCCTCAAAGATACCTGGCGGAATTGGTATATTCCCTTCAACCCAGGGTTCATGTGGAATGACAGGCACTTTCACGGGTGGAAAGAATTCATCTTTAAAGGTTCCAGCTTCGCTTGGTTGCCAAGCAAAACCTGCTTCCTATTTGCACATCATTTCATGCATAAGATTTCTCTCTTGTTCCTACAAAAATCCTTCAGAATGATTCTTGTTTATTATCTCTTTCCTTTCTTCCGTATACCTTCCCGAAGGTATAAATGGTTTAGGATGTTTTGACAATTCAGGTAGTTCCAACAACGGATCACCATGAATGTGTCTTTCAATTCTAAATTCATCTGGTAACGTTGCCTTTATAGGATTAACCTTCTTGTCAACAGGTTTGTACTTCGTAAACACTTCTTCTGTATTCAAGTTAATAGGTTTTTCAACTTCTAGGGCTTCATTAACCACTTGTTTAATTGTTTCATCTATTAAATTGATAGGAGATTTATCCTGCTGATTCAATTTAATATGCTCTTCGAGTTTATTGTCACGACGAGGCAGGAAGCGGGAGGCGGGAAGTCCAAGTACGCTGAGGAGCAACAGTGAAGAGGCACAGAGACAAGCACAAACCACAGATAAAAGGAATAGTGATCTCGAACAACAGTGGGATAGCATCAGAGGCCAATCACACCAGTAATCAAAAGGGAATCTAGTTGCCCAATGACCAAGTTAGATAAGGAGTATCTAAGGGGATACAAGTACTTGCCTAGTTGCCCAATGACCAAGAGGTTGAGATGGGGAACTAGGATCTACCTACTGCTCTTTATATACTACTTCTGTCTAGTGAGTAAGCGATTGTAAATAACAATGCGATATGGAACAAGAGTGAGGAATCAATATATACGAGTAATAATGAGTCGATAATGAATCATAACGAGCTAATCAATGAATAAGGACGAGTTGTGTGGAAGCATATGGAAACAAATAGAAGTATTGGGATGGTCATGTGAACAAGTACAATAAACATGTGAAAAGAGACGAACAAGTACAATAAACATGTGAAAAGAGATTGATGGGAACACACCGCTGATGGCACATCAAAGGGTGCATCATGAGACTTCATGACATTTATTTGTTGGAGGTTCATTCAATAGATCTGGTTGAACATTCTCCTTCTCATCTTTTGAGCCTTGGGCCTTTCCTTTCTTTCGTTGCCTCGACTCATATCTTACTTTCTCAAAACTTGGTCAAGACCTTTGAAATGATTCAGTTCCTCTTTTGAGTATTTCATATCAAACCATTCTCTTCCTAGTCCTTTGAGAGTTTTTAGGTTTATTCCAATTATCATCTCTGACCGTTCCAGAGGTGTTTTCGTTATTACATTGATTCTGTGTGGGCTCTGTACTTTCAGATTTATCGCAATTCTCCCCCAAACTAAAATTTTGTAGTATAGGTTCAACAAAGCGCCTCTTCTGAACTCTTCTTCATATAGGTTTAGGCTTGATTCTTCCATTTTGAAGGAAGAATGACTTCATAGGATTTAAATTGAATCGATCATTATTCAATTGATCCTCAAATTTGCCTAATACACCATCTCTCCATACACAGAATATTTGTTTATCCCCAATCATCTTTTGATTAAGGTAGCAATTAATTACTTCTTCAGCTTAATCGTCTTGAGACTTCAAATGCTCTCTAGATGCAAGAACATATGCTTCAGAAAGTTCTTTTGCAGAGAACGTTTCTTGATCACATCTTTTGTATTCATCGAATACAATATTTTGCTTCTCATCAAAGTGGAAGCTTATAGCATATTCATCCTCTCCTTGGTCGCTACTCAACTCATCGAGGAATGAAAATTTCCCTTTAAATTATTTTCGCCTGTCGATTTTTCATTATCAGGTGGAACATTCTTTGGTTCGTTATACCTTGAGGTATTAATTTGATTGTTTCAACCTTTCTGGCCACGAGAATAGGTTCCTACAGTAACCCTCTTGTGTGAGTTCAGATTGCTGATTGTTATCTCGGAATATCCGTTTCCAAAGGTCTTAATTTCACTTTCCACCAAGATGTCAAAAGGTCTCCCTAATAACACTTGAAATGGAGCTTTATTTTGTACGTGTAGCTGCCAATACACCGTAACTTCACCAAATTTAAATGGAATATTTCTTGCTAAACCAAGAGTTTGATTTAATTTTCCACTTGCATCTTGCATTCTGATCATGAATTCTGGATCCCAAGTAATGCCTAGACCTATAGCTATCAAGCGGTCTATCACAACAATTTGTGAACCTTGGTCCAATACACTTTCAATCTCTTCATCTTTATTATTGATCTCAGGAGTAACAGCACGTAATCCATTGGATTGATTCGCTACTACCACTGGATGATCATTATGATCTTCATATGCCACACTTTGATTAGCAACTATGGCAATGTTTCTTTGTTCATCATCACTAGACAGATCTCATAGAAAACTTTCCTCAATATCTTTCTGTACTATGGATCCCACAGGGATGTCATTACGACTTTCAGTCAGGACTTCAAACATATCTGCTTGATCCTGCCAAAGATCTTCAATTCTAATGCATGTATCAATCATCTGTACCCTAAATGGATCATCCAAAATTTCCGTCTCTCCATCTTCAGATAAAGTTGATACGTAGTTATTTGTTTTGGTCCTTGGATGGACTCTCCTATTGCGTATTTTAAGCATAATAATCTTTCTAATAGCAAATGATAAAGCTACTAATTCTTCTGTACTCAAATCAACTTTAGCATCAAATATCTTCTTTGCTATATCTTCTTCTACACCTGGTCTTGAGACTTCATTCCTAATTTTATAGGCTGGAGTATACCCATGACTATCAACTTGATTCGTCTGGTCTCTTGGTACCTTTGTCAGTGTATTAATTTGAATAGGACGATACATCCTAGGTTGAACATGATCATACGGTCTATGTTCTTTATTAATTTGATTCGTTGGTCTTGACGAAGGAATTAATTTAATAGTATCTTCATCATCAGATTCATCAACGTCTTCAATCGTGACTGAGGGCTTCTTCAAAGGCCTATCTATGGACTTTGGAGCCTCAAATCTCATGGTTTTCTGATTTCCATCGGTCGTTTCAACTAATTTACCTGGTATTAAACCTGGTTTCTTAGATATATGTACCCCATCAAATACTAATCTTCTCATATTATCATTAAATTGATTTTGTTTTGCTTTTTCACTTTCCTCCGGAGCTACAGCATTGGATCTTAAAGTTCTCTTGGACTGATCCTGCTCCTTCATTGGAGTACTTATTTTTTTTCATTCGAACCATCTTGGTTGAATACACGAACATCATCTTCTCGGTGTGCTTCCAAATTTCCAAGTCTATCTGATAGTTCTTCTATTCTTGTCATCCACATAACTAGATTGACATTAGGATTCATTTGCTGGTCCATGACTTTATCATCTTCGTCATCTTCCATATTTGCAAAATAGGATTCAGCACGATCCCATCCCAAGTTTTTTGCCATTTGTTCAATTTTCTTGTATCGAGGTATATTTGGATTGTCTCGAGGCATTCTAGCATTGTCTCTCAATTTGTAATGCTTCAAGTCACCTCCTTCAGGCATCATCCAACCTCTTTTCATAAATTCAAGCAAGTGTGGACATTCATTCATAAAATGATCTGTCGCGACTTGCACAAGAAACATGCCTACTGAGTTCCATTTGAACTTCTCTGTGGCGTATTTCTTTTGAATCTATTAGATTGATTCGAGGGACCACTCAGTGGTATTACGAGGCTGTAGTTTACGGAAGTATCGTCCTTATATACGCCACTCCATACATTTTTCGTTTCCTTTTATGGTAAGAGTTTCACCTTATTTATCCAAATGTAACACTGAGTTGAAATACATTCAATTAATGTGACTTGCACGGGACCTCATTAATCATCTGAGTGACTATGTGACCGTTCATCCTACGTCCCTTCTCTTTCTTTTTTTCCGTTACATTTCATTTCCTTGCCTCCTTACACAACACATTACTAGTCACACATTCCTTCTCTTCGGTTGTCCTCGCCTTCTATATCCATTCGCTTCATTCGTATATTGGCCTCTTCTTCATCATCTTCGAACTCCAAACGTCGCTTGAGCGTTGGTGGCACTTTCACGTTCATGGATTGGTTTTTGACCTTTTCCTTGAGCCATTTCTACACAAGGTCAGCTGCTTTCGTTCTTACTCCTTACGTATGTACTCACTTGTGTGTGTGTCGCATCCAACAGCGTGATATTGCGGAGTAATAGCCTTGCTTTCAACTCGTTCCCTCTTCCGAATGCGACCATACTGAATGCCACATCGACGATGTCACCCACATGCAGTCTTTGAGGCGGAATACGGACGGTCCTTTCATCTTGGTGAGTTTATGTTTACTGTCATGCACTACTGTCCATCCTCTCTTCTCCATATAGTACAACATTCTCTTCCCCATATATAAACATCGCATCTGTCGCGTTCGTCCTTGCAATTAGGCCATTCTTATCCATCTCCGGGTTTACTGTGGTTGGGTTCATATTCGGAGCTTCTATCTTCGGCGTAAAAATCCTATTCGACATTTCAAGCATCGGCCGTTCTACTGTCCCCTTCGTTGCCATGATCTTCAAGCCGGGTACGTGTCGCAAAAAGAGCGCGTACATGTCATACACGGCGTCTACATCTCCTGCAAAGTCTTTACTTCCCAATCCACTCACTGTGATGGATTGGCGAAGGTGTTGCATCCTCTTCTTCGTGCTGCCCAATTCATGGTGAGTGACTTGTCCTTCCACTTGACTAGCACTCACAGTTCACCGCGAATAGGTGGAAGCTTCTTGTCCTCAATTACTCCTTGCATGTGCAATATCACTTCGAAAATCCCGTTCGTGTCGCTCTGGGTCATCCGCCAGCAACTTGGCTCCTCGAACTTGCGAATTTCTACGCCGTCTTCCCATCCTTTCATCTTAAGAGTGTCGACCAAGATCACCATGTTTACCAGGTAAGACTTCATTCTACTTACCTCGACGAAGTTACTAATATGCGGCCGAATCTCGTTGCCTAGACATATTGTCCTCACCTCGATCAACGCTTCAGCTTATTATCAAAGTAAGTTGTCTTTGTGTAAGTCCCGTTGAGTGCTTTTGCTTACCTGCTTTTTTGCTGTCGTAGCTGTTGTCCATTTTCTTTCGGTTTGTACTTCATTTGAAAGCGAGCGAGGGAATATTCTATTGCTCCTTGTCTTCTATATTTCTGCCTCTGTTGCTTCCGCCTTTCGCCCGTTTTTCGCTTCACGATTTGACGCTGTCTCAATTTGGCAGTCCCTTTACTTTTCAAATATTTATCTTGCTGTATGGTCCATGGCCGGCGTTAATATTTTCCGTGCTTCCTATATTGCTCCCCACCTCAGAACCTCTTTTCCTTGCGCTGGACTTTCACTTCCTGCATGGTTCGTTTTACGCATCCTAGCGCTGATCCCTTAGTAATCATTCGTACCTTTCCTTTATCTGCAATCATACTTTCGTAGCTGTCTTTCTTTGCCTCCTCTTTGCTCATTTGAAGTTCACGCTCAGCTTTTGTATCTGTGTCGAGATCTCTACTCTGCTCTATAAAAAATGTATGATGTTCTCATTCTCTTTTGATTTGCCTAAGCTGTAGCTCTGTTGCAGGTCTCGCAAATCGAACCGCACCCGCAAACCCACGAATCGTCTGCTAGGCTCTGAAATGCTGTAAGTATTCTTATTACCTCAATATGCACATTCCTCACTGTCTCTAGTCTATCCCTACCTCGTACTGCGAGATCATCTTCGGGGGTTATCGGTTCTCCTGACGCTTCCCACTCTGATGGCCACTTCTCAGAGGTTGAGGCTGCTGCTTCCGATGCTGACTGCAGTGATGGGGTATATGAGACCAATGCCCATGATCACAGCTCAAATTCGGTCATCGTCGGCGAACAAGTTGGCGACCAGTCTCCCATTGAATGGTCTCCAACTCCTCCTCGGGGTCAGGCTCTGTATGTTTTGCTGTAAATTTTGAATCCCGTAGGTCCTTACATTATTTTTTGAAGTGAAGCTCAAGATGAATCTGCGAATGAAATGGACGCTGAACCGTCTCCCAAGTACGTCTTTCTTGCTCTTTTTGATTCTCAATCCCTTATTTCTCTGTCGGTCTTCTTGTTCAGAAAATCGGTCACTGTTGTACCTCACGAGCTGTATTCCAATCGCGTTCGTCGAGGTACTCCAGAGGAAAGTCGCCCATCCTCTCCAAAAGTATATAGGTCTGTCTCTGTCTTACGTCCTTTCCTTGGGTTTCATTCAATTATTTATCTTAGTCCAATCGAGTTGAGCGACGATGATTTCCCTGTCCTTCCTCCTTCTCCGAAGGAGTCTAAGGAATCGCTCAAACCTTTTGCATTGCGTAGCCATGTCCCTGTCACTCTGTCACAACGGTTGCGGTGGGTTTTCTTTGGATACTTCTCAGCCTGCTCACCTTAAACATTTCTGTAGCCCTAGCGTGTCCCCAATTTCTCTTTCCCCTCCCCGGAACCTTACATCAATTGTTGTCAACGGCCGAACGTATTACGCATCCGATGATCCTGAATTCACCATGCTAGTTTCATCTCCTTCGTCTTCCCAACACCATGGTGGCAATCTACTCTCGGGAGTGGCTAATACTCCAACCTCTCACGGACACCCTCATCCATCCTCGACTTCATCGGCCAGTGCTGATGTCAGTGTCGGTCTTCAGGTTGATGAAGATTCTTTTGAATTGTGTTATCCACCAGAAGACCCTGTAGTTCCTACGGCAGTTGAAACGTTCTCCCGTCGACTTTCAGTTGATGAATATGATGACATGGACATCGATTTACCTGCTGATTTCTGCTCAATCCGTGCTTTGCGAACTCCTTCGCCTGATTTACCCTCTAATCCATTGGAAGGCTGGCCGCCCACTCCTCGTTCTCAATCCACTTTGGGGTCTCTCACGCGTCCTGGCTTATTTGCCAATTCATCTACTAATCCACACATCTCTCCTTCAAAATTAAAGCGTGGCATGTCTCCTTTGAAGGCATTGTCCGGCGCTTCACCTTCACCTCCTCGCTCCCTATTATCATCACTGTCCCACTCATTCTCTGGCACGTCTACCGCAAATACATCACCATCAAAAGCTTCTGCCCAGGGTTCTCCAAAATCTAGGGGGAAAGACCATGTTCGGTTCCATCCCTTCAAACAATCGACTCCTAATCATTCCGTTCCTTCCTCTCTCATTGCAGGGACTTTACCAGTAAAGTCTCCCTCCAAATCATCTACTGCAGGGAAGAGGTATCGCGATGACATTATTCGTCATGCGCTCCGTGATGGCCAACGTTCTCCTTCGACTCCATCTGCTGTAGCCAACAAGCGAGGTGTTTCATCTCCCCATCGTGAGTTTCGCAATGCACTCATTCGAGATGCCCTTGGCGAGAATGATCTCTCAAACGGCGTGAACTCAAGTGGTACCGCGATTGCGCAAGAACTCAATCATCCTCAGGAACTCCCTCCCTTTGTCGATAATAACCTCGGCGATACTGGCGTCCTGAATCCTGCTTGGATCGACCGTCGTTTCGCTGAGTCCTTTAGATCAGTCACCAATCTCCCGTTAGTCTCTGCCAGTCAACCTCTATGTTATCTTCTGCTGATCTATTGTGCCTGGTCATAGCGCTGTAGTCATTAGGCCTATTGCTGATGAAAGCATTATGGAAGATGATGACTATCTTCTCTACCGCGATATGGTCTCGGGAATTATTCCAAGTCATGAGAAGTAAGTGGTTTGTATATTCGTTATCTGTCGGGTTTTGATCTTGCATTCGTTTAGATGTATCCGCCAGGTTGTGAATTTCATCCGTTGTGCAAACG